>JAMXBB010000007.1:102882632-103263238 GCA_024138015.1 Lumnitzera littorea
CCCCCCCCAAAATAGGCACTCTACATAGAGAAAGAGTTTCTTTTAATAGTGAACGCTGAGTCACTTATTAAGAAATACTTTCATACAACCAATGCAAAATGTGCATAGCTTGACTTCTGCCTCATCAGGTGCATTGCAGAATAACAAGTTAATTTGGTGATGAAAAGCTATCTTAAGTCAAGTTACGATCTAATATGCATAACTTGACTATGCATTTCACATTTAGCTCCTCAAAAATAAACCAAGTCGGACTAAATTGCATTAAACCCTAGAAACCACTAGCAAACAAAATTTACATTTCTGGAGTGATTTGTGAACCTCATTGAATCCTTTCCCGATTGCAATTACCTAATCTTGACTCATACTGATCCTAAGCGAACAGTGGAAAAGGAAACCAAAAAGAACGCTGATAACGGTCTCAATGCACAAGCAATTATTAACCACTAGAGTCGAGCACGAAATTGCATGGATTCAATTTCGGCGTGGTTAAATCGACAAGGCGGAATAATTTGAAGATGCGATTGATCAGGAATTCAATAAAATATGAGAAAGAGAACCGAAGTACCCGGAAGGTTGTGACGGTGAAGGAGATCGCGTGGCTTGAGCAGGAGGAGCCATGGGCGGCGCAGGAGGTGATGATGGGAGTTTAACTTCAACTGGAACACTGTTCAAGAAGAGATCGGAAGATCTAGAAAGCGTGAGAGTGAGGAATGAAAGTTGGAATTAAAGAATAGAAAGAGAAAGGGCAAGAAGAAGATGAAGCTTAAGGACAGTGGTTGGAGTTTCCCAACACAAAAATGAATTCGTCTGTGTATGTATGTATGGATGGATGAATCACTGTTTTTATTTCTTTTCTATTTTTCTTCTTTTACGGTTAATGATATTAAGATACCGCTAAGGCCCCGTTGAAGGAAAATTCCAAAATATTCTCATTTGAAAACATTTTCTTGATTGACTATGTTTCCTACCTTTGGTAATGTTTAACTCTTTTCTAGTTATCTATTGGCAAAGTGGTTATAAATCGCTACGAGTCTTTATCGAAATAAACAAGGATTTAAATCTCTTATATCATAGATAGGGGAAAAAAATATACTTATAACTAACAATTTGATATTTATCATTAAATATATTTACAAAGTAATTAATAAAACAATTCAAATACATTCTACAAACTTTTGCATTGCTGTTCATTACATACAAATCTTTTCAATTATATAATCACTATATTCTATCATACTTGCTTTTGTGTTTACTATTGTTTTATTTATCTATTATTTTATTTGCCCAATATTACTATTATTTAAAAACTTTATTATACTTTTTATTTGATCAAAGTTTGCTACTATAATAAAGATTTTTTCTTTAAAAAATTTATTATAATTTTAATTTTACTAATATATATTATCGACGTTCTTCCATATTATAAACTTCAAACTTTTTATATATTTTTTACACATGTAACATCGATGCATTATCTACTGGTAAGAATATTATGAAAAAACTTTTATACTACTTGGCTCATAAATATTACGATACTTATGCCTATGCCTAAATATATTAATATTGGCATATTTAAATCATTTCATATATTTTATTCAAAAGTGAAAGTATAAATATAAATGATTTTTAAACATGTATTATTACAACCTCTTTAATTGATGTGGATAATTTTCAATAAGTTTTTAAATTTTTTTACTATTTAATTATTTTCAAGTTTAAATATAATTTACATATAACAATAAAATAAGTACCTTTTCCTAAAGAGAGAATGCATGTAAATACCTATTCAGAAAATTGCATTACTTTTTGAAAAGAGAAAGTTTGTTTTCTTTCAAAAAGACGATAATTATCCCCTAATGGAAGAACGTTTTCCTCCATAAGTAATATATTTTACTCTTAAGTGCCTCTTTCAACATAACAAACAAGCAAAAATAGAAAAAATGTATTTTAAAAAATATTTTTTCTAAAACAAATGGGCTTAAAATATGTTACCATAGATATTAGATTGGTTGGGCAAATTATTAGTCAAAATTGTCAATATATTGTATTAGCATCAAATATTCTCAAAAGAAAATAAATGAAAAACAATAATGGACTCAAAATAGAATTGCAATCGCAAATATTATTCCCTTTCTTAAGTTGAAATGCTTTTAGTAGTCAAAATTGCAATTTCTTATAATTGATATATTCTCTTTAGAGGAATTCAAGGGGTGGCATGCGATTTTATTTTATACTAATTAATGATATTTGCTCAAATAACATTTTTAACCCAATTAAGATATATTCATCATATCCACAAAATCAAAGGCATTATGATAAATATTATTATGTACACATTTATCTTCATTCCAAATTTGCCACATTCAAATGTAACTAAGAATGAAATCAACGATTCTATAAACATTTCCAAGCATAAGAATAAGGATGTACTTGTCATTTTGTTACTGCTTCTATTCCATTTTATTCTAATATATTCTATTACAAATTATTCATGTGTATTGAACATCACATAAAAGTATTTTAGAATTAGTTCGTAAATGTCCGCACTACCTCTTTTCATAAAAGATAAAGTTTGGTAACACATAAAGTCATATCATATCTTATACTCGTACTATAAAACTTTACCCTATAGAATTTAGAGTATATAAGATCGATTGATGGAACTTGTGAAATTCCTTTGATGCATTTTTATAATATAAAATTTACACGTAGTGACTTATATAGAATAAAACTTAGGATGAACTTACTTTACAAATAGCTAATATTATACAACAATTTAAGTTATGGATATATGAAATGGTGAAAAAGAAAAGATGAAACTACATCTAATAACAAATGAACATAAAAAAGAAAAAGGAAAAAATCTAAGATTACTCTAAAATCAAGGGAAACTAAGGGGCAGCAAAAAGTAAAGGGGAGACAGAAAAGAAACAAGATTCAAAAGAATACGCCTATGCTAGTTTTACGCTCCAAAACGAAGGGTGAGATGACTGTGCTACAATTTTTAATATACTAAGGCTCAAATGTTGCTACATAACATGAATATAATAATAGACCATAATAACTCTCCTAAAATATCTTTTCATAATCACATTATTATGATTGGTTTAATCACAATCCATTATATTCTACAAATAAACTTACTCAATATTCCAACTTCAAATCAATCTAACTAATAATACTCAAAAATGGAAAGTCTTCATGAGATAAAGATAAACCATTATCGAATTATAAAAGCCTTACAATAACTATCTCTAATTATTCCAATCATCTTCAAAATTGAAATATCCTAAAAATTTTGTTTAAAGTACAAGTGTTTCCTTTGTTTCTTTTAACACAACTTTTATTTGTTATCTTATGAGTTAAAGATATTACTTTCATTTTATCCTTGAGTGTAACTTTTAAATCTTAAATGATTTACTTCTCATATTTTCTCTTCTTACTTCTTCCCTTTTAAATATAAAGAATTTACTTTTCGTTTTTTCTCTTCTTACTTCTTTTCTTCTGTGGCTTCTTCCGACCCTTAAATGACTTCTTCATTTCCTCTACCCCCTTTAAAGCCTAAGGAAACGTGTTAGGTATGCCTTCTTCCTCGGATTTTCTATATTTATATTGTTTCAGTTCTGTAATCCCTTTTTTACATTGAATTTGGGGTAAATCCTATAAATTAGGTTTTTTAATGTATAAATATAAGAAGAAGTAACAAATTTTTGTAGAAAATTCTTGAAGTTTTGGATAATTTCAAACACTTTTACAATCATTATAACGCTTATTATCTTCCTTGCTAATTAGAAGTGTATGAATTCTAAGATCTAGAATCTGCAATCTTATTAAGAAGTTGTTATGTTTATTTTGTTTCGACTACATGGTTTTCGAGTGAATGTTCTTGCTTTTGTGTTGAAATTATCTTGGAAATTAGAGTCATTATTATCAAAGTTGGAATCTCGATGAGGCTGTAGTACGAAAATTGAGTAATATATGAAAGTAGAGAACCTGTAGCTGAAGTCGGGAATTACTGGATAAAGTTTTAATATTTCAGGGAGTAGGATGTGTTTGTTCCATGTTAAAAATGTTAGGTTTAATTTTACAAATTTTGAACTGCATCATTTATAATTTTGGGTAAAAAGTCTAGACCATTTGAAATGAGTTTGGAAGTATGATTTTCGAGCACAAAATGTGCTCACAACCTAATTTTCACCAAAGGTCCGGACCATTTGTCAAAAGGTTCAAAACATCCCTTTCCAAAAATTTTTAACCTTTTTCTTGGTGTTAAAAATTCCGAACCTTTTATGCATCGTTCGGACCTTTTTCTCCGGTTTGCATATTTTGAATGCAAAATCACTTTTTTAGCTCTTCGAGAGAATCCTAACTATTTTAGTTACATTTTCTTACCCCTACTCATATCTAAATTATATATCCAATCCTATTTATAATCTTTTGATTCCCAAAAGCATTTCAAGTAACCAAATTGCTTTCTTAACTTTATTTGTGCTTGAGTTACATAATTTACTTTATTTACACCTAATTGTCTTCAAAGTTAAATCTATTGTAAACACTTAATTTAAATAAAGGTTGACATGAAAGTGAAGTAAAGAATTAGTTCAAAGATTAAAGGAGGCTTGTTGAAGGTTGGTAATAAATATAGGATGAAACAATTAGTTAACAACTTATTCAAGTGAGAATAATAAAAAGGAATTTTGGAATTTTGAGCATTATGTTAAGAGGTGGTATTTGTGTTTAATATCAAGGTATAATCTTAAGGAGTCTTAAGTGTTAGTGGAAAAGCCCATTGTAGATACATAATTACCTCAAATGCTGTCTTTTATGTATTAGGCTAAAGAAATCAATGCACCTAGTAAATATTTAACTCTTAATAAACGTATTGCTTATAAATTAGCTGTGGTCAATGGACTAAAAGTATCGATGATGTTGGCATAGAGCCCAATGATCAATGCGTAGCATTGTTCGAAGTAGAGGTATGCATCAAAGTGATTTATATAGATTTAGGATGATTTAAACTTCAGAATGTTAGGAAGTATCGAACACCGTATATGTTTATTGTACATATGTGTGTTGTAGAGTCATGAGTTATTCAAATCTTAAGACTCCAAGACTGTATTGTATTTCACCACTTAAAGGAACGATAATCAATGATTGATTGTATATTACTTATTATGTTCGCATGTATGCATGATGATTATGGCATTTTCATGTCCTTCATGGTTTTTATGTATTGGGGCCTAACTCAACCCCTATAGAAACTTGTCTTTCAATTGCAAACACTACTAACGATGTTAATTGTTATGATGACTTAGGTTATGATGGACTTTCGACCTCTAGACCCACCACCAAAGCTAGGCTTCAAAGCTTATAAGGTTAAGCTAAGCTCATATTGCTTCTATAGTCGAGTGTCAACTGAGGACGAGTCACAGTACATAGCCAGCACCTAGCTCAATTCATTCTCAAATTGATCTTTCTATATTCTAGTTAGAGTTAACAAGAACTCTGGCTTTAGCCTCTAAGCTATTTACCCTTTAGTCGACCGACTAAATGTCAAGATACGAACGACCCTTTTACCGATCTATTCTCAAGATGACAAGCTTCCTTTTGCTGCCCTTAGGCCTATCAAAGGTCGAACTACTACCTACTAACCTGCCAAAGTTCAACCTATTTCAGTTGTCATTACAAAAGCCAAACCTTAACCCTTTAGAATAGTTCGTCCTATGGAATGTTCCCTACCAGAATATGGTGTCCATACCGCTTTAACACATTTTACCTTTTTCATTAAATTGTACTATATTCCCTTTTATTGTATTTTTACTATTTACCATTTTGAGTATATACTAGATAGAACATTTGTAATTTACCTCTCTTTGTAATTTCCCTTTTCCTCATAATTGCCTAAGGAGACTTACTATAAATAGTCTTCATCATGTACAGTTGGAATCATCTTTTGCCTAATATATGAACATTAATCTTTCCTTATGAGATCATCTCTCCAAGTTATCCTTATAGTATTATCTAATTCCATTGTAATTAGAGGTTAGTGATGAGTGAACCTTAATATTTGACTCATGAGTCATATTAAGTGAGGATTAAGTCATATTAAACTCACCGGTGAGTCATATCTAAGGAGTTGCTTCATGTGGCTACTTGTTAGTTCAACCTTTTTTCTATTTCTTTGATATCTCGAAGGACTCATCCCTTAACTATGGTAAGCCTTAGTAATAACTAAGCTTATAGGCGCATCATATAATCCTGATATCAGAGTTTGAGATTTCAACCGAGAGTGTATATTGTGTTCTTGACATTTGAAGCGTTCTATAGTGGTACTATGTTCATAAGTGTTATGTTGTGGTGCCATGATGGTGCTATAAGTGTCATGTATATGTTTTGTTGGTAGGTATTGTGAAACATTGCATACTTATAGTATAGGTTATGAGTAATATGTCGTTGGTTTCGACTGCTTTGAGTTTGTTGTTGTTTTGAGCAAGTGTTTTAGTTTCAATGGTAAGAGTATTGTAGTTAAGTTGAAGTGGGTTACAGTCATCGTTGGTAGTTGTAATATTGAGCTGAGATTCAGTAGTGAGTGCGAATGTGACCGTAACAGGAGTTCTGTTTTGTGTAGTTTCTAAGATAATAAAGTAGCAATGTCGACTCCCAGTGTTCATGGGGGCATTATTGATACCTAAAGTGATGTTCTTACTTGCAGATGATAATGAAACCAAACTCCTTAGATGAAGGACTTAGTTACAATCATGGAGGAGATGATGATGTTCATGCGCTACATTGCTTGCAATTAACTTGCTAAAGTGATCCAAGACAATGCTCAACCTATTATTATCAAGCAAAGAGATCTTCGACTTGTTGTAGTTGATGTTTAGCCTATTTTAGGTAGGTAAGCGAAAGTAGACAGAAGATAAGAAGTGGATTAGTAATATTATCTAGCTCGACATCAAACTAGAGGACTAAGAGTAGATAGCTACTGTACTAGGAGAATATTGAGTTAAATGACGTTGTAGAGGAAAAAGAAGAGGAGGATGATAATTTCCATGACTTTAATGAAAGGGATGCATAAGCTCTGAGAGGATTGGAAAATGTTAAGGTACAAATTCTTAGCTTTATTGGAGTAAGTAATGCTAATGAGTATCTTGATTAGGAAGAAAAAATTGAGAAGATATTCAACTCTTACATCTATGATTACACAGTGAGGATTTGCCTAATTACCTTGGAATTCTCAGGCTATGTGGTGATGTGGTGGAAGAAGGTAGAAGGCACACATCAGTAAGCTTGCTATGAGATCCGAACTTGGAATGAGATGAAGTGAATCCTATAGGACCAATCTATCCCCAAGCATTATGAGTAAGATACATTCAAACAACTCCAAGAGCTTAAATAAGAAGCTTAAAGTGTAAATGAATATGTTCGCGAATTTCAGTTGCTTATGATTCATTATGATGTGGAGGAACCAAAGTCCTGGACTCTTGTTAGATTCATTTTTGGCCTCAAATTGGACATTAGGAATGTTGTCGACGTTCAAAGGAGAAGGTCATTAGATGAAGCCATTAAGATCATATAGAGAGTCGAATGACATTGGTATACTTAACTAAGTTGAGCTCCTCTTAGTGGACCTACCCCACAAAGATGACCCAATATTAATAGATCTCATTATAACTCTAACCTAAACCGACACAATTCGACCTATAGTCGACCTAATGATAATATAAGGAAGGCTAAGATAGAAAAGACCCAAGTGAAGAACAATATGGGTCAAAGCTCTAAAAGGAAAACTCTAAAGATCAAGTCTTTTAAGTGTCTTGGTTTTGGATACATGGCTAACTAATGTTTGAATCGAAGAGTGATGGCCATCAAGGGACTAGAGTTGCAATTCCAAGTAGATAGTGCTAATGAGATAGGGGAGGAAAGAGAAGTGGAACACTTGCTAGATGAGTTCTAAGAAGACTTAGAAGCCCTTGTCTGACCTGAACATGGGTAGAGTATGGTTCCAGAGAGTACTTAATACTACAAGTAAGAGTAGATGAGTGGTACAAATGTTGCTACCCAAGGAGTAGTGGATGCCTTGAAATTGTTAACCTCTATCCGCCCTCGACCATTTAAGATACATTGGCTAAATGAGAAAGGTAGACTTCCTATCACTAAGCAAGTAAGAGTGTTAATCTTTATAAGATCTAAGTATAAGGATGAAGTGCTTTGTAATGTTCTACCTATGAGTACATCATGTATGCCATTGGGTCGGCCTTAGCTCTTTGTTCACATCAAAACAAATCAAAGAAGGTCAATTAAGTCAAAAAGTTAGGTGGAAAGGGAGGAGGAAGAGGGGAAGGGGAAGCTATTCATACCTAATGATTTTCCACAAAGTGGTGATGATTTGCGAATACTTTACGATGAGTACCATAATACTTATATGTTCCTGAAATATGGTAAGAAAGCCATCCCATCCACAAAGAGTCTAAGAGAAGTTTAAGAAGAAGTCTGTAGTGATATCCCATGCTGAAATCTTTGAGGTAACCAAATTGGAAGACTATGTACTCCTATAGATTAGGAGATATTAGAGTTGAAAGAGGTCGAAACCATACCTATTAAGGTTCAAGCACTATTGAAGTAGCTTGCCAACCTATTTCCCATTGAGTTACCAAAAGATTTACCTCCCTTGAGAAGAATTAGGCATTATATAGATCTTTAACCTAGATCAGCTCTTCTTATTTAGCCTACCTATAGGCTCAATCCCAAGTAGGCAGCTGAGCTCAAGAGGTAAGTCGATGAGCTAATTGATAGAGGATATGTTTGTGAGAGTATGAGCCCCTGTGCTATACATGCCATTGTAGTTCCTAAGAAGGATGGGTCTTAGTGGATGTATATTGACAGCAAATCTATTAATAAGATCATTATCAAATATCAATATCCAATGCCCTAGCTAGATGATATGTTGGATGAGCCCTATTGTGCATGAGTCTTCTCTAAAGTTGACTTAAATAATGGCTATCACCGGATTCGTATGAGACTAGGTGATGAGTGGAAGATAGTATTTAAAACGAAGCATAATCTCTACAAGTAGTTAGTTATGCCATTCATGCTTATTAATGCATAAAGTGCTTTCATGTGATTAATGAATCATGTATAGAGTTAGGAGCATGTGGTAATTTTTCCTTGATGTTAAGTTCCCTTCATGTGTTTTGATAATAACAAAAAGAGCATACAAAGTATATGCTTGTATCTATGATTCTTCAAAGTATGTAGGATATATTTAAAAAGCATAGGATAAACAAAGTGAATATAGCAATTTGATCGGAGGATGACTTAGAGGATGAATCAAGGATGAATTAGAAGGTCTAAGAACATAGAACATTTCTTAAACAGAGTGTTTCAAATTCCTTAGAATACTTTTAAGACAGTAGAAAGTCTAGCTCCATCTATTGAATATATTTACTACATTACACTAAGTTGGATAAATCCACGAGGATTAATTCTTTAAGAAATTTTATTAAGACATGGTTCAAAAAGCTAAAAGAAAGTTTTTGATTAAGAAGTTTTTTTAAATAATCATATTCTTTAAAAGGTAGCAATTCTCAAAAGGTAGGATATTACTTGAGAATATATCAAGAAAATTATGATTTGCAAACTCATCAAAATTTAAGAATTTGGCAAGAATACATTATTTTCAAAGGAAGTCAAAATGAGGAAAAATTCCTTTCGTATGAGTGCGATCAAAACTATTGTGAAAAGAAGGATTATATATTGTTATCAAAAGAAGATCAAAACTATCTACACGCTTGGAAATGAAGGAAGAATTAGAAGCCTATCGTGACAAATATATGGAAGCTTAAAAAAAGGCAATAAAAGCTTAAAGCAAGGCAGCTAAAATTTCCTTCAAAAGATTACTTCAAGAAATAAAGGAAAGATCAAAGAATTAAATTCAAATATTGAATGACTTTCCAAATACTTCTTAACTAGCCATTGTAAAGAAAGAGTACATAAAGGCATTGGATCTAAAGGAGTAATATAGAAAAATATATACAAGTGTTGCAGTGATTATTTTAAAAAACTTTCTTAAGTTTGATAGGATCAAAAGATTGATCAGAGGATTACATTGTTCATGTAATATTTCTTATTTCATTTTATGTGCTTATTTTTTGAGGATCAATTGTAATCTCTTAAGTACTTCTTTTCTTTCTTTTTTTTGTTAAAAGTGGATAGTGGAATGACTCTGATGAGGAATACCAGGTCCTTAGCAATGGAATTGAAAGAATGCAATAGGTATAAGACCAAAGCACTATAATTAATTTGCCTGATATTCTATTCCTTACTCTTTTACTTTTGTGTTCTTTACCTTAATTGTTAACTTTCTCACTTATTTTCACATCAATCATTTAAGTAATTAAAGGGTTTTATTTTTGTAAAATCTCTATTTCTTAATTTTTTTAAGGTAACTAATCCATCACTACCCACCCACCCCCCGTGCGTTACTTAATAAGGACTTACACTTGAATTTACTCCTAATAGAGAATAATAAAATAATGCCAATGCATGGTAAAAGATTCACTAAAAATTAGACACCTGTCTAAAAATCAAGAGAATTTTATAAGACATGTGAAATAATCCAAGGAACACCTTTGAAAACTTTCAAAAATTTTAAGGTATATAATAATTTTAAATTAATTATCAAAATTAGTTAGATAGCTTATAAATACCTCTCCTCATATCAGAAATTTCCATACTTAACTAAAGTCTCCCTAAATTAGTGGGAAATTTCCTTAGCTCCTCTACATTCCTATTAGGATGTTAGACAAAGGTAGAGTGTAGTGGTGGGTATTAGATGGTGGTTTTGGTAGATTTGGCGGTTTTTGCTTTGAGGATTTTAGAGGCCTCCAATTTATATTGTTTTAAGGAGCCTTTCAACTTGTAAGTACTATATAACCATACCTTCCTATAATAATTTTCCAAGAATTAATTTTATATGTATAGTATTTTCCATTTGCTTTTGAAATTTCTTCTAATTATGTTGGAAAATACTCATTTAAAACAAAAATCGCAAAACCCTATCTATTGACCTTATAAATTCCCTAAACTTTTTCTCATAGTTTCTCATCCCTAATATTATTATCAGAAACTATAGTTGTCATTTATTGAAGTACTTTTTAGTTTTCTTAATTATTTAGCCTTTTTTCTTAATAAAATATTGATTTCCATTAAATATAATATTTCCAAAATAAAAGCTAATACCAAATTCTATATAATTTTAATACTTCCATGCTAATACTATAAGTTTTTCTATGACATAAAGCTTAATTGCTCATTATTTTAACCCATTTTTATTTATTATGAATATCTTTTACCACTTCTTTGAAATCCAACTCCTACTTAAATCGATAACTAATAATAGTATAAAAATACAAACCGAAGGAATTACCTAATGATGGTGTATATTACAAGTATGACTCCAAGGTGAACTCCTAGTGGTCTGTCGATCGTGTATGGCGGTAAACCTATACAAAGCCCCATGTGACGTAGCCAGTAAAGGCCATGTAGCATAACCAATAAGGGCTCTCCAACGCTCAAGTTAACAGTGAGAGAATTAGGGTTCTTATGAAGGAGTAAAGGAATTTAAAGAGTTCTCAAGAGTATCCAAGAAGTTCTTTTACCTGGTGGCTTTACTCCTATTTATAGGTTGAGGGATCTAACTTGCTTGGATATGTAGCAAAAAGGGATTGGTTGGCATGGAATCTGAAGAGACAGCATTGTCAGTATGAGAAAAGACTTCCAATTCTTTTGCCAATTGATGGAGGCTTAAGGTGTCACATCAGTAGAGGGTGGTTGTCCTAGTCTGGTGTCTGAGTTGTAGACCGCATGCCAAGCCATTGTTTCACATTCAATGATGAGAGAGAAAGAGGTGAGGAGCAGAGGGTAAGCTTAGCTGAGCCAGTCATCAGGCTCTTTGAAGGCAATTCTTGGGAAAAGAGGCGAACTCTTCTTTCATGACTAGGAAATGAGGGTGAAAGGCCTTTGAAAAAGGTCCTTGGAATGCTTGAGGCTAGGGTTAAGCCCAAATAAAATGGATGAAGCCCAAGGAGATGTTGAGCCATTCTTTATCTAAGTTGGAGAGACCTTGTTACTGCATTTATGGAGCTATTTGGTGGGCTTAGGCCTTTGAAGCCCCGAATTGAGGGTTGATCATCTACACTTACCCCCTACCCTCTTTGGTGTTAGAGTGGTAAGGGGTGTACAAGAGACCCAGGCTCGAGAGGTTGAAGCCTCTATCGAGTTAGTAATGAAAAAGTGAACACAGGTGTTCCAAAGCGCTTGGAAGACTAATCTACATGACCTTCTAAACATAATTGTTGATGTGACCATTGATAGTGGTCTTTTCCAATGTTTGCCTTTTCAAGGCATAATGACAACACTTAGAGAAGTGAGTTGTACGCATGATCTTCAAGGTGCCTAAGGAATCTACAATATGAGATTAATAAGGGGTGTTAATGGTGATTTTTCACTGTTACCCTTCTCTAACTGTTGGATGAGTCGGCAACATGTAAATGAACTGGATTTCTTCCTTATTTACTATATAAAGGGTCCCATGGGGATAATCCCTTTCATTCTAAACCATTCCCATTTGAATTACCTAAGATCACTGCAGAACTTCTTTCACCCCTATAGGCTATAAGGCTTCTGATAAATGAGTAGTCTAAAATGAATAATTTTGTATGGGAGGGCATACAAACTAGGGTGAAACCTTCATGATGGGCCCTTTGAGTATTGATTGAGGGATGTAATAGGTTGCCTGATAATTAGGGGTAGCCTCTAAGCACTGATCAAGGGGTATACATAGATCCCTCAACTCTTTGTGAGGTGTTTAGGTGTACCTCCACCAATTATCGTAGCATTGGCACCATAGATACCCAAGCCTTTGTAGTAAATTCTTGGGTGTTGCCTGCTGTCCATAATGTTTTTAGGCCTGAGAGGGCAATCCCATGTTACTCAGGTGTCTCCAAGGGGAATTTCCCTAGAAGCTGCTAATATCGATGTAATAGTTAAGCATGTTGAAGGAAAAACTCACTACCACATCAGGATAGACAGAATAGGGGTTTCTTACTTGGTGGTGACTACATTGATAGAGGACTACTATTGGTGCGTTTCTCGAAGACCGTGGCCATTAGCTAGGGTGATGTAAGCTGGTCATGGTTCCCCCAAGCAAACTAGAGAGTTGACTTGATATTGTTAGCTGACCGGTCTAGGTAGGAGCCTTCATACTGGTAGATAGGGTTTTTGAGCAAACCAGGTTGGGAAAAGACCTTCTTACGACGCTAAGTTAAAGTTAGGAGCCTAGAGATAGGCGTCTGACACCTAGCAGTAGATTAGGAAGGCTTTGAGCCACTTTGATGTACCCTTGTTTTATTTTCTTTCTTGGTGACTTGTACTCAAGATTGGTATGCCAACCCCTAAGCCTTGTAATCACTCCTTAAATGATTAATAAAATGAAGTTTTGACATGTATTCGTGTTCTTTCCTTCATTTCATTTTGTTTCTTTCTTGTTGGTTCATCTCATTTTTCGCATTTTTTCCTTATAAAATCAGTTTTTATTTCTTATGTATTCATGGTCGCTTATAAGGTGCTTGAGGTTATACCTAAGCATTGGTGGATCTCTTCCTAGCTTGTAGGGCATATGCTCAAGTTCTAGTGATCCCGATTTGCCAAACACACAGGCATGCTTAGGAACTTGATCATTACTTAGCTTTTGATAGGATGTGATGGTTGGTGTAACCAATGTGACTGTTGGGGTATTCAAGCCCTCGAAGGGTATGCACCATCAATGTTATGCATGCAGATGCTTAACTGGCAATTTACTTACTAAACGATCTTTAGCCATTGATTCTTTAAGCATAATATGTAGTTGTTTGTGATGTCCATTAATGAAGCGACGCTTCATGTGGCCTTAGCAAACTATATAAGGGGCTTAAGGGCCAGTCCAATTTTTACTTACTGCTATCATTTTATCGAAATTCTACCAAAACATTCCCTTCACTTTCTCACACTTTCTATTCCTTTCCTTTCTTTTCTTTTCTCAAGCCTTCAAGTAGGGCCTCCATGAACAATCACAAAGGAACATGTTTACAAGTGAAGCCTTCACGAACAAAGATTATAAGGACAGCAATAAGGAATCAAAGAAGAAATGGCAGCGGATCTGAAACCAAAGAACATAAATGGGTATTTAAAAGGAAGGTGGATACGAAGAACAGGAAGGTTTTGATGGTGAATGTGAATGGATATAACTCATCAAGATACAAACACAATCAAGGGGTTTGAGCTTGAAATAGTGTTCGATACGACTCACGAACATTAAATGTCGCTCAGGGTTTTAAATGAAGGTTAGATGCAACTCACTAACTGGTTCAAATAAAGGGGTTCACTATAATTTGAGAATAAGATTGATAAGAATGCGGAGACGATTAAAGAGTCTAATCAACACTCAATAATCCGACAAATGCTAACTCAAGTATAGCCTTGCTCGAAAGAGGAAAGTTTCACTCTCTGTATATTCTTCTGTATAGATGTTTGTCCCATCTCTATGTATGTACAACAGTTGCTATTTATAGTAAGTCTTAAACCTTAGTGGTAAAGCTGTAAATAATGTACAAGGCCTTAAACCTTAAAGAATTAGACCCATAAATAAAATAAAGGAAAATATACATAAGAATACAAAATTGTGCGTTTTATAAGACTCGACATACAGTCACTTAGCATGTCTTGGGAGGAATAGTATTCAAACTGGATGAGGTCGGCAGTTAGATGTACGGGTTCGAGAAGGGGTCCCTGACGTCTCGCATAGCTTAGCCAAGACACTAGACAGGTCGGCCCATAATTGCCAAGTGCTAGAATTAATCGATACTAATCTCTCGAGGTTGTGCCGAATGATTCTTTGGTCTCGAGTACTCGGCCTTGTGATTTCTCGATACTTCGGCTGACTATAGAGTTGATACTAAGTGTTTATTTTCCTTCCCCTCATCCTTCGGCTACAGCTTGGCCTCGGCAAGCATTGACAGGACTCGGCTTGGATATTGTTGGAAGTTGACTCCCATTAGACAGGCTCATCCTCACTCCCATAACAGATTATAATGGTTAGGACTGGTAGCATAGATAGGAACTATAAGTGGGCAGTAAGGAGATTACATGTGAAGGAGAGGCCTCGGTGGAAGTATGCACCGGAGGAGAAAGAAGAGGAGATTGTAAGGTTGTTACCGATTATGGTAGGTAAGGGGATTACTATTGAGGTTAATTATCTACATAAGGAGGATTAGTGGTGTAAGGTTTATTAGGAGGTTAACTAAAACATCAACACTTGGGAGGTGATGAGGCTCAAGAAGGGTGATCGAGCATGCGACTATAGGGATGACAGGCATTCATTTTGTATATAATGTATGGCAGTGGACATGAAGTTGCGTCTACCCTTTACTATGTTTCAATTAGAGGTGTTCAATTACTTCCATGTGTACTTAAGCTCTCTTCATTCAAATGTCTTACAGGTGTTGGTAGGTAGTTGATATGAGGCAAGTGTACCTATCAATTTTAATATAGCGGATGTGAGTCCGAGTCGATCCCTCAGAGATTTTGAGTACTAATATTAATTTTAGCTTTATTATCTAACCGGAAAATTGTGATAAATTGAATGAATTACAAATACTGAAATTAACAACTAAACTACTTATGAGACTTAATTACGCAAATTAGAAAGCAATAAACTACGAACGACTTCAAGTATGCAATAATGTATTTAGAAATTATTTCCCCTAGTGTTTAACATGTAACCTTTTTAAAATATATCCAATTAACTTTCTATTATTCTTGACCGGAGGGATTCATAATTAAAACTAATATCTTTCTCAAGCATATTAACCCTAATCCTAAATTATTTACCGGAATCTCTTCACTTAGTAATATAACTTAGAATTGCATTAATATATAATGAATTCCTACACAAATAATTAACTTTCCGGAAGAAACATGTATCTTATCTCTAAGTATACATGTAATTCTCTTCAATTATGCTAAGATCTAATTACACATGCAATTTCTCAATCACATGCATAATATCATATATTGACACTCTAGAATTATCAATCCACAATTAAACAATATAATTGAATCAAGAAAAGATAGAAACTTTATTGAAATTATAATTCAATTCAAGGGTTACATGAAACCCTAGGTTCCATAATCCTAAATACTTGAGTTCTAAGCTATCATAACAAATCTAAAAACGAGTTTCATCAAAAATATAAAATAAAGCATGAAAACCCCTCTTAATTTGATGAACAATCTCTTTAATCTTGAAATCGATGTTGTTCTCGCTTCTTGATTGATGTTCTCCTCTCGTCTCTCTTGTGTCTCTCCGTTCCTGTAATGTCTCTCTCTCTTTTAAACCCTAAGATATCCTTTTATATGTGTATTACACGGATTCTATTTTCGTCACCAGATACGGCCTGGGACACGGCCGTGTCCCCAGGTCGTGTAACTTTCTGCACTAAGACAAAATTTCTACACAACTTCAAAACTTCATAACTTCAAAACTTCATAACTTCTTCGTTTGAACTCGGAATTGAGTGAAACTTGATTCCTTTTCTTCGTTTTCGAGCCTAGAACGCGTTTAAACCCTGAAATCAACATTTTACTCAATTAAGTATCAATTTCTTTAAAGAAAACCAAAAATGTAAGGGAAATACTATAAAATCACTATGTGAAATATGTTTAAAATTAGAGTTATCAGTAACCTTCGAAGTAGTGTATATATTTCATATAAGGAGGCCAACAACTTAGCTGTTTAGATACTTCTTTCATATGAAGGGTAATCTTAGGGGTTGGATGTACTACTCAATATGATGGGCACACACGGAACTATTCTATGGCTAATAATCCAAGATGGAGGATTGAAAGCATCAGTTCTTCTTGGTGAGGTTGGTTCATGAGTTGGACTTTCCTACTGAGTGGACTAAACCCATTTGGATGAAGCCCATTATGTACTTCTAAGGAGAAAACAATGATGCCAAGGAGTGTATCCTTGATGTGGCTTTGTGGAAGGAGGAGGGATTCGATGTGGTGGAGACTGTAGAGCTATACTTGAAAGGGGAGACGTTATACCCATAGGAAATAGGTAAGGGTGATGTTGTGTTTGGGGAGGGTAGCTAGGAGTTCGCCACCATTAATCATTAGCAGGGGGACTCGGGACTACTCTCTTTGGCAGGTATCTTGTTAATGTTTATAGTTTGTTTTAGTTACTAACTCCATTGCTTTGCTTACAACGTATCACTTGTCTACTATTGCCTTCAACGGGCAGATGATGGCAATCTAGCACAAAGGTCCCAAGACAAAAGGAAGAGGCCAATAGAGCAGCAAGATGCAGCTTCTGCTATAAAGAGAAGCGAGAAGGCTATGCTAACTAAAAACAAAGAGAAAAGGCTGGTGGGTGAGGGGTTGGGAGGTATTCTGATTACAGTGCCTTTGAAGGTAGTTGTTGAGCAGTAGGTAGCTGCTATTACTATGTGTGTGGTGGATACGCTTAAGCGGGACATAGGTGGGGTAATAGTAATCAAGAGTCATACGAGCAGTGGGCATATGTATAGGAGGTGACTAAGGAGGGGGTGCACAAGTAATAGCCACTTGAATAAGTTATGTTTGCTGATAAGGGGTTAGAGATACCTGTCTTCGAATAAGTGGTGTGAGAGGAGTCCTCAAAAAGGAAGATTGTTGAGGAGAAGCCAACTATAAGGGTAGGGGAGCTGCTTGGGGCCAAGGAATGTAGGGTGCCAAGTAATCAATTTGACAATGTGGCACAAGGGTAGCTTATTCCTATGATTGACTTAAAGGATGAGATGGTAAAGCCATTTAAGCATCTAGTGGCAATCTCATTATTGAGGAATAACCCTTGAAAAAGGTACATGATTTGTTCATGTAGGATAAGGCTTACCATGATTGTGCTCTAATTGCCTTTAATGGGTTAAGTGATGTGATGATCTTGTGTAGGTACGCATTTTCTCGCGCCATCCTTGATAAGGTATGTCTCTAATCCTCCTTTTCGTTTTGTTCAAGTCTTCGTAAGTGCTTACTTGTACTTATTTGTTTTAGCTTTCTTAGCAGCGACAACAAGAGGTAAGAGAGGAGAATGAAAGGCTGAGGTAAGAGCTATCCAGGTTAAAGATGTGAAATGTGGCCTTGCAGGAGGAGTGCAACCAATGGGAGTTGAGAAGATGAGGTTGGAACAGGAAGTTACTAACGTTGGGTCTAAGTTAAACATTACTAAAAACTAGGTTGAGGACTTAGAGGTGGAGCTTATTGCTCGCAATGGTGAGCTAGTGGTAGCCAAGGAGGAGGCAGAGGTGGTTAAGCGAACAGTTGAGTTTGCTAAGCAAGATGTTGTTGTTGCAAGGGAGGACTCCAAGCTTACAAGGAAAGAGGTAGAGCGGCCAGGGAAGAGGTCGATGGTTTGAGGAGGGAGCTTGAGGAAGCCCGAGTTGTTTTCTAGAAGAGAGAGGAGGAGCTACGGAATAACAAGGACCTCTCTTAATAGCAATAGATAGGTTATCCAAGGAGTTCTCTTTAGGGGATAATTTGAAAAGTATCCTCAGTGAGGCCGATTAAGATGGGGGAGGTTGGCGAAAATGGATGTAGAGAAGGAGTATGTTGGACTGGACCTCTGTTGTCTGGACTGGTTAGTAGAAGAAGACATGAGAGGAGAGGAGGTTGGTGGGGATGAGGAAGACAAGCCTGGAGATGGTGCTAAGGATGATGTAATGAATGTTAAGGCCAGGGATGGTGCTATGGGAAGGGATGAGCTTAAAGATGCTTAGGAGCCTTTTTCCTTTTTCTTTTATTAGATTGTTGTGATAGGTTTGTAGGGATAGTCTTGTTCTGTGTTGCTTTTCTCTTGGTTACTAATGTACATGAGTTGGGACGCTGACCCCTTAACTTATGTACCTTAAAATGATATGAATGAAAAGATTTAAAGTGTTGATTACTCCTTGATGTTTGGTTTACATCGTTTACATTGTATTCATTCTCGTTTCTCCTTTAGAAGTTTCAAAGCGATAGTTAATTTTTGGCCTTTAGTTTGGCCATGCGATACTAGGCGTAGGCTCGAGAACCTTAGTCTGGATGGTACCCGGTCAGAAGCATCAAGCTTATGGGGCTTAAGTTTGGGAGGTTAAGCATTATGGAATTAGTTTATGCGCTCGTCCTGTAGGACCTTTAGGTATAGATACCTATTGGGTGCTCGAGGTAAAGCTTGAGGCTTAAGCATTCTTGGGTATAGGAACTCGCAAAAGTGTCCAGTCGTTGAGGATGAGAATTGACTGGACTTAGTCTAGCACATTCATACCTGTTAATGGATGAAGGGTAGGGCCTAATGATAATTAAGCTAGGATATTGCTTTCCATTTCCTTTTTAGAGTTACACCAAGTCTACATGAGTGCTTATATAAGTTACATAAAATAGGTTTAAGATTGTTCACATTCCACGTCTTGGAGATGGGTCCTTTGTCCAAGGTCTCTAACTTGTACATATCGTTGCCTACATCCTCTTTAACCCATAGAAGGTCTTCCTAATTAAGCAACAACTTGCCATATCCTTCTTAGGGCCCTGTGGCTTCGAGCTTCAATCTTTAGGCTCACTAGGTCTTTAGGTTAGAAGACTTCGTGTTTTACCTTTCTATTATAATACCTAGCCATTTGCTATTGTTACACCACCACTTAGGCTCGCATAGCATCCCCCGCTTCATTGATCGTATCTAAGCTTGCTTGGAGGGCCACCTTGTTGACACCGGCACTAAAATTCTAGGTCTTGCTTGTCGAGAGCTCTAGCTCTATCACTAGTACCACCTTTGATCTAAATGTGAGGCGAAAAGGAGTTTTGCCAGTAGTAGTCTTATGCGTAGTTTGGTACCCTTAAGGGATAGTAAGGAGCTGATCCGTCCATTGGCCAATTGCTCATTCCACCTTCTTTTTTAGGTTCTTGAGGACTATCTTATTAATGGCCTCAACTTGGTCATTAGTTTAGGGGTGAGCGATCAAGGTATAGCGGAGCTAAATGTGATGTTCGTGGCAAAAATCTTGAAACCGCGCAATATCAAATTTTTGCTGTTGTCTATGATGAGAACGTAGGGGAACCTAAATTTGGTGAGGATGTTTATTAGGATAAAACCTTCAACTGCTCTCACAGTGATGCTGGCGATTGACTATGCCTCAAACCACTTAGTAAAGTAGTTTACGGCCACTAAAATGAACTTTCATCCTTTAGACACTTTTTGGAAAGGTCCAAAAATGTTGAGTCCCCAAAGTGTGAAGGGCTATGGGTTGGTCATGGGGTGGAGCTCCAAGTTAGGTGTTCAATGAATGGGTATGTGCTTTTGATAGCTATAACATCGTCATATTAGGGTCTTTACATCCTCTTTCATGGTTGACTAATAATATCCGAAACAGAAGGCCTGGACATATAAGGCTTAGGCTTAGATGTGGTTGCTGTAGATGCTTGCATTTAATTCTTTTAGGGTGTAAAGACCCTCTTCCATCCTCAAACAATAAAAGAGGGGCAAGATGTGTTCGTATTAATAGAGGAACTTCTTTACAATAATACAATTGCTGCCTTATATGTAAGCCTCTTAGCTTTGGTCTTATCTTCGGGCAAGGCGCTAGTTTTGAGGTATTGATAAGGTTCATCCAAGACGACTCAATGAGCATGGGGAAAATAGGGGAGCTCGTCAATAGTTTACTACGGTATGAACTAAAGAAACACTTGCTTGTTGGTCTCGTAGGGTAGAGGCACAGCTATGGATGCGAGCTTAGATAAACGGTTTGCTTCGAAATTCTCTACTGAGGATTCTTAGTTATGCTCTAAGAGGAAAAGTTAGAAGTAAGGTCCCGCATTGTCTGGAGGTATTTCACCATGCTCTCACCTTCCATCTTGTATTCCCCCTTCACCCGTTACACCACTAACATAGAATTTGAGTACATGTCGATCTTCTCGATAGCATCATCTGCTGCAAATCTTTAGTCTTATGATGAGGGCTTTATACTTAGCCTCATTGTTGCTTATGAGAAATCTAAACTTGAGTGCGTATTAAACCTTAGCGCTATAAGGGCCTTGCAAGACTATTCCTACCCAACACTTCCCCCCCCCCCCCCCCTCCCCCAAGTAGAAGATTTATTTACATAGTGAGTCTATACTGGTATATTGACATTGCTGGGTGCTTCCTCTTCACTGGTGTATTTAGCAACATAATCTGCTAGAACCTATGCTTTAATGGCTTGTTGAGGACATAATTAGGCACTGTGAGCACTGAGCTCCACTTAGTACTTAACCATTCATCTTGATGCATCTGGCTTTTGTAAGAGTGTTTGCAATGGCTAGTCGATAAGGATGATGATGGGGTATGCTTAGAAGTATGGTTTAAGCTTCGAGGCAATGATGGCTACTGCAAGGAAAAACTTCTTGACCTAAGTGTACCTAACCTCTAGGCCCTATAGGATGTGGCTGACATAGTAGACTGGATTATGCTCTTACCCATCAGCTTAGACGAATATCGAGGAGAGGGCTCGATCGCTGACGACCATGTATACATAAAGCTCTTTACCAAGGACTGACTTGGACGATACGGGTGTGTTCTCAAGGAATTCCCTCAATTTGTTGAAGGTGGCTTCACACTTGTCTATCCACTTAAATTTCGATGGTTTCTTTAGTAGGTTGAAGAACTCGGAGCACTTATCGGCATTTCGTAAGAGAAATTGATTGAAGGTGACTATCTTATCTGTAAGATATTGGACATCTTTGATCTTCTCTAGGGCTTTCATGTCCCTAGTTGCTTAGATTTTGTTGGGGTTGATCTTGATGTTGCACTTTGTGACCATGTACCCGAAGAACTTAGCATATCTTATACTGAAGACACACTTCTAAAGATTTAGCTTCATTTGGTACTTTCAAGTGTATCGAAGGTCTTACGCAAGTTTGTAATGTGGTCGGCTTTGTTCCTACTCTTGACGATCATATCATCAATGTAAACCTCAACATTTCTACCTAGTTGTGGTTTGAAGATACTTGTCACTAATTGCTGGTATGTTGCTTTGGCATTCTTAAGGTCAAAAGGCATGACGTTATAGTATTATGTACTAAAGTTGGTGACAAAGGAGGTGTGAACCTAGTCTTTTGGGGCCATGTGAATTTGGTTATACCCAAAGTAAACGAATATGAAGCTCAGTTTGACATAGGCCGATGTGGAATCAACAAGCTGGTTGATTTGTGGAAGAAGTAAGCAATCTTTGGGGCAAGCTTTGTTGAGGTCATTGTAGTTGATACACATCTGTCACTTGCCATTTGCTTTTTTGATGAGTACAGTGTTAATAAGCCAAGTGGAGTATTGATCCTCCTTGATGAACCTAGATTGTAGGGGTTTCTACACCTCTTGTCTAAAGCTGCTTGCTGCTCGGGTGCAAAGCATTGTTGCTTCTACTTCACGGGTTGAACACATAAGTTGACCTTCAAGTGGTGGGTGGCCTTAGGGAGGTTGATTATCCCGGGCATCCCGTCAAGGGACGTCATAAAGATGTTTCAGTTAGTACAAAGGAAAGCCATAAATGTCTTCTTTTTCTTTTGGCGATAGGGAGGTCCTTCTTCGAATGGTCTAGTCAAGGCGATCGCTACACTAGACAACCTCGATGTTCGCTACTGGTTCCCTTTAGGGAGCTTATATAATGTTGGGGGTGGACTCAATATGCATGATCCTATTATGGGAGATGTCACTAAGGTAGAGTGTTTGGGATAGCTTGTAGTCTCCATGTATAATGTTGGCCTTTATAGGTGTAGGAAATTTCATCATGAGACATCTCTAATTAATGCATATGTCAAATTTGTTGAGGCTGAGGTGTCCTTAGATGGCACTATAGGGAGATTAGTGACCAATAACTACAAGAGCTATCAACCGTGAGGCAATGTGTTTGTCATTGCCAAGTAGAACAAGTAATGTGATGAGACCTTTTGTTGGGATCGTTTTTCGGCCAAAACTTGCTAGGCTCTGCTTATATAGTTAGAGCTCCTCATCCAATTTATCCTTCATTTGATCGTAAGTTGAATAGAAAAGGATGCTAACTGAACTGCCGTTATCTAGAAATGTTTTTGGAACATCAAAATATCCAATTTTGGCATTGATGACTACGAGGTTAATATGAGAGTACTCAATGCCCTCCTTATCATTGTTGGTGAAGGAAACAATTGCATCTATTCTTGGTTTCTTGGGTTGAATTAAGAGTACCTTATGTTATGGTTGGGTAAAGCAGTCCTTGTATGAAAGTCTTAGTATACTATGATTAATTGCACCTGCCCTCGGTGGCCCCTGCATTCTGTGTTGTTAGGCAAATTCTCTTTTTATAACTATAGCTATTGTTGTGGTTTTTGAGTTCGCATTACTGGGTTAGGCAAGGATGGTTACATTTGTCAGTGATGTGGTGGTCGATGTGGCCTTTGTAGACGAAGCCTTTGACTGCATTCTTGAAGTGCCATGACTAAGGGCCTCAGGTGTTTCTTTAATGCTTGGGGAATGACGTAGGCACTTGTAGACTTCGTAGAAGACCTTCCTTAATGGCTGGTTTAGTAGGGTGTAGCTAGGGTAATAAGAGAATTTTTGCTTCTACCTTTCTTGATACTCTCAAGAAGATGAAGGGCTGTCTTCGTAGGGACCGAAGTGGTCCTTTGCATTGGTGCTACACTGTAGATCATTCTTGAGGCGCACTTGAATGGTGTCTTCCTATGTGACATACTACTCAGCGATAGTCATGAATTCTTCAACATTGTCTAGTTGACGTAGTGCTATCGTCTCGAAAATCTTGCTATTCGAGTTTAGGCCATAGATGATGGCTTGGAGAGTTGTTCCTAAGTCTACCTTGGGGATGAGTATCTTGGCACGATTAAAGTGCTTAAGATGTGCTCGTAAGGTTTTGTTTAGGTACTGGCGCACGTTGTATAATGTGGAACTATCTTTATGCGATATCTTGTTGCTAAGACGTGTTGTTGGAATCTTGTGGTGAGATCATCAAAAGAGTAGATGGAATTTCAAGGGAATTGGTTGAATTATATTAATGCAGCATTGGTTAATGTGCTTAGGAATGCCTTACACATTATGGTGTTAGAGAGGTTATAGAGGCTCATCATTATATGGAAGTGCGCTAGGTGGTCATCTAGATTACCTATTCCATCATAGGTGTTTAGGTGAGGGAGATGTACACCTCGTCAGAGAGTTTCCTTGTAAGCCTTAAAGTTAAGCCAAGAGACCGTAAGATTGAACTTAAAATATAAGATTTAGGGTGATCGGTTAAAGGATCTGATCAAACCCGAATTATAAACTATGGAGAGAAATATTAGTAAAAATGACCCTGTAAACTTGAATTTAAGAAAATAAGTAATAAAATAGGAGACTATAAAATTTTTAAATTTTAAGTATAATAATTACTAATTACTGAAAAGGCGAAAAGCATAATCTAATAACTAATAAATTATTAGAGATAAATTATATGTATACTAAAAATTATAGAATAACTTAAATAATAATTAGGAATGTTCACATGTACTCCATATGTATTTACGTGTAGGTAAAAATATGCGAAATTACTTAAATTAGCCAAAAACTTAGTAAATAATTAAAGAAAATTATTAAATTAATTGAGAAAAATAAAAAAAAATTAGAAGGGTATGAAATGATGCAAATTTGGTCGTAGTAAGTCAGGAGCTAAAGAAGAAAATTATCTAATTATAATTAAGCAACACAAAAGCCAAAAATCAAAGAAATGGGGCAATGTCATGTCTAATTAATACATATTAATTACCAAAAACGTCTATAAATAGGAAAAAAATTCAGAGAGCTCCTTTGGACAGTTAGGAATCAGAGAAAAATAGAGAGCTTCGAAAATTTGAGAGAAAATCTAGAAAAAAAAAATAAAAGGAAACTGTGCAGTTAGAGCTAATGAGCCAAACCCACACCTCACCACCACCTGAGACCGAGCCACCACCACCACCCCACTCCAGACCTACCATCTAGGCCGGTCGACACCCTTGGACCAGAGTTGGATGGCCAAAAAGCATTGAACCGGTGAGTTTTTTATTTGCCCCGATTTTGTATAATTTCGTAAAATTAGTTATTTTGCCTAGAAAATTATGAAACTTATTATTCTGAGGTTTTATTGTATGTAGATTTAGGGAAAAATAGTGATTTAGTTTAATTACGTCTGAAAAAATAGGGTTCTTAACAAATTGAACAAAACCAAGCATGATTAGAATTAGAAATAAATAGGGTTAAGAGTGTAGTTTGGAGCTCAATTTTTTTCTATAGAATGCTTATGTGATATAGAATAGTGTTATGAAGCCATTTTTCTAAAATTAATTTTTGAAATTTTTAAGTTAATTTTTAGCCCTAAAATGATGGAAAAATTGGGTAATTTTGGGTTAATTAGGTGATTGAGATATTACTTACTGATTTAGATAGTGATTAGATGTTTAGGGATGTTAATCTCTGATGTGGAAACCTAATCCTAGCCTTTGGAGTATTAAGTATAGTTAATTTAGGAAATTAAGTAGTTATTGTAAGAAATTAGAAATATGTGGAATGAAAAATTAATAAATCTAAAAAAATTAGGGTTATTTAGAGAATATTATAATAAAAATCAGAATATACTAAATCTGAAATAAAATTTAATTTTAGGTAATCGTATAAAAACGTAAGATTTTCTCACATCGAGAATAAATCCGATACTCCAATTAGGATTAGTGTGTACCGAAATGTTTAGAATACTAAATTAAGACCCAATAGGATATTATAATACTCAAGTTTAATGTAATTAATTTCACATTAGGATTCGAGCATAGTTAAGACTTCCGAATAAAAACTAGAATCTAATTTAGGATCCGAACCTTGAAATAGAGTAGAAAGAATTATTAGTACATAATAGGTATATATGGAAAAAGGAGTTAAATTATAACTTAGAATATGAATCTTTAAAGTATAAGTATTAAAAAGACTTATTTGTATTATAGGATACCTAGAGACGAATTGGCTTGCAATTAAGTGATCGGGCGATTGAGAAATTCCAAGTAAGTTGGGTTATTACTTATTGTAATAGAGTATTATTTTTATGGTACTCGGAGACTTAGGATTGTATATGGTTATAATTGTAAGTAGTTTACGCATGTGTTTAATGTATCTTAATTTGTGCTGAAATTGTGGTATGATGGATTTTGTGTTATGATTGAATTGGTGTGAATTGTTTGAAAACTCTAAATGAAATTTAATCTTATTTGATTTTAATGACTAAAAATGCCATACATTGAGACCTGTTAGGGGATCATTAGGATTCTCCAACCAAATACCGACCCCTTCGAAAGGGATAGCGCATGATTGCATAATGGTCTCTTCTTCATCCTTAGTCGAACTAAGTAACAGGAGAGGAGGTCACGGCGAGGGTGAAGTCAATGGTTTGAAGATAGTCGTGGGAAGAGCGAGGTCTCCATTGCATAAGCCTGGGTTTGGTGTTGAGCTGTTTCATAACATGGAAACTCCTCAACTCGGATTAGAGTAGGTAAAGTTTCTCCGATTTCACAACGGACCGGATTACGTTGTGCGATAACATATGATTATTGCATTGTATGAAAATAATTGCTTGATAATTTTGTTTGTACTTGTATGTATTCATGAGTCTCCAATTCAACTTACTAAGCTATAGTTGCTCAAACCCTTATTGATCCTTTCGCAGGTCCTGATTTCTGAACACTTCAAGTATTATGCCGCCTTACAATTACCTAGAGGTTAGTTCTTTTGAAACTAGGGGTGTGAGGATCAATTTACTTAGTAATGATGTGTAGCTAGAGTGTCCTTTGTAGTTAAGGATGAAAGACTGATAATTATTATGTAAATTAGTGAATAGTTGTGAATATGTAAATTAGTGAATAGTTGTGAATATGTAGAATTTCTTGGGAAGTTTTGTGGACTTTACATATAATTATACATGTTTATTAGAAATTTGTAATATTTATCATAATTGTAGTTAAACTTTTAGTCGGACTGTTTACTTCAAAGCAAGGAGTCGTCGATGCCTTGTGTAGATCATGTCTATGGTAGGTACTGTGAGGCCAGTTACTATCATAGAATGGTTTACTTGACGGGACTATTGCAACTCTACGACTTCGGGGTGTAACATTCCTCTAGGATGATTGGAGTGAAATGGCTCTTGTTTGTAACTATGCTTGATTGTCGAGTACATGACTTAGGGCGTTTCTAGTCGCATAGGCTAGAGGCATGTTGGATGTATTCCTTGTGTTCTTGGACATTCATGTCATCCAAGTGTTTTGGTGAGTGCTAAGAGGATATGTCCCTTCATATCCTACTTGTGCCTGAGTGTGTACCTTGATGGTGCGCCTTGCTACAATTGGTGTTCAGCTTGTTACGCGGGTCTTGCAATGGGTGTTACTTGGTTTGAATACTATTGTATGGGTGCATAGGGTCTATTGGTGGTATAGGTGAGCACTTAGGGTGCTTTTTAGGTTGGTTGGGATAACCAGTGGTTATGTCTTTGAAGTTGACCCTATCGTTGGGGTTAGCCTTCCCCTTAAGCTTCTGATTTGCGGCTAGTTATTATCTTAGGCTGGTGTTTTCTTAAAGGACTTTTGCATTGGTTTCCATCAACTCTTAGAACATTGCCTTTATTTGATCCATGTCTAAAGGTTGTGGCTTCGTTGGTGGTGGTGGTATGGGGTTGTGTGTTTTTACATTTAACTACGATGATGAGTTTTCATAAATGGTCAGTGCCAAATGGTGATGGTATACATCACCAGTATGACTTTTGAGTGAACTCTTGGTGGTCTGTTAGCCATGTACGGTAATGGACCTATCAAAAGCCCCCTGTGGTGTAGCCGATGAGATCCCTCTAATGCTTAAGTTAGCAAAGAAAAAATTAGGGCTCCAATGAAGGGGTAAAGGAATTTACTCCTAGTTATAGGCTAAGGGATCCGACTTGCTCAGATACGTGGTAAAAGAGGATTAACTAGCATGGAATTTAGAGATGTAACATTGTTAGTATGAGAGAAGACTTTCAATTCTTTTGCTGGTTGATGGAGGCTTGAGGGATGAGCCTGTCACATTGGTAAAGGGTGGTCATCCTAGTTTGGTAGCTAGGCTGTAGGTTATGTATCAGGTGGTCATTCAATATTTAATGATGAGAGAGAAAGAGGCAGGAAGAGGAGTGCAATCCCAACTGAGTTGGTTATCGAACTCTTTGAAGGCAGTCTTTAGGAAGGGAGGCAAGCTCTTCTCTTGTGACTGGGGAGCGAGGGTGAAAGGCCTTCAAAAAAGGTCTATCGAAGTGCTTGAGGTCGAAGCTAAGCTTAAGTAAGATGGACAGAGCCTAAGCAGATACCAAGCCATTCTTTATCCAACTTAGAGAGACCATGGCATTACACTTGCTGAGCTCTTTGGTGGGCTTGGGCTTTTGGAGCCCTGGGTCGTAGGCCAATCGTCAACATTGCCAACCTCATAGATTATTGATTTTATGTGAACTAAATGATGCTTTCCTTTATCATCAAAATAGGAATATATTTCAAAACTTCTTTTCATATCCTATCCACAAATGACATTAAGGAAATCGTAAGGATTAACCTAGTTTAAGTGATCAATTACCCTAACTTAATACCTATTTCAAAATTGTATGCAGGACCTTTTATAGAGCCTTTAGGTTACTTTACTTCTATAGAACTAACATAGACATACTATATAGGATTTTTATGACTATTTAGGGGATAGTTAGCACTTCGTAATTGAGATAAGTGTAAGCCCTATAATCAATCATCCAGGGTTTCGATCGGTTAAAGGATCCGATCAAGCTTAAATTATAAGTAAAGTTAGAAATATTAGTAAAATGATCCCGTAAACTTGAATTTAAGAAAATAAGTAATAAAATAGGAAAATATAAAATTTTCAAATTTTAAGTATAATAATTGTTAATTATCGAAAAGGCGCAAAGTATGATTTAATAACTAATAAATTACTAGAGATAGATTATATGTATACTGAAAATCATCGAATGACTTAAATAATAATCAGGAATGTTCACATGTATTTAGTATAGATAAAAATACGCGAAATTTCTTAAAATGGCTAAAAACTTATTAAATAATTAAAGAAAATTATTAATTAATTAAGGAAAAATCAGAGAAATCTGGAATGATGTAGATTTGGTCATAGCAAGTCAGGAGTTGAAGAAGAAAAATTAGTCAATTAAAATCAAGCAACACAAAAGTCAAAAATCAAGGGAATTAGGTAATATCTTATCTAATTTAATGTAGATTAATTACCATAAAGCTTTATAAATAGGAAAAAAATTTACAAAGCTCCTTTAGACAGTTAGAAATTAGAGAAAAATGGAGAGTATCGAAATTCAAGAGAAAAACTAGAGTAAAAAAAAGGAAAGGAAAACTGTGCAGTTAGGGCTAATGAGCCAAACCCACATGCTACCATCACTTGGGATCGAGTTGCCACCACTACCCCACTCCAGACCTATTGCCTGGACCGGCTGATACACCTGGACCGGTGTTGGAAGGCTAAAAGCCATCAAACCGGGTAAGTCTCTTATCTGCTCCGATTTTGTATAATTTTGTAAAATTATTTATTTTGCCTAGAAAATTATGAAATCTATTATTCTGAGGTTTTACTATATGTAGATTTAGGGAAAAATAGTGATTAAGTGTAATCACGTCTGAAAATATAAGGTTCTTAAGAAATCAAAATCAAGCAAAATCAAGCATGATTAGGATTATAAATAAATAGGCTTAAGAGTGTAGTTTGAAACTCAAATTTTTTTTGTAGAATGTTTAAGTGATATAGAATAGTGCTATGAAGTCATTTTTTTAAATTTAATTTTTGAAATTTTTAGGTAAATTTTTAGCCCTAAAATGATAGAAAAATTGGATAATTTTGGATTAATTAGGTGATTAAGACATTAATTACTGATTTAGATAGTAATTAGAGGGTTAGGGATGTTAATCTCTGATGTGGAAACCTAATCCTAGCATTTGGAGTGTTAAGTGTAATTAATGAAGAGATTATGTGGTAATTATAGAAAATTAGGAATATGTAGAATTAGAAAATTAATAAATATGAAAAATTAGGTTTAATTAGATAATATAATAATAAAAATTAGAATATAATAAATTTGAAACAAAAATTTAATTTTAGGTAATTGTATAAAAAATATAAGATTTTCTCACATCAAGAATAAATCTGATACTCCAATTAAGATTAGCGTGTACCGAACAGTTTAGAATACTAAATTAAAACCCAATAAGATATTAGAATACTTGAGCTTAATGTGATTAATTTCACATTAGAATTCGAGCATATGTAAGATTTTAGAATCAAAACTAGAATCTAATTTAGGAATCGAACCTTGAAATATGATAGAATGAATCATTAGTAAATAATAGGTATACATGGAATAAAAAAGCTAAATTATAACTTAGAAATCGAATCAAAACCTAATTTAGAAATTGATGCGGAAATTGAACTTGAACCTAACCCCAAATCTAGAATAATTGTAAAAGATTTAAGAATCTAGATAATTGAACATATTAAACCTTACACAAAAGATAATAATAAGCGTTATAGAATAAAACTAACTTATAATAATTATATGAAAAACTGAAATCACGTTTGTGTTATAGGGACAATTGGCGATGGCCTGAGCGAGTTGGACCTCGAGTGAGTGAGCGAGGAGTCTAGGTAAGTTGGGATTAATACGTTGCTGTATTTTGGAAGTTTGAGATTATGCTTGATTGTACTTGTTAGATAGTTGGTTGTGTGCATGTACTTGATTATAAATGATACTATGATTTTGTTTATTGTTCTGGCATGTATTGTATGATTTGTATGAAATGATTGATTACCCTAACTTGGACTTAATCAAATATACGACTCGTAATCATAATTGGACCTGTATGGCAACCCATTAGGGGAAACCTAAGATTCTCCGGCCAAATACCGACCCCTTTGAAAGGGATAGCGTAGGATTGTATAATGGTCCCTTCTTCATCCTTAGTCGAACTAAGTGATAGGAGAGAAGGTCGTAGTGAGGGTGAAGTCAATGGTTCGAAGGTAATCGCGAGAGGAGTAGTGTCTCCATTGCACAAGTTTAGGTTTGGTTGTGAGCTGTTGCATTAATGATAACTTCTCAACTTAGATTAGAGCGGGCGCGATTTTTCTAATCTCACGACTGACCGGACAACGTCGTGCGATGGCATTTGCTTAAACATGCATTGCACCTAATAAGTTGATTGATAACCTTGTTATGTTTATGGTATAATTTTAAGTCTTCCATCCTAACTTATTGAGCTGTGGTTGCTCACATCCCTATAGACGTCGTGCAGGTGCTGGTTAAGAAGCAGTATATAACTACTCTGAAGCTAGCAATTACTGAATCCTAGGGAGTTAGAAAAAATATTTGAAGAACAAAAATATATTTTTAAAGTCTAAGCTTTTATTTTAAAATTTTTCATTTTGAATAATGTAATAACTAGAAAATATATTACATTATAAACGTTAATTGTAATAACTAAATTATAGTGTTTATATATATTTTCTCATTTTCTTAGGTAAATAATTTATTTAAATTACAAACTGTTTACTTCAAAGCGATTTAGTTGTAGACGCCTTGTGTATATCAGGTCTAGAATAGCAGTTGTAAGGCCAACTTCTATCTTAGAATAATTTATATGGCGGAGTTATTATGACTCTGTCGCTTCGGGGCGTGACAGTAAGTTTGCCTGCTTTTCCACAGTTATGTTATTTGTAACAAAGGACCTATGAGCTATTATACTGCTTGTGGTTATAATTAGAATTGTTTGTGCACATGTAGTAAATGTGTTTCATAGGTTATGCAATAGTGAGTCGATTTTGCTAATGTGATTGGTTGTATTGTAAGTTTATGCTATAATTTGATATATTGCTTGATCACCCTTTAATTGGTATTAAAAATTCTATTTAACCTTAATCAACTGGTTATGCATTGCATCCTTTGCATATTTGCATTTTGTCTCACCAAATGTCGAGTATTAGGTGAGGTATAAGTATTAATCCTTTCGATAGAACTAAACTACATTGACTGGAGGGGAGGTTATAGTATAGGCAAAAGCTATTGAGGGAAGTCTAAAGTAGTTTAGGAGGACCAATGATTCATTGCATAAGTTTAGATTTAGTGGAAGAATGTTTCTTATGGGAACTTCTTGAAACCAATATTAGAGTGGGGCTAATTTCTCTAATCTTATAATAGAGCGAATAATGTCATGCAAATAACATTTGATTTGTCGCATTGTACTAAACCATTGTTGTTTGCTTAATAAATGTATAATGCATGTTCTATACCAACTTACTAAGCATGTGGATTCGTTCACGCTTCTATAGGCATCCTTTTGTAGGTAAACTTAACAAAAGCTTAGAATGGGAAAGTTAAAGTAAGGATTGATCAAATAAGAGTTAACCACAAGAGTTTTAAGCAATTCATTAGACATTTGTAAAATGCTTAAATTCTATTGTAGGGTTATTTATGGTTATATTTTGCTTCCACTTGTGTTACCTACTTTAATATGACGCCTTATGTATGCTAATAGTATAATTGTAGCTACAAGCTTTATTGTCTATTAGTACATACGATAAGACTATTACAATTAAGAAACCTAAAGTGAGACAATTTCATAAGGAAGATTAGTGCTTAGATAAAGTATACGTGATACTCTTAGCTTGAATCATGTTTGAGAAGAGTAAAGATATGAAAATGAATGAAAAAGATTGCAAGTAAAGGAAGGAAAGAGTAGAGTTTGACCTTCTAAAAAGAAATAATGATTATGTCAAAGAGGAGATAATTTCATGCAATAGAATCACTATTCAATATATAAATATGTACTTAAATGCTGCGACGATATTGTGGATGCCCAATAAGCATTTAGTTAGTGGGATAGTACAATAAAAGAGAGATATGGTAAAATAATATAAGTAGTGAAACATAATTTTTTGGTATCGTATTATTAAGTTGTGAATTAAATGGTACTTGACCTGAATATAAAAATCGATAGTGCTTGAGTGGAATTAGTTGTTAATATTATTATTATTAGAAAGAAAGTAATTTTTAAATAAATTGAATCTAAATGAGCTAAATAGAATTGAGCTTAATCTAATTAAGTGTTAGTTAATTTGAGCTCGATTGAATTTGTCTATAAATAAATACAATATATTATAAGATAAAAGGTTATTTTAAGGAATTTTCGTGGAACTTTCTTTTCGATTTCATTAAGGATGGCATTTGTTTTATATTTGCCCGTCTCTAGGATATTATGTCCGTGCTGGATATTTTCTCGAAGTACCAACGGCTCCACTAGTTTTTACTTTTTTTCACCGGCGTTCATCGGAAAGCAGCACTATCATCTCGATTGTGTTGCACTTGCACCGTGACCCAAAGGAAGCACAGCACACCGGTATTGCTTCTCCGAAGCTTCCAACTGACACTGAAACCAAACAAAGATAGAGTTTTATCACACTGTTAGATATACATACACCACCGACCAGCAAAGACATGGTATTAACCCACTTCCCTAAACTCCACGTACCCATCTTCACCAAAACCCCATATCTCTACTCCACTCTCCCTTTTTTCCCCATCAAAGCTCCCACGCCATTAACTAGAACTCCTACCCTTTCAAAGTCCACTCTTTTAACCGAACCAGTTCCAATCTCCGAATCTCCTGATACCCACTTTGAAACTCACCAAACTGACCCTACCCATCTTGAGATCCCCATCGATAAGCTCTTCATTCCCCCAGAAACCGAGGTGAATTTTAGTAATATTGATGAAAATGGAGGTTTTAGCACTAGGGTTTTGAAGGGTTCGAACATAGTTTTGAGTAAGTACGCTAGGGATTCTCAGGTTGTGGAAGCTGAGTTTGTGAAGAGTAGTGTTAGGACTGAGGATTGTCCTAATGATGGCTCGCCTGAGTTTGCGCTTGTTGGGAGGTCTAATGTTGGCAAATCTTCCTTGCTTAATTCTCTTGTTCGGAGGAAGAAGCTTGCGCTTACGTCGAAGAAGCCAGGTTTGTGTTGAGCTGGAATACTATGATTGTTTACTACGTGTTCGTGTTTATTCCTCTTAGAATCTGAACCTGTTTGGTTTGCTGCAAAAGTTGAGTCTAGTTCCAATGAATGGAGTGGAGTAGAAGCTTCTAATCAAAGAGGAGCTTGGGCTCGATTCGAAAATTTGAAATTGAAGCTTAGCCAGCTCAATATTCTCATTTCATTTAGACTTTCAAACCTTAGATTCAATTAACTTGATGGAAACTTATGCTGAGCTTGCTCATGCTTGCAAGTTCGATTAGAAATGCAAGTTTGTCTAGTTGAATAGAAAACTCAGTCTCACCTAAAGAGCTACTTGATTAGCTTGAGCTCTGAGTCGAGCTTAACTCAACTACGGTCAGATTGAATTCAAATGAATATTGTGTGCAGTTCAAATAATTTACTAGCCAGCCTGATTCATATATTTGATCATATTGTACCAATCATATTTGTAGCAACTCAGATCGTGTTGAACAGTTAGATTTCCAGCATTAATCCACCAGAGTTTACAGGTTGCGTAAGAGAGAAAACAAGCTTCGATGGTGATGGATGAAAAGTGCAGAGAAAGTATGGATGAATAAGAAAAATATGACTATTTGACTATCCAATCTGTTACAAGAAGTATTTATATGGCGGATAAAATGACTAACTAGCTAACTAACAGAAATAAATAATCCTATACAAGTACATGTATTGTAATGATCCTACACTACTAAAATACAGCTGTACGCTGTCAACATCCCCTCCTCAAGTTAGACCTGGTTGAAGGCCCAACTTGAAGCAAAATTCTTGAAGTTGTTGTCCACTAATAGCCTTAGTCAACAAATTTGCTAATTGAGATGTGGAAGGAACATGTACAAGGGAAAGAAAGCCTTACTAAATGTGATCACCAATGAAGTGGATATCCACATCAATGTGTTTTGTCCGTCCATGTAAGTAAGGATTGGAAGCTATGAGTATAGCAGACCTGTTCTCACAGTGTACATGAATAGGAAAAGTGACATTGATGTGAATATCCCAAAGTCAAAATGATAACCAAAGTATCTCTTTAGTAGTAGTTGCCAAACTCTTATACTTAGCCTCTGTTGTTAATGTGGAAACAGTGGGTTGTTTTTTGTTTTCCAAAAAACAAGAGCATTGCCAAGAAAAACACAATATCCAGTTAATGATTTGCGATCAAATGAGGAACCCCAATTAGAATTAGAGTAAGTAGAGAGCTTTAAATTGTTACTTGCAGGATAGAATAGGTCTAGATGAAAGGATCCCTTGAGACATTGAAGTAAATGCAACAGAGTATGGTAATGTGGTGCTCTAGGAGCCAAAACAAACTGACTTAAGCATTGAACCAAATAATAAACATTTGACCTAGTAATAGTAACATAAAGCAAATGTCTAATGATGCATTTGAACAATGAAGGATCATGAAACAAATCATTCGAGTCTCTATCAAGTTTAAGACTTGGCTCCATTGGAGTGTGCATTGGTTTACTAGCAGCCAAACCAGCATCACTCAAGAGATCAAGATTGAACTTACACCGATTTTTCTTAAACACCCACTTACAACCTATGGCCTTTTATCCTTTAGGTAAAACCACCAAATCCTAAGTGTTATTACATTCAAGAGTATCATGCTCCTTTTTCATGGCATCAAACCATTCTTGTTGATGAGCTGCTTCTAAGTAGTAGGTTCTTTAGTCACAAAAACATGAGACAATGAAGTGATAAAATCATGTGGAAGATGGTAATAGTCATGAGGTGTCAATAAAGGGTATGAAGCAGTAGTTGGTTGATGATTAGAAGGATTAATGGAAAATGAGGAGGTATAACTTGTTTGATTGACACTTGACACAAAATCTTATAGCCATATGGGTGGCTATCTTTGTCTAACAAATCTTTGAAGCTGAGTATTAGCAGGTGCAAGAAATGACTGGTTTTCATAATTGTTTGCAGAAGAAGAAGTGCTATAAGCTTCACTAGAGGAAATGTCACTACTATGATCAGTTGATGACTGATTAGAAGAACATATTTGTTGATCAATAAAGGACTGATCAATTGGAGGGGGGGACTCAAACAAAACGGAACCTTTAGAAGCGGACATAGAAGGATCAGGAACAAATGATTGTGTAGAGCAATGAAAAGTAAAAATGTGTTTGAAAAATATAACATGTCTAGGCACTTGAATTTTGTTAGTTTTCAAGTTGTATACTTTATTTCTCTTCTATGTTGAGACATATCCTAAGAAAATACATTGTTAACCTCGACTCAAACTTGTCTCCAAGATGGGGTTGGGTATCAATGTAACACAAACATCCCATAACTCTGATATAACTATAACCTAGTGATGAACCAAACAATAGTTTATAAGGAGATTTCCCTCCTAGACTCTTAATAGACATTTTATTTATCAAGTATGTAGCAGTTAGGATACACTCTCTTAGGTTTTTGGTAAGTTGGCATTGATGCCTATGGTTCTTGAAGTGTCAAGAAAGTGTATGTTTTCTTTCTACAACTCCATTTTTTTGGGGTGTGTATGGGATAGTCTTATGATGAACAGTGCCAAGAGATGAAAACAAAGATTCACATGCATTGGATATAAACTTTCCTCCATTATCAGTTCTAACAACCTTTGGTATAACTTGAAACTGATTTTTGAGATAACCAAAAAATTGTTTCAACAATTGACAAGATTGATGTTTATTTTGCATCAAATAAGTTCATGTGGACTTAGTAAATTCATCAACTATTGTGAGGAAAAACCTAGCACTAGATATTGATGCAATAGCATAGTGCCCCTACACGTCAACATGTAGCATTTGAAAAGCAGAAATAGCTTTGTGTTTACTTTTAGGAAAGGACAACTTATGAAACTTGCCTAATTGACAAGCATTACAAACAAAAGATTGATAATCAAGACCCTTATAGCAAGACAAGTGTTTCAACTTAGCTATAGAAGGATGCCCCATATGAGCATGCAACAAACAAGTAAAGTATTATTAACACATGAAAAAAAAAAACACTCTGAACTGATGTTTTATTACTATCGGATGATGAAATTGTGTTGGACTTAGCTTGAAGCATATATGGTCCATCAGCCAATGCTGCCTTTGCTATCACTATGCTTTTACTGAGGTCTTCAAATGTGCAATTGTCCTTGTCAATCACAGCAGATATGTTCAATTCTATAAGAGTTTAGGAACTGACAAAAGGTTGTGAGACAAATAAGGCACAAGCAAAACTCGGTTAATAGAAAGAGATTTGTTTATATGTATTGTTCCATGATGTGTGACTATAAGAAACTGTCTGTTAGGTAGTCTAACATGTATTGGTTTGTGAAGTGGTTGTAAGTCATGGAAAAGGTTCGAATAAGGACTCATATGATCAGTTGCTCCACTATCTATGACCCAATTGCACATATCCTTACTTATTGTGCTAAAACAATTAGAATAAGTTGATGTCATACCTGCAAGCTCCACATTAATCCATTTTACCATGGTTGATGATTAATTAACATATAATGCAGTATTCTCTTTTGCTTTTTAGTTTATAAATGATAGGATGGTTGATAAGACACTGCGAGGCACCGAATGTTTCACAAGTTAAATTTGTCCAAGTAGGAAGGGGGAAAAAAGCAGTGGGATGGAAGTTCATATTGGACTTACTTTATTGACTGTCTATCTCTACATCATGTTTATGAGCATAATAACTTTTTCACATACTAAATCTACTTAATAATAAAATACAGTGTAATGAATATTCTTTCATCATCTTTTTTTATTTTCATTTTTGTTTGTTATCCAAAAAATATTATGATTGCAAACAAGAATTTAAGTGCATTTTCTGCTTGTATCTCCCAATATCTTCTAATTACCAGATTTGTGTACAGTGAAAGTGATATCTGTCTTATTAGAAGGGGAAGGAGGAGGTTGGGGGGGTGAGTGGGGAGGGGAGGGAAGGTGATCATATTTGCATGGGCTTTGGCTAAAATAGAATGAGAAAGTTGTGAGATGATATTTGAACTAAAAACATCACAAATATTAAATTGGCATATTGTCTTTTGAGATTTAAATGATGATGTGCTTGTGTGGTCATAAAGGCCACTGTATATTGATGCAAATAATGGGCCATGTGTAATCTAGGATTAGTAGTTGAGGTAAATGATAGGGTTGTTCTTTTTTAACTATTGAGTAGAATTTCCTGAATGAACAAAGTTTGGTTCCTCTATGTGAAAAACGGCAGGTTGATGGTTTCCTTGTACTTTTCTTATTTCCATTCTAGTATGCATAAAGTTCAAGAATAAAGAAAAGGAATTTTGAATGAAATCATATATCGTATATGTTTTTTCTTTTATTTTCCCCTAAAAATTTGACATGACAGTGGAACTGTGAAGTCATAAAGCAAGCAGTTTGTGATAATGGATGGGTGGTTTGAAGTTGAATTGCTACATGAAAATAAAATGGAATTAAGTTTAACTAGTGACTCGAGCTTATCTTGTTTGTTGTGTAGAAAGTAGCGAGCAAAAGTCACTTTCTGATGCTTTTTTGCTTCATATGGCTTTTTTAGCTGTGAACAAAGTTTGAATAAACAGATCTTTCCACTGATGTTGGCGTATCTTTTTCCCCATTTTTTAAATATAGTTGTGCTCGTGTTTCCTGCAGGAAAGACTCAGTGCATAAACCACTTCAGGATAAATGGTAGCTGGTATCTTGTGGACTTGCCTGGATATGGGTATGATTGAATACTTGATTATTTCCTTTTTGCTTCAGTTCACTTTATAAGAGGACATTATATTAATAAACTCATTCATGATGAAATCAGCATCTACTGTTGTGGTCCCATGTGTCATTGTGATCTTCTATATGCATGAGTTATTAATGGGTTTTCTTTTTGGAAGATGAATGATCAGTGGCTGTTATTTGTGGACATATGATTCATGCAGTTAATTTGTTACTGGCATAAATGTCTGCCTTAGCTTTTGGCTATCCTCTTCCTCCCACCACAAAAGCACACACACGCACAAACACACACAAAAAAGCCCCTCTCTCTCTCCCAACAATTTGTTGTTGTGCATTTTAAAGAAAATGTTGAAGAAGTATGTGCAAGGTGATGTATTTGAAGGGAAACTCCATGTGAGAATTGTAACTCTTAGATGTGACTCGTGATTTTGGTAATGGGTCTTACTTACTTGACCTTTGGGTGTTTTATAGTTTCTCACATTCTGGAAGGTCTTTGACAGATACTTTGTAGCTGATTATGTAGTTAAATGAAGATTGACCTATGCATGAAAATTACATTCTTTTGATAGAATAAAAATCACAATATTAAGGGTTTCAATTGTGTTAAAGTCAGTAGGTTCACCAACTCTCAGAAGAGACCTACTGCTTAAAAGTCATTGAATGGATAGAATATTTTCTATTTATATTATATACATAAATATATAATTTAAACTTTTTCTACATTACAGTGAATGAATCTTTTACAAGGAGGAAATTATTGTAGAGATCCATTGTTTTGAATCCACTTGGAAAAGAGCACAGAAAGTTCAACTGACTTCAACAACTAAAAGCAGAACTCTTTCAGTTAAAATACATTCCTCTTGTTTTTTTCTGTAGATATGCCCAAGGCTGTTAGCATCACTTATCCTTGACAATATGGCCCAAGACTGGCTGCAGCTATGTGAAACAGAGAAGACACTGGCCATATTGAGCAATTGTGTCTGTAGCCATGGAATTGACCAGGCTCTCTGGTGATGGCTATGATGCGTAGAACAAAAATAAAATGCATAGGTATGGGTGAAAATGTTGAAGCTATCATGGATATCCTTTTTTATATGCCAAGCAGATCTTGTGAAAATACTAGCAATAGTAGCGAGGAAGAGTGTTAAGTGGCATAAGAAGAAGCTGCCAGTTTCAGCGATTGTCATTGGCATTAGGTAATAATCAACTTGTTGCTATATAAAATGGAAACTGCTGTAGTTGGGCCTGGTGGCTGAGTAGAATCTTAGTCATGTCTGTCTGTGTAAAACTTTCTTTTCAGTGTAATCAAATTTTCTGGGATTGAGAAGGGACACCTCAACTTTGGAGGACTTGACCACAATTTACCGTATATTCCTTTTTAAGTGCACAATGCAATTGGAAGTTTTCATTAAGCTTGCTGAAGTAGCTGCACTATCTCCTAGTTCTGTTAATTTTATCCCTTCTGTTGCTGCACTTGCTAAGATATTTTTCCACTCGTTTCATGATTTTCATCCACATTATTTTGAAGTTTTTTGCTTGTGTTTTTTTTTTAATTGAACTCAAAGTAGATTCCAATCAGTTTTATTCTTTGTAATGGGGGTCATGGAATAGGTATGCTGCTGCACCCTATGATCTGAGAACAGACTGGGAAAAGTTTACCAAAGATTATTTCCTGAACCGTTCAACACTGGTTGGAGTATTCCTTCTTATTGATGCCAGCATTCCTGCTAAGAAGATAGATCTTGAATATGCTAGTTGGTTGGGTCAGAATCAGGTTTTTTCTTGTCTAATGCTATTACAATAACCTCAATCTTTTTGGCAAAAATATCAATGGCGTGTAAAGTTGAACTTCTCAAATCATGTTGGCAATTGGTGTTCTTGCTATTCAATAAAACAACCCTTTTATAAAAAAAAAAAAAAATATTCATATACAAATGGATCAACTTTAGTTAATAAAAGGACAAAAAAAATGTATAAGTGGATAGGAGGTTGCTAAGTTTATCTGAAGCAGGTAAATACACGCTGACCAAGTTTTTCTTCCTTTCAGATCCCCATGACATTAATCTTCACCAAATGTGACAAGAGGAAAAAGAAAAAGAATGTGGGGAAGAGACCTGAAGAAAATGTTCAGGACTTCCAGGAGTTGATAGGAGGCTTTTTTGAGACAACTCCACCATGGATCATGACTAGTAGTGTCACGAATCAAGGCCGTGATGAGATTTTGCTGCATATGGCACAGCTCCGGAACTATTGGCTAAAGCATTGAACTTGTGTATATATCTGGCTCTCCAGAAGCGGTGTGACCTTTCAGGCTTGTATTGCATGTCCAGGCTCCTGAGTGGGCTTTTCAGTGTTGAGGTTGTGGTTCACTCAAAGAAAACCTCGCAAAACCAGATGTATGTTGTCCGTATGGTCCTAATAGATGTCATTGATATGTAATTTTTCAGATAGGTTAGTGTTTTACAAGATGCAACTGCCCAAGCACAATATCTTCTTCATGTATTGTGCTAATCTTGCAACAAAATAATATCTAATTGAAATGGCCGGTAAATTATACTTGAACTTGTGATATTCTATGATTAAATATCTATATGAAAAATGATGGTAAATATTTTATTAATAAATAGCTTTGACTTTTGAGCTAAATTGTTATTGAGCTCATTTGTATTTATTAATTTGATTTATTTACTACTTTTGATTTGAGGTTTTATAAATGGTATTGGGGTTAATCACCTAATGGTAAGTGAACAATTTGGGTTTGGATTTAGTTTAGAGAAGTGTTAGAGTCGTAATGAGGGTAGAGTGTTATGAGGATGTGATTATGGATATACTTCTAGGATATGATTATTGATATACTTTTAGGATGTTACTCTTGATATATTATTAGACAATCTATAAGTAGTGAGTAGTTTGAATTGTACACGAGGATGGTGCATAACTTAAATTTTGGCTATGAGGATGTCACATGTTTAAAGATGTGAGATTGTAATATTTCATGGTTATATGTTACATATGAATTGTTAAAAATTGTAGTATTAGTTTATAAAATTATGATTATAAATATTTTATTATATAAGGTTGTAATTTTTAGCCTAAGTGGTTAATGGGTTTATTTATATTTATTGTCTTAGTTCATACGTTACCTTTAACTTGAGGTGTTATATAAATTTAATAGATTTGACATGCAAGATATGTGTAAAAGTAAATTAAAACCGAATATTAAATGATGATAGAAAAAATACGATTGATGATGTAGAGTTACACCTAATGTATATTAACTATTGAACTCTGATTAGATTTATAGTGTAAAAAGGATGATAACCCTCCATGGTTTTTCTAGTTTTGATTTCCTTTTTAAATGCTTTTATTTTTATTTATTTTTTAAATTAAAGAAATTGCAATAGCCAATACGGCTAAAAATATTAAAACATAACTCGATATTGAATGGTATGGTATTAATGAGATTACATTGCACGATTATGAAAAACTTTATTACTTCAATGATAAAAATAAAGTAGTTTTTAGACTCTATTACATGTAATTTCTCCTTTAAAAGCTGACATGTCTTCATGTAACAATAAATTTATCACATTAGCGTGGATGAAAGTTGTGAGTATTATGTAATGTTGAGGTAAGAAAATTTTTTAGTTCATGGAGATGATATTTTACTACTATTATTATTCTTATATTAAAGTGCTTGCAAAGAATTTGGTATCTTATATTTATTTATTTTTAGAGTAAAGTAGTTATTTAAGACATTTACATAGACAAAAGAATAGTTAGACCAAAGATCTGACGGTCGCGTGTTCGATCCATTCTCGCCGCTGTCATTCTTGTTTTCTTCTTCTTAGGTGCTCGATTGAGTCGGACCGCTGTATGGTCTGGCTCTCACCTTATCCCCTTCCAATCGAAATTTTATCTTCGCCACTAAATTGTTTAGAGGTTTCCCTTTTGCGAATTTACTATTTCAAGAAAGGGGCTCGATTGAGTCGGACCTCTGTACCCTTCCAATTGAAATTTTATCTTCGCCACCAAATTTTTTAGAGGTTTCCCTTTTGGGAATTTACCATTTCAAGAATGTGAATATATGATCTAATAATATATGAGCAGTGATTAGTATCACGAGAACACGAACCGAATTCGCAAGCCCATACAGGTGGATTTCCAACAATTTCAGACATGTCCAACTGTCTTGAAAGAATGTCATGGAAAACATACAAATATTACAGACGCGTCCTTTGTACCAGCAATTCGGCCAGAATGTTTCGCAACAATGATCATTACTCATAATATATACACTAGCATTCTGTTTTCTAACTTTTCACGTATTACTTAGATGAAGTAATATTCAATTGAATAAATTTTGGGAAAAAATGTAAATAATTCTCTTAAATTTTGATTTAGATGAAAATTGACTCTGGAAGGCTTGAACTTAAAAAAAAATGGTTTTTGACTCCTTAAATTCTGATAAATTAGTAAATAACTTCCATGGATTGAGAATGACTACTTTAAACTTTGATTTTAGCATGCAAATACACCATTGACTTATTAAGATGTACTTTAAGATTGATTTCTTGAATTTTGATCATAATATGATTTTTTTTAACTAAAAGATGAAATATCTTTTATATTGCTAATTTATCAAAATTTAGGAGGTACAAAACTCTACTTTGAAAATTTAGGTGATTAATCTATATATAAGTCAAAGTTTAGAGGGTTTATTTGTAATTTCTCCTAAATTTTATTATTTAATGCTAATTCATAATTTGATATTTAACCTTTTGATTTACAAAGAGCCATATTTCTCGTATATTATACATATAAACCGTGAATATTATGCAATTTTTCACGGGAAGATACCACAGCAGAAATTATCACATTGGTTTAGTTCTAACAATTGTATATAGTTCTCTCTCTTGAAGTGGGTAATTAATTGCATCTACACAGTTTTCTTTCTTATTTCTATCTTTTAGCTTGAAATTTATCCTTCATAAAGAGTTACGATCTCTGGATACCTTTATAAGAAATTTCAAAGCTGGCGCCTAGCAGCAACATAAACATCGTTGATAGCAAAATAAGTAGGTGAATTTTTCACTAGGTTTTTAATTAGTGGTAGTTTCGCCACTTCCATTGGCAAAAAACTCGGCATCATTTGAACTGAATTCTCATGACATAAGAAAAACCTGGACAAAGACATGTTTGTAAAAAAACATGACCATAGCTGTTCAGTCCGCTTTTATTTGGTTTATATCTCTAAAGTGCGTCATCCTAAAATTTTTTAAATTTGTCTCTTTTGAAATTATGTTTCGTATAATCAACAATAAAGATTATAAAAAAAAGGGATCACAATATAATAATATCACAATAAATTTAAAAATCTATACAATATAAACTACTGATTTATAACTTTGCATTAAGCAACTTTTGAAAATCTATTTCCCTTTATATAAAAGTTTTCATCTTTTTAATTTTACATATTTGTTCATCGGCTACTTTGGCCTTATTCTTTGCTTTTCAACTTTTACTTTTTGCTTTCTAAACCTTTTTTTTTTTTGGCCTTTTGCTTTTTGTGTGACAATAGAAGACTTATTGGATTTATGACAATGTTTTGCATTCCACTAGTATCCTTTTTTTCTTAGTCTTTTTCATTTTTACTAGACCTTTTAATATCTAATCATAATGAAAACAATTGCTATTATGATGTAGAGATATAGTTAGTTAATAGAAAAGTTTTTTACTAATATGATTCTTACTCTATATTATCTAATTATATATATATATATATATATTTTGCCAACTATATATTACAACATGAGGGAAGTGAGATTTGAATCGAATTAATCTCTTAGAGACCACTATTTGTGCCACTAGACTACTACAATCTTTGCATCTAATTATGTGTTAAATTGCCATATACTTATCTTGTGTTTGCCTACAAATAAATAGCATTGTCCACATTATTACAAGCACTCTTCGTATATTTTGTACATTGTCCACAAGAACACTTCAAGAAGAGGATTAAAGGTAAGGATAGAATGTAAACTCCATTTTTAGTTCATATTTATGCTCAAACCCTCATTTTAGAGGAGTTTTAGTAGGTTTTTAACTTAATCCAAATCTGGGACTTATTGTTTGGTACAACTATCTGGTGATATTCATTTTTCTCTCAAATTTCTTGAGTGTTTACCTCTGTCCAAGTAAGTTTCGCTACTCTTCCCTCATGCACCTTCATGTTTGGTTAAGTTTGAATGGTTTAAGCTTTAGGTACTTGATTTTGATGTTGAAATGGGAATTATGGATGAATTTTGAGCCAAGAAGTAGAGCTTTTAAGTGGAGTTTTTGGAGCTTAAAGTTTCCTTAAATGTGCATGCATTCATGGTGGCAAGGGTTAGGACTTTAGGTGGAAGAATCAGAGTGGAATGAAAGTTATTGTCAATAGTTTGAAGCTTGACATTTGGATGCCATTATCACTAGCATTTGGACACTAGGCCCTAGTGATACCCTGATGCCATTCTTAACATGGCATTTAGATGCTAACAGCTAGAATCTATATACAATGTATTATATAACATTGAATCTTGTATTCCTTTGGAAGTTTTGAACTTGAAACCTGACCTAAGTTTTTTACACATCTAATGTTACCCAAAGATCACATCTTTCCTAATTCTAACCTTTAAAAGCCTAGTGAGATTAGAACATTAGAGTGCTTAGGTAAGTGTAACCTAAAAGGGAAGGTAGGGGACTTTAACTCAAACTTATTTGGATTGGTTAGATTGATGGGTTAAGAAAGGTTTGTTATTCCCTTTGCCAAGTTCTCAATTTGGATTACTACTTGATTTGATATAGGTCCTATAGTTGGTATCTAGTTGTTCATGTACATGATGTATGTTTGATGTTTGTGCTTGATGAGTTAGAAACAAAACTATACTAATATATATTTGACTTAAAGAATTGATTACTTGTGCTTAGTTCATCCTAGGGTCCCATAGTGGTAGTTTCTTAGGAGAGCACCTGCCGATCTCATGTGAGGATCCTCAATGTACTTGCATGACAAGATGATAATGCTGGAGTTAGGTTTCATGGACTTTGGAAGAAAATGACTCTTAGATATTGGGACCCATAGTGGTAATTCCTAGTACCATATATATATATATAATATAATTATTTAACGAAAACTTATATACTTATATATCTATCTATGTGTTTTTAAGGGATTATGGTGTAGTGATTTTATGAGTACCTCTTTGATGCTTATTGAATTAAACTTGAGATAATAATTTGTTGTATGCTTTATTTTACATAACCTCATGTGAATGGCCTAGCTTAGTATCTGTATGTGCTTGTACATTTTGTATTGAGATTTGTCTCATTCTTTTCTTTGTTAGATCTAGGTATTGAGGATTATGTTATCTATGAGGAGTTGTTTGTAGATGTTTGGGAGAGGATGGTGTTGAGTATCTTTACTTCTATGATTACTAGAGCTCGTGTTGGGTTATGGGAATTAGTTGATGATGGATGTTACTGGAGTTTAGTGGATGGATTAAATCCTAGCTTAGAGACACGATTTGTTGTTTGATGTTTCTATTTAGTTGTTAAAGGAGAGATAGATTCTCTTGAGTTGTTTATGTTGTCTCTTGAGGTACTATCTAGGAGTATGTTAAGCTCCACTGATGAGATTCTGCATTTTGTGTTTAGAAGCATGATAGACTCCTTTTTTTGGTACCTTAACATTTTTAGGTTTACTATCATGTATATAGAGAGTACATTCATTCCCCACTCATGCTTGAGTTTTTGATGTTTTATATGAACCTTAAGATTACATTTAAGATGGGATATTATTGGTTGTTGTTTTTGTGATTTTAGAACCTTAGTGTATTTATGAATAGTGAGGACATGTGGCAAGTTGTGATGCTCACTAGGATCTTAGAGTATTATAACTTAGGTGGTATTAGAGCTTAGGTAAAGGATTTAGGATTAGGGCTAAGCAAAAGAACTACAAATCGTAAACCCTAAACTGAATCGTGAGCTGAATCAAACTAGACTATTTCTTTTTTCATGGGGTTTGATTCCATGGTGATCAACTAGTTTGTGGTTTAGTTTGAAGGATCAAACCAAATTGGTCTGTTCAAATTGAACCTAATTAGTTAGCTATTGAATACACAAAAAATAATAAAAGAAGAATGCTAACGTGGGTTTGGCTTTATTATAAAATTGTCATAAACTTTTTCATCTTTATTTTTCCCGTAAATTCTACAGTCCCAGTTTAGTGATTATTGCAAATATTTCCATTGGTAAGTTAAGTTCTCTCTCTTAAGCATGATCGCAAAGTATGCAAACATACTATTCCAACCTATTTAGAAATTATAATTTTTATTTAGTCTACAAAGTTTAAGGTAAAAGGGAGAAAGAAGTAGGTATCTATTAAGTCTTTTACCTCATTATGGTAGTGTGAACTTTGAAAAATATACATGCCCAGATACTCCCTTTTGTAAGAATTTATCAGGCCTTTGGTGTTAGCTTAATGAGGTCCAGTGATTCTATAACATCAGGCCTTTGGTGTTAACTTAATGAGGTCCAGTGATTCTACAACAATATGGATCATCTTCGTATATTTCCTCTATTCAATAGTAGTATGGATGGAATCAATTGGATAAGATAATATTAAGTGATGTTGCCTAATTTCCGTGGAATAGGATTTCCATTCCATACATTTTCTGTAATTGTTGGTGAGAAATTGATGAGTTGCACGGGACAAAATCATAGTTTGATTTAGTGTATGGAAATTTTAATAACAAATGGAAGGATAAGATTCTTCAAGGATTGAAATGATTTCAATTTGTCAAACTTTAATATATATACTGCAAATCGAACCAGATTAAAATCTTTTTTTTTTTTTTTTTTTTTTTGTAAACTTGAAAATTTTTATGAACCGAAGCATATGGTTATATTTGATTTAAAGGAAAATATCAAACCATTACAATAGGTTCAATTTAGTAAGAGGGTATATATATATATATATATATTAAAGTTTGACAAATTGAAACCATTTCAATCTATATATATATCAGTTTGAACTGCAAATTGAACCAAATTAAACTATTTTTTTTTTTTTTTGTAAACTTGAAAGTTTTTATGAACCGAAGTATATGGTTATATTTATTTTAAAGGAAAATACCAAACCATTAAAATAGGTTCAATTCAATAAGAGGGTCGAATCATACCGAACCGAATTATGCCCATCCCTATTTAGGATGAATGATCTTGAAGTAAATTAAGATGAAGATAATAAAACACTTAAAGGGAAATGATCTTAGGATATTTAGGGTAGTGATCCTGAAGACTTTAAGGTATTTGATCTTTGGGAATCCATAGGTAATGGATCTTATAAAAGCTTAAGGAATAGATCTCTAAGATGGAAATTGGTGTAAGAAGCTCATGAGATGTTAGGTTTGGTGTTGTTACTAATAATATTATGTTCTCCTTGTATTGTTATAGGCTATTAACACTTATATTTACTTCTTCTTGTTTAACTATTGTATTCCTTATCAACCTTATATCTTATCCTTCTTATCCTTCTTACCCATCTAACTCTTTACCATTTGCTTGTTGTAACTTGTTCTTTTTCTTGTAGTATGCCATAGAGAAGAGTTATTGGACCTAATTCTAGTTCTAAAGGGTAGGCTGGATGCCCCTGATGATAGGCTTCTCCCTAGAACTTTGCAGTAGAGGGACCCAAAAGTGCATTTAGGGCTAAGCTTATAAGGAGTTCTAGGAGTTCAGGGTAATCAGAGTAGGCTCTTGACACGACTCCACACTTCTTGAGACAGTGAACCATTTAGTGGGTTGTTAGCTTAGCAGTTGGGAGTTAGAGGTGGGATACTCAATTTGAATATGTTTGGTAAGGTAGTATTGGTTTTTGACCCCAAGGGAAAGTGTCCTTTAGTTGTAGATAAGTGGATTAGGGAGATTGAGAAAAATTTTGCCTCCTTTCATATATTAGAAGAGAGGAAAGTAGATCATGCCACGTACTCGTTGCAAGGAGTTGCAGCAGCTTGATGAGCTATGAAGTTTAGAAGGGAAAAAGGACTCATTAATTGGCAGGAATTTAGAAATTTGTTTTATGCATAATTCTTTCTAGTTAATGTTAGAGAAAAGACATAAGATGTCTACTTTAGTTACTAGCAGGATAATTGGACTGTAGAGGAGTTTGAAGCTGAGTTGGCTTGCTTGTTTAGGTTTCTACCACCTACTTTACCGATTGACAATGGAGCCATAACTTGTAGATTCTTGAGAGGCCTAAAGCTTGAGCTACAATATTTGGTAGGTTCTTTGCAATTGAAGACCTATGTAGAGCTTATTAAGAAGGCAAAACGTAGGGAGCAAGCCACAAATAAAAAAGGAGTTGTTAGCCAAAAAGTCAAGGGTAGTGTTAGGGAAGAGATTTGCACCAAGAGTTGTGATTAGAGGTAAGGAGAAGACGCTTCAAATGATGATGACCAGATTGGTGGCTAGAGTACCCCCTCCTATCCAAACTTGATTAGTACCTTTACTCTTGGCACTAGTATCAACCATTGTCAATATGCAAGATGTTGTGGACCACATGAGTTAAGTGTTTGTAAGTAGCCAGCTGGTGTATGTTTTTCATGTGGGAAGGTAGGCCATTTCAATAAGGATTGTACTAATAGATTGTTTCCACTCTCCTTTTGTCATATCTTCACACAAAGAGGATGATGCGGACTAGAGCTAAGAGCAAACAAGGTCGATTGTGGGGATGAGTCTAAGTTTGTTGAAAGCTTGAAATGAGTGATGAGAAACGCGTAAAATAATAGAAAAGAAAGAAAATAAGCAAACCCATGAATAGCTCCAAATGATATGATGCACTAATGGAACTTTCGAGGACTCACGGTACAGCTCAACATGATGCATGAGTTGGATTACTAAGATTACTCGTCACCTAGCCTTACTTAAGAGTTAAGATAAGAGTGAAGGAAGAGCAAACAAGCTAACTGAAGTAATGTTCACAAAAGGGAAATATTCAGTATGTTAATGATGACGAGATAATGCGGCTATATGTACAGTAGGTATTTATACCCGAGAAATTAGGGCAACTTACCTAAAAATGGAAAAGATAAAAACAATATTAACCTAAAGAAGTAATGTACAAGGAATACAAAAGGGTAAAAACGAATATTCATGGAAAAACAATGATTAAGTGTAACGGATTCTCTAAAAGAGCTTGGACACACGGTAGCAGTGTATTGGCGACGCCCTTGCAAGATGCAGATAAATTAGTATGATCAGGATGGGTAGCCGAGCAGGGGTGTTGGGTAGTGATGGACTTGTTTGAGAAGGAGTGGCTAAAGATTTGCAAGGGATCTCTTAACCTCTCAATGTCAATGTTGCCGAATTGTGGGTTGGCTCGGATAAGCTGGGTAGGAGTGAGTGAGAGGGCTGGTATGTTAGCAGAGCAATTGTCCATTTGGAAAATAACTTTCAAGAGCCATGAAGTCGATTGGCTCAGCATTAGGAATTGATTAGTAGCTATGATCAGTTTGGCCTTAGCAAAAGTTGCTTGGAGTCAAAGAAATTCCTTCATCAGACCTTCGAGGCCTCAGGCTTGGCTAAGAGTTAGGGGTCTAATAGCTGATTCCTATCATTCCTTCCTAGTTAATTTGGATTTGGGATCAAATTCGGCTAGCCTTCATTTAGTGTTCATTTAGGATGGTAACGACTGAGGTCGGTAATGTTGAAAGTATCGTAAACCCCATAATTGTTAGGTAACTTCAACTTATAGATGTTGTCGTTGATCTTCTAGAGGATTTTGAAGGGACTTTTAGCTCAAGCAGATAGCCTGTTCTTTCTTCTGTTTGGGAATCTCTCCTTGCTTAAGTGTAGCCATATTAGGTTTTTAGGCTGAAACTGTATCGACTTCCTTCCCTTAACTTTTTTTTCGCATTTTTCTGGCAACTTGGTTGATTTGTCGAGCAACCTTATTATAGATGTACTGTAAGGATTGTACTCGAGCTCTTGCTTATTGCTTGGATATATGTACAGGGGTGTGATTAAGGGGCAACTTGGGATTAAAGCAATAGGCAACTTCCAAAAGGGGTCTATTTGGTGGTGTCATGTATTGTATGGTTGTAAGCGAATTCTACTATAGGCAAATAGATGTCCTAATCAACTAAGTTCATACTTACTGCAGCTTGGACTAGTGATCCCAAAGTACGATTGACCACCTTTGTTTGACCACCTTTGTTTGGCCATCAGTCTGGAGGTGATAGGAAATGCTATATAGTAGTTTAGTCTCCATTCGATGCTATAGAGATCTCTAGAAATGACTTAGGAACTTTGGATCTCTATTTGAGACTACACTTTTCAGTACGTCATATAACTGAACGATTTCCTATAAAAAGAGAAAAGCAATAGCCAAAGCATCGTTAGCCTTAGAGCAGGGCATAAAATGTGCCATCTTACTAAATCTATTAATGATGACCATTATGGAATCTTTGCCTTGGGCTATCCTGAGTAATCTGAGGATAAGGTCCATACTTATCTTAGTCTAAGGACTGGTTGGGAAAGGGAAAGGCATTGCTTTCCCTTACTCGGCTTTGCATTTGGCCCTCTTGCACACGACATAGTTCTCAACAATTCGATGCATGTCTCGCCTCATTTTTGACTAAAAGAATCGTTTTCTCAATAGCTCATATGTTCTTTCCTCCTTAAAATGTCTAGAGAGTCCTCTACTGTAGGCTTCTTTGATAAGTAACTTTGTTAGTGAACAGATCGGCATGCACAACTTTCCGTTTTGGAATAAGTATTCATCTTCCACATGATATTCGTCCACCGCTCTTCCATTGGCATGACGCTCAAGTATGGGTCCGAAGTGTGGGTCCTAGGAATACTGTTCTTTAATATTTGCAAACCCAAACAACCTAGTCTGCAATTCGATCAAGAGCACATTTCTTCTTGAAAGAGCATTTGCAACTATATTGCTCTTTCCTTATTTATACTTAATCACAAAATTGAATCCTTCAAAGAATTTAATCCACCTTGCTTGCCGCTTTGACAATTTGGTCTGACTTTGGAGGTATCTCAAAGACTTATGATCGGTATAGATGACAAACTCTCCTGGCAATAGGTAATGCTGCTACACTTAGAGCGCTTGGATAAGATCTAAGAGTTCTTTGTCGAATACTAAATAGTTCAGTTGAGGTCCTTTGAGCTTGTCGCTATGGTAGGCAATTGGTTGGCCTTCTTACATTAAGATAGTACCTATATCAATGCTTGATGTGTTATATTCTAGCTTAAATATCTTCTTAATGTCAGGTAAAGCTAACACAGGGGTGGAAGTAAACTTTGCTGTAATTTCATCAAAACTTCTTTCTTCCTTTTCTCCCCATTTAAATTCAATGTTCTTCTTCATTAGCTTGGTGAGGGGTACGGCTATGGTACTAAAATTCCTAATAAACCTTTTATAAAAGGATGTTAGTCTGTGGAAACTTCTCACCTCACCACAAGTGGTTGGATTCAGCCACTAGACGATTGCTTAGATCTTCTTATCATTCACTCGCAAGCCTTCTCCACCTATTATATAACCTAGAAATACCACTTCCTCCTAGCAGAAGCAACACTACTTCAGGTTGCTGAATAATCTCTAGGCTTGGAGTACATCTAATATAGTACGAAGATGTTCACAGTGACTTGGCATATTGGTGCTGTATACTAGGATGTAGTCAAAGTACACCACGATACACTTCTCAATCAGATTTCTTAGCGCATATTTCATTGGTTACATGAAAGTGCTTGGGGGTATTTGATAAGCCAAAAGACATTACCATCCACTCATAAAGTCTGTACTGAGTTTTGAAAGTATTCTTCCACTCATCTTCAGGCTTTATTCAAATCTAATGGTAGCTAGACTTCAAATAGATCTTGCTAAAAATCTTACCTCCACTTGGTTTGTCCAACATATCATCTAATATATCATCCAACCTAGGGATAGGGTAACAGTACTTAACCGTGATCTTGTTCATGGCGTAGCTATCAATACACATTCGCTATGTATCACCATTTTTTGTCACTAGGAGTGTTGGAACAGTACAGGGACTTAGACTCTCTCTCACATACCCTTTCTCTAGTAGTTTATTGACTTGTCGTTGGAGCTCAACAGCTTGTTCGGGATTCATTTGACAAGTTGGTTTGTTTGGTAAGGCAGTGTCGGGTATCAAGTTAATGCAGTGCCCAATCCTTCTAAATGGTGGTAAACCTTCTAGCAATGTTCTGGGAACGGGTTGAAATATTCATCCAACAGCTTTCTCACCTCAATGGGTAGTTCATTTCGTTCTTTTAACTCTAGTAGCCTCCTGGCCAACATAAAAGTTAGCATATAAGCCTTTATAACTTCTTGGAGCTTAGCTCTACTAAACTAAAGCCTTTCTGGATCCTCGAGCAAGTTTAGCTTGCAAATTGCTAACTTGACTCAACGTTATGGGGTTTCACATAATCTTCCTCCCATCTTTCTCAAGCACGTATCTATTCCTGTATCTATCATGGATAACTCTTTGATCATAAAGCCAAGGTTGGCCTAGTAGTACATGCGATGTGCACATGAGTAGCATGTCACAAAGAATCTCACCGAAGTAGTTTCCAATTGAGACCGATAGTAGTACTTGCGAAGTCACATGTAGTGCTCCCTTTTCATTTAGCTAATTTAGTTTATATAACTTTGGATGTGAAGTAGTTAGCAGCTTAGGCTTCTTAATTAGGTCGGCAGATGCCATATTGTTGTAGCTATCACTATCTACAATGAGTGCGTACACTTGATCATTCACTTTGCACGTGATATGGAACAAATTTTCTCTTTACTCCTCCTCATGTGAGGGTTCCAAACTCATGGTATGCCGAACAACTAAAATTAAGTTATCCAGGTCCTCCGTAAACACATCCTCCTCTATTAGGTTGGCATTTACAACAACCTCATCTTTCATTTCTCTTTCTTCAGGCTCCTTGTTTATGTTATCAACTTAGACCTCTAGGGAATCTCTCTTAATAATTATAATCTTTCAATTCGGACATTGAATAGCCATATGTCTGAACCCTTGGCACTTGAAGCACTTGATTTTGTTCGTCTTCCTTCTAAATCCCTGTCCTTTCTCGTATGTTTGGGTTAGCATGTTACTATCAACTTAACCCTTCTGTTTGGCTCAAACATTTATCTTCTTGGTTGGCTTAGTACTTGACTGGGCTTGGTAACTTCCCCGACTAGGTCAGTTCGGATGACCAGTTCGGCTTGCTGGAGGTCGGGTTGGCATTCTGTTTCTTCTCTGTCTCTCTATTCGTTAGGCTATCCATATAGCCTCATTAATTGTAGTAAATTGTTGGAGTTCCACAATGTCTTGGATATCACTCCTCAACCTAGTAAGGAACCTGGAGACTATTTGTGCTAGTGGTTCCTCCACTTCACAGCGAATCATAAGCATTTAGAATTCTTTACCATAGTCATTAATAGTTTAGCCTCCTTGTCTCAACTTTTGAAACTGAGCAAAAGTATCTTGCAGATAAGTATTCGATACAAATATGTTTCTGAGTATTCTCTTCATCTCAGGTTAGGTGCTAATCTCTCGATATCCCTTTCATTGTTTCAACACTTGAAAATTCTTCTACTATATGGTGGCGTATCTAGAGAACTCAATAATAGTAGTCTTCACTTTCTCGTAATCTTCATATTGGTAATAATAAAAAGCACGCTCTACCTTTTCCTCCCATTCCAAACAATCATCCACTTTTAGACCCATTGAAGTTCAAAATCTGAAGCTTTACATAGTTGTCAGCTCATGGTGCTTTAGCTCGCTCTTCTTCTTCATACTCTTCTTCTTCAACGTTATCCATTTCTCTCAAGTTAATCCTTCTTCTCACTCATCCCCTTACTCCTCCACCTCGAACATGTGATTTTAACCTCTCACAGGTCCAACCGTGTGAGGTGTGTTATGCACGACATTAGCAGGTTGATAGGCTAATGCAAGAATAGCTCGAGTCAAGTCTACTAGGAGGTTAGCTACCTTATCAAACTTCTTGTCCGTACTCTTAGGTGTGCCTTGGGATTATCGGCCATGGTGGACAACACCACTATTGTCATCCCTAATACCAGCATTAATACTTGTATCTATCATTTTCTTCGATAGATTTGAATTTCAACCCTTCGAATCGGTGTTCCAATTTACACTATTTCTCTAAATCACACAACGCATACTTTCTTCAAACTAGACGCTCTATAGCCCATAAACACAGTAGCTAAATTAACACAGAAACCTACCCTATTTTCAAATGTCTAGAACAAGATAAAACAAGGGACTTTGAGAATAAGCTACTATACCCTAGTGCTTGCCTCGAATACTTCAAAAATCCTCTCCACAACTATTACACACTAGGACAACAAAACTACCTTTCAAATTCCAAACATGATTTACTCAAATGAAACCTTCGCTCTAATACCAAGATGATGTTGATTAGTGCTAAGGGTAGACAAGGTTAGTCGTAGGGATGGGTCCAAGCTCGTTGAAAGCTTGAAACGAGTAATGGAAAGCACGTGAAATAATAGAAAAGAAAGAAAGTAAGAAAACCCATGAACAGTCTAAAAGATATGACGCACTAGTAGAACTTTTAAGGACTTACAGAACAGCTCGATATGACGTACGAGTTAGTCTAGTGTGGTTACCCACCACTTAGCCTTATTTAAGGGTTAGGATAAGAGTGAAGGAAGAGTAAACGAGCAAAGTTAATGAGATAATGAGAGCAATGTTCATAAAGGGAAATATTCAGTATGTTAATGATGATGAGATAATGTGGCTATATGTACAGTAGGTATTTATACCCGAGAAATTAGGGTAACTTACCTAAAAATGGAAAAGATAAAAAGGGTATTGTTCTAAAGAAGTAATTACAAGGAATACAAAAGGTAAAAATGAATATTCACAGAAAAGCAATGATTAAGTGTAATCGATTCTCCAAGTGAGCCTAGATACGTAGCAGCAGTGTATTGATGATACACTTGCAAGATGAGCACAAATTAGTACAATCAAGATGGGTAGTTGAGTAGGGTTTTGAGAAGGAGTGGCTAAGGATTTGCACGGGGATCTCTTGACCTCTTGGCGTTAATGTTGCGAAACTGTGGGTCAGCTCGAATATGCTCGGTAGGAGTGAGTGAGAGGGCCAGTTTGTTGGTAAAGTAATCGTCCATTTAGTAAATAACTTTTGAGAGACATTAAATTATTTGACTCTTGTAATACCCTTTACATGCTAGGTAACGGAACTCTAAATCATCGAGGCACCTTTTGGTGTAAAGGTTCAGAGTTAAGCATGCTCGGGCCAGAGCAATCCTAGGATAGTTGACCTCTTAGGAAGTTGCTGCACCAGGGGACAAAACTATGCAGCGTTTTATGCTAAAGCAGATAATATCTTGGTGGGAGGAGTTCTGGTTGGGGTCATTACAGGTGGTATCAAAGCAATCCACTAGCCTGAATGATGGAGCCTTGCTTGGTGGTGGTCTTAGACTTATGTAACGATACTAACGAGGACGTTAGTTCTGTAAAGGGGGTAGATTGTAATACCCCGTACATTCCAGGTGGCAGAACTCTAAATTATTAAGGCACTTTTTGATATGGCGGCTCGAAGCATGTCGAAACTCCGAAGTTAAGTGTGTTTGGGCTAGAGGAATCTTAGGATGGGTAACCTCCTGTAAAGCTATTGCACCAAGGGGCAAAATTGTGTGGCGTTTTAGGTCAAAGCGGACAATACCTCGGTGGAAGGAGTTCCGATGTTGTTTTAGCTTGGCATTAAGAATTGATCGGCAACCATGATCAGTTGTAGGAGTTGGCTAGAGCAGGAGAACTTGCCTCATCAGACCTTCGAGGCCTCTAGCTCAGTTATGAGTTAGGGGTCCAATAGCCTAATTCCTTTCAAAGGACAATTGGCAGCTGATTGTACCGAAAGGCTTATAGAGAGTTAGGCTATATTAGCTCAATAGGCAACAAAACTACCAATAAGTGCATAGGTTGGATGATACTAGCCTTATGGCCCACGATAGAGATCCCTAGCTTATAATACCCCCTTAAATACTAGGTGATAAAACTTTAGTCATCGAGGTACCTTTTAGTGTAAAGGCTTGGAGTTTTTAAAGTTAAGCATGTTCAAGTCAAGTTAATCCTAGAATGGGTAACCTTGGGAAGCAGTTGCACTAACGGACAGAATTATGCTACGTATCACATCAAAGTAGAAAATACTTTAGTGGGAAGAGTTCTTATCAAATCATTATAATTGATATCAGAGTAGTCCATTGGTCAGAAGGGCGTATTCTCTACTTAGTAATGACTATGGACTTATGTAATGAAATTGAAACGGACAAGGACATCAGTTCTATTAGGGGCGTAGATTATAATATCTCTTAATTCTAATCATTAAGGCACCTTTTGGTATAGTGGTTTGGAGTAAAGTATAACTCCAAAGTTAAGTGTACTTAAGTTAGGTAAATCTTAAGATGGGTGACCTCTTAGGAAGTAGTTATATCAAGGGACAAAATCATACGATGTATCCCATCAAAGAAGACAATTCCTTGGTGGTAGGATTTCTTATCAAATCCTTATACAGCCACAATCTTCACAATTTATTAGCAACACTAGGACTTACTTGATGAGGACACTATTGTAGGTATGGCACTTGTAAACACTTGCAATGCTTATGTATTATTTGATATTGGTACCTTACACTCCCATGATTTTGATATGTTTACACATGCTTGTGGCTTATATTCTGAATGTTTGCCTAAATTTTGAATGTGTGTACTCCTTTAAGAGTCGAGAAAGCTTTGGAAAAGATCTATAGAGGTGTTAGTGTGGATTTTGGGGGCAGGGTGCTACTAACGAATCTTTTGCTATTAGTAATGATAGACTTTGATGTGATTTTGGGGGTTGATTGACCGTCTAAGCATCGAGTTACTATGATTGTTATAATTTGGTAGTTCACTTTAGTTTAGTTGATGGGGATGCCTTTAGCTTTAAACTCGAGGCTTAGAGTTTAATAAGATTACCTACTTATGAGTTTTGGGGTAAAGGCTTGATAGCTACATTATCGGTTGAGACTAGCGAGTTTGCAAAGCTAGAGCAAGTGAATGTGGCGAGAGATCATTCTAATGTTTTCCTTAAAGAGCAACCCAGGTTACCTCTTAAGAGGGAGGTAGAGTTTTTCATTGACTTAGTGCTTAGTACAACACTTATTTCAAAGCAAGTGTGTGGGATGGCTCTGATTGAATTAGTAGAGTTGAAGACTCAGTTGCAAGATTTGCAGGATAAGGGGCACATTAGATAGAGTACTTCTCTTGGGGAGCTCGAGTTTTGTTTATCAAGAAGAAAGATGGGAAGTATGAAGCTTTATATTGACTATAGGAATTGAATACGGTTACCATCGAGAGTAAGTACTCCCTCCTCAAAATGGATGACTTGTTTGATTAGCTATAGAGAGCCTAAGTGTATTCAAAGATAGATAGGAGATTAAGGTACCATCAATTAAGAATTAAGGAAAAAGACATATCGAAGGTAGCATTTAGGACATGTTATGGGCACTTTAAATTTCTAGTGATGCTCTTTGGGCTGAAGAATGCCTTCAAGGGTATCCAAAGACTTCATGGATAAGTTCATTATAGTTTTTGTAGATGACATTTTGACATACTCTAGAAGTAAGGAAGAGCATGAAGAGCACTTGAGGTTGGTGTTGGGTAAGTTGAAGGATGAGAAATCGTATGCTAAGTTCTCTAAGTGTGATTTCTAGATTAGGTATTCTTAGGCCTCATAGTGACCAAAGATGGGATATCAATGGATTCAACAAAGATAAAAGCAGTTATAGATTGGCTTAGACCAAGGATGGTGATAGTGATTACAAGTTTCTTATCGTACCTATAGGTGATTTGTGGAAAGATTTTCAAAGATAATAGCTTCTCTTACTAGGTTGAAAAGGAAGGGTGTGAAGTTCAAATGGGATGATAAGTTTGAATCCAATTTTCAAAAGCCAAAAGAAAAGTTATTCATAGCCCTAGTATTAGCCTTACCAAAGAGTGGAGTAGAATTCACCATATTTAGTGATGCATCAAATCAAGGGTTAGGTTAGTCTTATGAGAAGAACTATCCGAGTCATAATTTGGAGCTAATAGCAATTGTCTTGGCATTGAAATTGTGAAGGCACTAGTACGGAGAAATGATGGTAGCCCTTATGTGTGACATACTAACTTTTGATAAGATGGGTTTGTCTATTTAGTAGGATTTTTATACTCGCCAAACTCTTTATCATTTACAGTTGCTATGAGGTATTCATTAAATCCATTTACGATTCTCTTGTGGGAAAGCCTAAATCGTAGTTAGTTGTAGACGCTTCATTTTTTGCCCTCCTTTTTATTTTTCAAAATTTTTAGAATAGGTTAAAAGGTCCTAAATTAGGAAAAATGCAAAATAATAGAAAATTAAAGAAAACCCAAATAATAATAATAATAAATTTAGAAAAAATAAGAAATTTTAGAAAAATACAAAAATAGGAAAAAGCACAAAAAATAAGAAATTAAGGAAAAAAAATGGAAAAATTTAGAAAAATTGAAAAGTCACAAAAAATAGAAAAAATAGAAGATTTAAGAAATTTAGAAAATAATAATTTTTTTAAATAGTTTAAATAGAATTTTTAATTTAAATAAGGAGAGAATCATGGGGCTTAAGCTTAAATTTAAATTTAACCCATGCCGACATAGTTTATATGTACAATTTTGTACATATGAACAAGGTATAGAGCAATGACTTAATGGATGAACACTTGGATTGGAATTAGGTTTGACTTGAAAGTTAGGAGTTCAAATCTTAGTAAATGTATAAAAATGCCTGACCTTGATAACACATTTTCTTCTCTCCTTTCCTTTTTTTTCCCTCACTTCCTCATTAAAAAAAAAATAAAAATAAAAACACACCACCAACAACAGAGAGGGTGGGGTCGGGGAGTGGGGTGTCCATTTTGGAATATAGGTACAAACACACACGACTTATCCTATAGTGTCGCAACCAATAGAACCCCATCCAAATGCACACACACGTACAGCAGACCAAACCCATACACACACACAACAAACGACTGCTCTATCTACGACCAAACACAAAACTGCAGCAGCCACAATGCATCTCCGACTCAACACCATCCCCATCCTTCTTCATCGCAGTTAGATACAGTTGCTGCCTACGCTCCGTTGATCATCTTCCTTGTACGTCTAAAGTACACCGATGAACACATCAGTATAATACATACTGATCAATGCCACTACACTATCACTGCTATACATACTGTTTACGCTAACTCTAGCACTTCATATGAGCATGGAAACAGACACATTGCACGCATTTTGCACGACTGATGTACTCTAATGCGTGGTCTACTCCTTCTCCACGTCTAGCTTACGACTTCACATAGCAAGCCATGCATAGTCACACTTTACTGCTGACCATACTTTACCGCTGCTGCACTCCATCACCGTCTTCACACCAAGCACATCCTGTACTATGTTGATCCTACGCTATAACACGTAAGCATAGAAACACGATCACCACTATCCAGTCCAATGCACAACGACACAAGTCTACAGTCGTCCCCATCCTCGCACAGCTCTTCGACTATTGCCTGCACATGGTCACTACATATGCCACTTCACTTGATCACACATATATGCCTCACTGCTGCGTCGCTGAACACGATTCACAAACATGCTGTACATGATCGGTCCGCAACATTGCTTAGACAACATGCCTACGCCTTGCACTGTCCACGCCACACACGCCGATTGCTCATTGCTTGTCATACACGAATCTGCGCATGGTTAGTAAGCGAACAACATCGACACCACTGTCACGTTTAGCCGTCGTCTTTTTTGAAATATAATATATATATAAAGATATATATATATATATATTATAGATTAGGAGACTCTTAGCATTAGTTTTTTTTTAGAATTATTTTAATTTAGAAAAATTATTTTTAGAAATAAAAATCAATAAAATTTTTAGGGAGTTTTACAGAGTTTTTTTTTTTGAATACTCAAGAGTTAGGACTCTTTAGATTTTTTTTTTTGAAAAAACTAAATTGATAACAAAATAAACTTGGTCGGTTTTTAGAAATTAAAATAAACTAACACAATAAGGTTTTTCCAGAAGGAATTACGAAAGTCTGATTTTGAATAACAGGTATGTAAGCACTTATACGCAAATATGGGAAGTTTTATTTTTTATTTTATTTTTATTTTTTTTCTATCTTTGTAAATATTTGTGTAAATTAATTAAATAATTAATTAAATTAGTTACATGTGACATGATTAGTTATTTCGAAATTGAAAAAGGGTATTATTGAAAAGCAAAAATTAAATTTGGAAAGTTAAAAAGTAGTACCCGCTTAAGGTTTAATAGGATAGTCTCCGGATCCAAATCTTTAGTTTTAAATCGTTTTGAAAATCGGTTTTTATCGAAAGACTAGTAGCTAATTGGTTATAATTTAACTCTTATTCCTAACTCCGGTCGGGTGGCAACTCCAAAACATTTTCAAAATTAAAAGAATCAGTTTTCTTTAAACTCTAGTCGAGGTTTAGCATTAAACGGATAAGGTTTAGCATTAAACGGATAAGGTTTAATATTGATCGATTTAAAGAAGATCTATTTAAAAAAACCGGGAGGAAAAAGATTAGGCTCGATAGCTTGACGACTCCACTGGGGATGTCAAAAGGGCTAGCCACTTTAAAACTTTTCGAAATTGAAATTGCTATTTAAAATACCCATATTATTTATTTGTTTGTTTATTTATTATTAACTTCATCTGTATGCTTCGTTTTGATTATCATTATTTATTTTGCATATCACATACATTGAGACATGGGGGATTCATTTGTTACATAAAAAATGTAGGGTAGATGTGGTCAGACCCAGGTCATCTTAAGACCCTAAAAGGGGGGTCATTGGGTAGACTTTGGGCGTAGTTGTGTAGTCACTGTTTGGGGTTGATTAAGCTACCCTACTTAAGCTCATTGTGACCAATGAAAGCGTTTTCTAAAAACAAGTGAGGTCACAAAGCTTAAGAACCTTTTAGAACCCACCCTAATTGTATATACCCCCCTTCAAGCTTAAGTTAATACACTACCCTTAAGAATTGCAACCTTACTAACTATTTAAAGTTTTAATGCAATCAATTTTTTGAAAATAACAGTAAGGTTGCAACTTAAAATGTAATGCATTAACCTAAACAATCTTAACATCTGTACATTTCTACGTGCTTTTTTTTTTGTTACATTGATGACTGATTTTTGTTCAAAATTATGGAGACTTAGAATGGTAGATAACCAACCAAATAATTTGGGGAATGATAGGCCACTGGACATCTTTAGGATTTGTGAACAGATGTTGAAAGATGAAATTGCCTACTTGAAGGAAAAGCTTGAGTGTTTTGAAACTCATAATTAGGTCTTAAGGTCCCTTTTAGCATAGGTCATTGGGGATACCTATGAAATGATAAAGGACCTTAAGGTTCGCATACGAGACTTAATGTAGTGTTTTTTCCAATTCACATCTAAATAGCCTAGAATAAATATCAAAGTTCATGAATAAATGTTAGGTTCTCTACCTTTCTTTTCGATATTTTGATTTTTCAAAATAATAAAGTTCTTTTTAGTTCATCATTAATCATTCTTCATTCTTTACCATTCACTTCTTTATAAATAGTCCTTCAATAGGCATTTATGTAACCACTGCTCCCTTCCACTCTAAGAAAGGTAAAATCTCATAAACTTGTAAATAGAACTCTAAAAAATCACCATCTTTATTTGTAAATTATTTTTTGTAAAATAAAACTTTATCTTTCCTTCTATCTCTCTCAATAAAAAAAAGGGAAAAAAAAAAACAAAAATTGAAAAAATAAAAATGAAAAGAAAAGTTGCTGATGACTATAAATCCTTATGAGCTCAAGGAGCTAACACAAGTATAGGCCTTTGACCTACTCAAGTAACCAACCCAAACACTTGATTTCTAACCCACATGAGGCTTCGTGACCTATTAAGGAAGCAAACACAAACCACTTGGTCAGGCCTTCAATCTAAACATTAACCTTGGGCTCATTTAGGCAACCTATTCAAACACAAGCCCCTTGGTTAGGCATTCAATCTAAACACTAACCTTAGGCCCATTTAGGCAACCTACCTAAACACAAGCTGCTTGGCTAGGTAGCCAATTTGATCACAAACCACGGCTCATTGAGGCAGTTGACCCAAACAATGCTTAACCTATAAAGGTAGCCAAGCCAAAACCTTTAGTCTATTTAGAAAGCCAAGCCCAATCATAAATCAAGCCAAAACACAAAGTCAGATCCTGGGGCATGATTTCAGGATACAAGTGGTAAAGCTAATCTTCATCCTGGGCAAATAAAAATAGACTCCTCCTTAAAGAATTGGTAACCTGCTTTAAAAAAAAAAGGTTTAGAATGAAAAGAGGCAAATTATATCCTACATACTAACTTGAAACACTTTGAGAGTTGAGTGACATAATGGTGATGATACTTTGGACTCATTCTTTAAAGGAGGTCCATTTTGAATATGATATGTAGATTAAAATGAGGTTAGACATTCATTTCCAGATCTTAAACACAATTATCTCTTGTTCACTCTGTTGGACCAATTTGAAGAATTTTCAAATATAAACCCTATCAAGAACCACCCCTTGACAGGGTAATTGAGAGGTTAGGGTCATTGATTTGGAAATAAGGATAAAATTGGTTTATACTTGCTTAAGTAATGTTAATTCAAAAATGATTTTTATTTTTGATAAATTATTTTTCAATGAAATGAAGAAGAGCCAATTCCTTTTTGAATGCCTTAAGCTTATACACACCTCACCTAAGCCTATATAATAGGAATCTATGGATTTAAGGCCTTGAATTGCTTAAAGGGCAAAAACTTAGCAATGGAGACAATCATTCTTGGGGCCAAAAGAAAAAAAAGAATAGCAAGAGATAGTGGGGCAAAGTAATAATAATAAAAAAAGAAAAGAGAAAATGAAGAAAAAGGGGCCAGAGAATTGGGTTCAGGTGTAAGACAAAAGCCTTAAGAGATATATCATATCCTAATAGGGGCAGCAAAACCAAATCAAAAGGTTGGGAGTCAAATTCTAAATAGCCCCAGAAACACAAGGTCCTAAATCATGTTCCAAAGCTTCGAAACCCAAAATCTCCATATCCACTCTAACACTCTGAAGCCTCTCTTACCTATGTTGAATCACATAAGGTCTTCCTACCCACAATACCACCCTTATACAGTAAAAGGTCTTCCGATCTTGAAAGATAATCTATCTTTAATAAAAGTTGTTTATGAAACTAGGGTAAGCATACTTCTAATTTTTTCCTAAGGTTCTTGACTTGTCCATCCAAGATAAATAAAAATATTTCCTCCAAAATAGGCTTCTTCATTAATCCTTTTTAAAACACTTTGACTAAAAGCTTGAATTCATATTGATTGAACTGAAAAAAGGCCTAATGGATTGATAAAAGTGTGTCACTTACAAAATGGACGGTAATTTCTAGAATTGCAGTCGAGAGCGAAATCTAGACTAAGATCTAGCAAGGAAGCCTTCTTCAACTAAACTAATCACGGGTTACCTTTTCCTTAGGAGGGAAATGTTTAAAATCACAAAGACCTATGAGGGAGCCCAACATTAAGGTCAGGGGCATTGAGAAACTTCATATGATTACCAAGGATAGGGGTGGTTATAAACTTGTTCCTTACATAAGAATTTATAACCGTTGGAAACTTTCAAAAAAAAAAAAAGGACAAAGAAAAAAAAGAAGAAGAAGAGAGAGAAAGTAAGGGCTTGTCATAACATTTTTGTCCAATTCATGTCGACTCAGTAGCTAAGCTTTCAATTCATCTGTTTCCTTTTCAAGGTGGTCACATTTTTTAAATTAACCTTAGTAGTCTAGATCATTCTTCCCTAATTGTAGTTTTTTAATATCGTTTAACTCTTTTTCAAATCAAAGGGCCTATCCCTAATGCATTTTTCACAGATGGTTTTTCAACAATTTCCCTATAAATACTTTTCCAAGTCAAGAAGTCTTTTAAAACTGGTTTCTTTCCTTACTTTACTTTTTTAATCCTTCATTAACTTCTCTTAAGGTTCAAGCTAGCTCTTAGAGTGCTATCCCCTCTTTTAATTTGTTTTTAGGGAATCAACCAGTCTTTAAGGCGCTGTCTTGTCTTTTATTTTTAGCGATCTTGCTAGCCTTTAGGGCACTATCCCATCTTTCTTTCTAAGGTGCTAGTTAGCTTTCAAAGCACTACCCTCACCTTTGTTGATTCCTCTTAGGGTTTAAGCTAGCTCTTAGAGCATTATCTTCTCTTCTATTCATTTCAAGGTTCCTGCTAGCCTTTAGAGCGTTGACCCATCTTCTATTCTTTTCAGGGTTTGAGCCAACCTTTAGAGTGTTGACCTATCATCTATTCTTTTTAGGGTTTTAGCCAGCCTTTAGAGTGTTGACTTGTCTTTCATTCTTTTTAGGGTTATAGTTAGCCTTTAGGGTGCTATCCCGTCTTTTGTTTTTAGGGTTCAGCTAGCTCCTAAAGCGCTATCCCCTCTTCTATTTTTTTATGGGTTCTAGCCAACCTTTAGAGTATTAACCCATTTTGTATTCTTTTCAGGGTTCCAGCCAACCTTTAGAGCGTTGACCCATCTTTCATTCTTTTTAGGGTTCTAGTTAGCCTTCAGGGTGCTATCCAATCTTTTGTTTTTAGGGTTTAAGCCAGCTCTTAGAGCACTATCCTCTTTTTTATTCTTTTATGGGTTCCAACCAACCTTTAAGACACTATCCCGTTTTTCGTTTTTAAGGTTCTAACTAACTTTTAGAGTGCCGACCTCTCCTCTATTCTTTTTAGGGTTCTAGCCATCTTTTAGGGCATTTTCTGTCTTTTTAGGGTTTTAACCAACTTTCAAAGCGCTAACCCCTCTTTTGTCATTTTCCTTGAGGGTTTTTAGCAAGCCCATAGGGCACTTCTCTTCATCGAATCTCTCAAGCAAGCCTATAGGGTGCTTTCTCTTCACAAAATCCTCTTAAGGGAGCCCATAGGGCGCTTCCCTTTGTTAAGTCCTTTTTAGCAAGCTCATAGGGCGCTTCTTTTTGTCGAGTCTCTTAAGCAAGCCTATAAGGCGCTTTTGTTCACTAAGTTCTCTTAGCGAGCTCGTAGGGTGTTGTCTTTTATCATTTTTCTCCCAAGCGAGCCCTTAGGGCACTTCCTTTCATCATTATTTCTCCTAAGCAAGCCCTTAGGACACTTCCTTTCATCATTAATTTCTCTCAAGCAAGCCCAAAGGGCGCTTCCTTTCTTCTTTGATTCTCTTAGCAAGCCCGTTGGGCGCTTTCTTTCACCAATTCTTCTCAGGCAAGCCCAAAGGGTGCTTTCTTTCACCAATTCCTCTCAGGCAAGCCCAAAGGGTGCTTTCTCTCATCATTGATTTCATTTAGGGTTGCTAGTCCCTAAGAGACGCTCCCGCTTAGGATAATCAGCTCAAAGGAGCACTGCCATGTTTCAATTTAGGGTCCAATCCAGCATAAGTACTAAAAGCAGATAAACTAATAATGGCCTTATTAAGAGTGTAAATAATGTGAGTCAAGATGATATAATATTATGCCAGACCTTGACTTGAAGTAGCGTTCATTAAGCTCAAGCTTGATCTCATTACACTAGTTTAGCCTAAATATAGCCAAAATTTTTTTTTTCTTTTATATAAAAATAATGCAATCTAGACTCAAACTCTGTCTTACAATTAAACTCAACTTAATAAACTATTCAAGTAACTTAAGCTTGAGTTAATATTAAATATTATTGAGTCCAAGTAGAGTTTACTTTCAAGATGATTTATAAATAGAGGATGGTTTGAATCATTCACTCAAAAGGGAGAAGATCGGAACACAATTGTAAAGTTCGATGACGAGAACATCGTGTGTTTAAGAGGAGGTGGGTGGAGAAATTGTATTACCTCATTGTTAAGTTAAGTAACATATGGATTATGGAAGAGATTTTGTACTAATTTAAGCTATGGTGACAATATTAGTTGGCTTAATTATTATCTGTTTTTGAACAGAAGCATTATAACTTTTGTCTTCACTCTATAAATTTCCTTCTCATCACCTAAAAATTTGTCCAGTAGAGGAACTAGGGATTATTATCACTGTCTTATGAATTTTCATTTTGTCTTTATTCTCCGAATTTCCTTGATATGGGCCATGGGAGTATGAGAAAATCTCACCGCTTAAAAATTTGTCCAATAGAGGAACTGGAAAGGGAAACGATTATTATCACTTTCTTTTGTCTTCTTAATTTTCATTATTTTACATTGCTCATAATGTATCGGCGTAGAATTCTCTTTATTCTTGTATTGGGATTACAATCCCTAATCTTACTATATAATTACGTCATCTATCCTACTATGTAATTATAAAGTCAATAGCATAATTCTTTAGAGACTTGTATAATTTTTCGACCAAGGGTCGATCAACATGAATTACCTTTGCAATGTTATTTTCCTAAACCTAAGTAAGTTATTTACATATGATATTAGTTGTCAAGAGAAGTAAGATTGAAATTAGTGAAATCTTACTACAAAAAGCTATGCAAATGATTAAACATATTTGTTAAATATATATATATTTTCCGTTGCGTGTTAAAATTATCCAATTAGAGTAACGTAAATGAAAAATAAAAAAATTTGTATAATTAAAAGCATATGAAAATTTCGCTCGAAAAAAAAAAAAATGTAAGAATTGTTTTGACAGTATATACCGTGGGGTTTGGAAAAACTATATCCTCTTAAAAAGGATTTGGTCTGGGTTTACAAATTAATGGCAGCGGATATCTTGATTTTTAAAACATGTTATGATATTATTATGGTATCATCATCTTTTTTATAATCTTAATCATAAATTACACGTATATTATACTTCAGTGAGATTAATCGAGAAAAATTTAAGGAAAAATAAATGAAGAAAATCAATTTCCTCATAAAAATAGGAACATGTATATGCAAAATAGGAGGGAAAAGTAGCTATATAACAATGGTCACTTCATAATAAATAAATAAATATAAAAATAACACGGAAAGTTTTGTTTAAGGTATGATGATATTTAAAAGGACGTGGATTCCAGAACTTAATTTTTAACTTGATATAATAAATAGACTTGGTTTTATGACCTTCTTTAATAGAATTTTACATGAAATGCTAAACTTGTTATATGACCTGTATTCTATATGCCAAATAAGAATGTCATTTTTATTAGTTTTACCTTTTTTATCTTGTGTTTTTCCATTCCATACGTGGAAAATCTTCGTCACAAATCAATGGTGTAATTGGAGTAGCTTTTAATTTCTACTTTTTCCTTTTATATTTGTTATGATCGAGAAAAAAGTATATGAAATGATTTCTTTGAATCTAGCTAATTCACTAAGATGAGTGAGACTAATATAAATCAAATCAGTTGCAAACTATTCAAACTCAATGCACGACTTGAATCTAAACCACTAAAATAGCTTTTTGAGTGAAGCTAGCATCTTTGAAATATTTAGGTTTAACTGTAGTTGAAGGCAATTGCAATAAGATATATTATGAGCTTGCGAGTGATTATTAATACAAGCCAAGGATGATGATTATTCATTAAGAAAAATGCTTTTTCTATTTCTATTTTTAAAAATATAATATCATAATCTCTACTATTGATTGATATTTTCTATAATTGTTAATCATACCACCAAAGTTTGATGGTTATTATTTGTTATCCTCCGTTACTTCTTGCTAAAAGATATTAAGTTTTACATTTTGTAAAGGATACTGCATAATATTTAATAAAGGTTTTAGTTATAATAAATACCAAAAGAATAATAGAAAATATTTTCCACAAAAGAAACATATTCTTAGTTAAGTTTTATGCTTCCAGTTGCGGTCAAGCTATAGCATCTTAGCTCAACTATGCCCCATGTAGCATCAACTACCAAAAAAAACTCTCTATATATTCATGGGTAATCGATACAAACATTGGTTTCATTTATAAAATTTGGTCACAACATGGATCAACGGAAACACTCTTGAACTCCGATCATCGTTACCTCTTGGCTAAGCAAGGCTTAAAAGGGGCTCTTTTGCTAACCCATCCCATCCTACCCCACCCTGTACACACTCTCTTCCTTTCTCCCTTTTCAAGTTTCCAAAAAAATTATTTGTAAAGTGGGAATATACATATTTAATCAACATTTTACAAAATAAATCTTAATATGAATTTGATCTCCAATTACATGGTTCTACTATGACTCATAATTCGTATTATTGTGTCATATTTCGTTTCCGTATCTAAAAGGATAGAGTAGAAAAGAAGTAGGGGAAGAAGAGCTAGCTTTAGTAGAATTGAAGTGAAAAAATTTTGAGTTCATGACACGACGATCTCTATGGAAAGGTAGTTTTGTTAGTGCATTCCTCTTGAGACTGAAAAAGAAGAGAGATCTTCTTTTGAACAAGAAAGGTTTGTATCTTAAAAATTTAAACTTGTGATATAGTTTGTTTATTTTATCGTATATGAAAACCCAAACCCATAATTTAGTGTGTATCATGTGTGGGTTAAACCTATTTATATTAAGGTTAATAATTTATATTACCATATGGTAATTTGTTTATTTTAAGTTTGATATCATTTATTGCTTAAAAAGTTATAATTAAATCTATAAATATTTATATATAAAATGAGAAAATAGTAATATTAATATTTATATTTTATAAACAAAAATTGCATAATATTTTCATATTTAATAGAAAATTATAACCTAAATAAAATTTTTAGTAAAGTAAATTATTACCAAATATAGAAAATTTGAAAATTTGAGTTGTATAACATTACTAAATTAAGCGAAATCATTGATTAGATGGATATTAATATTATCATCAGTGTTGATTTCCAAATTATCATATTTTTTTGTCAAATTTTCAAGAGAGATAATAATAAAAAAAGTTTATACTTAAGTTTGCAATTTTTTACCTATTTAAACTATAATGCAATAAGAAGACTATATAACATTACTAAAATTAAGTTATATAATATTATTAAATTAAGTAGAACCATGACTTAAATTAATAGTAGTATATTTACTAGTGTTAAATTTTGAAATTTGATATGTTGTCTGTCAGATTTTCAAGAAAGACAATCAAACAATTTACACATGAGTTCATAAATTGTCAGCTTTAGGTTCTATGTTCATCCTTGATTAACTTGGATAAGAAAAACTTGCAAAGCACGAGGTAGTAGAGTAAGCTTCATATGCCACCTATATGTGAAATTTAGAAATGGAACCTAAAAGCTCCTTTAAGAAGTATAGTTCCCTTTAAGTTTTCCTCTCTAATTAGGTACTACTTTGATTTTGATTTAGTTGAGATTTGATATGCAATTGAAAACCAGCATCATAAAAATGGTTACACTCAACTAATTAAAAATTATAGTCATATCCTTAAGAAGTAGTTTGTTTACAACTTGTAGAAATCCCTTGCAGAATGTGAATTTTCTTTAACATAAACTTCAATGTACTAACTTCTACTCTTCAAAACACTTCTTCCAATACGTTCTAACTTTGATTCTTCTAGAAATGGATCACTTTTGGTTTCGAACATGCATGGATTTTGAATCACATCATCAAACCTCCTATAGTGCTAAATTGGCTTTCATATTCACCATCTTATTTGTAAAGGTTGGCATATTGTCTTCTAGAGTTGGTGTGGGTATACTATTGATCCCATCTACTACCATCATTTCTATCAAGGCATCTACCTATTCCCCTACAGCATACTCTCCTTGGACATCTTTAAGATATAACAAACAAAACTATACTAATTTGGTGTCTTGGGAATTTCGTCGAACACATAGTGTTCTTAAACTATCCTCATTTTGTAGATGCTAGTTTTCCATTGCTTATTACCTCTTAACAATCAACTCTAATGTAGAATACCACTACAATGCTCTAACCACATAATCATAAGCTTAATACAATCACTATATAGACACATACACTACACATTAACTTATGTTAGCTTCATTTTCATGATATAGAGATAATTAACCTTAGATATGGTTGAAATATCAAAATTTTCAAAACACCTTAATATTCTTAACTAAAACTTGAAACTACTAAATCCATATAAGTGTATTTTGACTTCTATCAACCTAAAGAAAAATGAAGTAGACCTTACAATGAGACCCCATGACCCTCATATGACTTGTAACTTTTATTTTTCTGAGCAACTTTCAAAATTATCTAATTTTTTAAAACTCTCTTATTTTTTATTGTTTTTTCAATTTTCATATTTTTCCCAAATATTTTTTATGTTTTTCTAATTTTTTTTACATGTTACCCATTTCTTATATATTTTTTCTAATAATTTTGACCTTTTTTTTTCGTTTAATAGAAACCTTACTTAATAACTTAACTTAGGTGATTCGTGGTACTTTAATAGTTAATTGTACTAGCATAGTAATAAAAATACAACATTAAATAAAGAGAAAAGGGAGAAGAGAATCAAGTAAGAGTTTTAAAGAGTTTGCTTTGTGTCTATTAATCTCTTCTGGCTCTATCACTGGGGCTCGGTTTTCCTTACCAATACTGTTTCACTAATCCACTATATTAAAAAAGAAAAAAAATCGAACTAATGAGAGAAGTTACAATAGCTTGCTAGTCTTTGGCTTCAACAAGTCTTTACATGCCTATGTAGCCTTACATACACTATAGATCTAAAGGGATATAATCTAACTCTCACATTCTTAAACAATTAAATACTTTCAATGAGGTATATAAGTAATTAGGAGAATTATAATAAAACTCTCAACTAAATTCACTTAGAATTAGAAGAGAAAGGATGGACATGAAATTTCAGTGAAGTCTTTAACTAAGTTTGGTAAATTTTTTTACACGAGATGATTTTTTCTAATCAGTTGCAAAAAGTGTACTTTTGATTAAGACGAGATGCTTTAATATACTTCGATGCTTCAATGGTTAATTCTTGATTTTTCATAAGCTCCATCCTTATCTTAATAATTGAATCATTGCTTCCTCCTTATTTTTCAAAAAAAAAAAAAAATCTTCTATTTAAATTTAATTTGGAAAGTGATTATGTTCTTTAGGAGGAAATCGGTGCTATCCTTAGCTGTGCTGTAACGAATTTTGTTGAGGAAAGGTCCAGATAAATTGAATTTGCTTCTTCTAAATATTTGCACAAAATTGAACTTTTTGAATTTTAATATAAACTATTAATCCCTTGTAGTTGATGTGTTCAATCTGAATCTTGATATTTCTAATTTGTTTGGATTGATTCTAGCTTATCTTTAGTAGATTTTGAATTTCGAAATAACTTCTTCCAACAAATCTAGAGATATTTGTGAAACAACTTATTCATATCTTCATTTAAATTCTAAGCCTTATCTAAATCTTTTTCAAACTTGAAACTTATCTTCTAATATGTTCATATCTTCTTTGTAAATACCCAACTAGATATATTTCTTATCTTAAACAAATCTAAAACTTCAACAAAGCTAGAACCACATATCCATTAGACTTTAGGACAACATGAACTTCAATAACTATTCTTCCCCATATAAAACTTTGTTCGTGCAAACCTTCTTTTCGAAAATCTCATCATAATTTTGTGAAAAGGACATCTATTAGTTATCTTGGTTAACAATTCTCCCTTGGTCTAAATTCTTAGAAAATCATGTGTTCTAACTTTCTTAATTTCGAAACAACAATGTATGCCCTCTTTTGTAATTTTTACTTTCTTATTTGTTACCTATAAATCTAGCATATTCTTCTTATTTGAGTTCAATTTGACATAGAACTCTACTATGACTTCTTTATAAATGGGTTTTTTTAGTTCACATAGACTTACCCAAACATGTTGTTCTAATAATGTTCTAATATTAATGCCATACTCTTTGAAGAAATAAAATCAATGTAGTTCTCCTACACTAATCGTTCCATAACATAGCTTCTTAGTTTTTTAAGAGGATTTTCCTTCAATCCATCCTTCTTTTGAGCTTTGGAAGATTTTTTATTTCTTTATGAAGGTTTGGAATCAAACAATTTTCTCTTAGGTGCCATAGTGTAGATTGGGACTTTTAGGATTTAGAAAGAAAGTTAAAGGGGGTGTGTGGGGAGAGAGAGAGAGAGAGAGAGAGAGAGAGAGAGAGAGAGAGAGAGAATACTAAGGTTTCAATGTGATTAGAAATTAAAATAACGATTATTATGAGTAGAAATTTGAAATGTCAACTATAATGTAATGACCTGATCAGAACTTTTCTCACCGAGATATTATCCACTTTGACATGATAGACCGCATGGTTTTGCCCCCTTGGTGGAGTTATTATGCAGGAGGTTACGTATCGCGGGATAATGATAGCTTTAACACACTTTACTTCAAGGTTTTGGCAAACTCTAGGTTGTTATACCAAAAGATGTCTCGATAATTAGAGTTTTGTCACCTTCTATTTATGGGGTACCACATTTCAAAGCACCCCTTACCCTCCTAAAACAACATAAGCCCAAAACCAATACCTATACTTACCCATACAAAACCAGCGACCTCATCAATTTTGTTATAGAGGTTTAGGAGCACCATTGGATAAGGACTTCATTCCTCCATCTAGTGGACTACTCTGATACAATCCTTCTCCATTTGGTGGACTAGTCTACTACTACATTATAATCACCTAATTAGATCTCTTCTCACTAAGACATTGTTTACTTTAGCATGTAGGCCATATAATTTTACCCCTCGAAGCAACTACTCACTAGGAGGTCACCCATCCTAAGATTGCTTTAGCTTTAGTATGCTTAACTTCGAAGTTTCGACGAACTCTAAGTCCTCAAACTAAAAGGCGTTTTGATGATTAGAGTTTTGTTACCTTCTATTTAAGTGGTATCACATATAGGTATGACATTTCAATAATTTAATTATTCCTTTTTAGTCTAAACAATTTTTTGCTTTCTAAAAATTTCTTTATTTAAGTATTTCCGCTTAAAAATAACAATTTCTTTCTATGTGACTATTGTAATAAAAACAAGAATAATTATTATCACACCTTATTTCAGTTCGTCTTATGGTTTCTTGATAACAACAACTTATTCTTCTCATTTTTGAGTTGCTTTCGGTTTATATGATGACTTTTGACTAAAGGATTTCTAAATGTTCTTCCTTTTTTTCTTCTTTACTTGGTTTCCTCAATATTTGACTACTCTTAACTGTTTTTGTTTCCTTTTTTGTGTGTGAACTCTTTCCTGGATATCTATGACCAAATTTACACTTCTTTCTCTTTGGCTTTCCAAATGCTTGTTGAGCTTATCTTCACTTTTTGAGAACTTATCAAATGTTTCTTTAAGATGCTCTATCTATCATTATTTGAAGATTCTTGTATCTTCCTTTGATGACTCATTTGCTTTCATAATTCTTCATTCTTTCATACAACTTCTTCTCGTTCCACCTCTAAAGCTTGATTTTCTCTCATGATAGTTTGGATGACTACATTGGGACTTTCTTTTTTTGCCTTCAAGGATCTATTTTCTTTTTCCAACTTAGATATTTTGCTTTTGGCTTTAAATAGTGGTTTTAGAAGCTTTTCAATCTTAGCAATGGACATCATCATTCCAAAAAGCTTTGTTGATCAAAATTGATTTTCTCAAATGTTCTATAATTTGCATCATTATTCTCATTTTGTTCAACTTCTTCTAAACTACATGTATGAACTCTCTTGCATTTAACCTTGGAAAACTTGTTAAACATCATTAGTTCACAATTTTGTGACGTGGTAAGTTGTTTTTACTATACTAATCTTTTTTATTGAACCAATTCTAATATTCAGAAACAAAATTATAACCGATTTGTTCTTTGTAATTAACTAATCTCTGTACCTTATTTCCTTTTGTTTGGTCTTACTCTAGTCCCAAATGTTCGTCCTAATAAATAATTAAAAAGGTGGATTTAAATGGATTGATAATAAAAATTCTAATTCTTAACCAATTTTTACTTATTGGTGTTCAAGATTAATCATGAACGTATTAGAATTACTTACAAATTTAGAAAAAAGATATGCATATAAAAGCTTCTTTAGCTTAGTCTTAAATTGATCTTTTACTTAACTTTTGATTATGTTGTGCTTAGCTTTTCTACTTAATGACATTTTGCTTAATAATATGCTTTTGATTAATTATGTCAACTTTAGTCAAACTATTACTACGCAATCAATCAAGCATGTATGTCGAGCCTGGTTTTTCTTCCTCCTGTTTTTTTTTTTTTTTATAAAATTAGGTCTTCTCTAAATCGATTAGTACTAAACCTTACTCGTTTAATATTGACCCTCGATTAAGGTTTAAAGAAGACAATTTTTTCTAACTTGAAAAGATTTGGAGTCGCCACCTGATTGAAGCCGGAAAAAGGGATTAAGTTATAACCAATTAGGTAAATTGGTTATAACTTAGCTATCAGTCTATCGATTAAAAAATCAAGTTATAAATATGGTTTCTTAAAAACTAAAGATCTGGATCCAGGGGCTAATTTATTAAACCTTAAACGGGTACCACTTTTAACTTTCCGAATTTAACTTCGCTTTTCAAATGTGCTCTTTTAATTTCTAAAAAACTTCTAATTATGATATATGCAACTAAATTGATTAATTTACATAAACATCTAAAAATGGAAAAAAAAAAATTCTATATTTTAAGTTACCTTGTACTTGCGTATAGGTGCCTATGTAGTATTTGCTATTTGGGATCATATTTCTGTAGTTCATTTATAAAAAACTTTAGTAGGTGGTTTGATTTTAATTTTTGAAAAAAAGGTCACATTTACATTTTTACCCAGTTCGATTTATTCAAGAAAATTCTTTTAAAGGGTCCGAATTGGTGTTTTATTTTTTAAAACTCTAAAATAGTCCTAATTTAGAAAAAAAGGTTTATTTATTTTCACTTATTTTTAGAAAGCTTAATTTTTCTAAGTGTGAAAACAATTTTTGTTTATTAACCTATTTATTTATTTTTATTTTTATTATATTATCTTATTTATTTTATACTTAATCTATCTATTTCTATTAAAATAAATAAATAGACTACTTCCTTTCTTCTTTTTTTTTCTCTTTTTGTTTTTTCTTCTCTTTTTTCTTTTCTTTTTTCTTTTTTCTCATTTATAATATTTACAAATTAACAAATGAATAAATAAATAAAAAAGAAAAAAGAAAAACTAGGTCAACTTGGATTGGCTCAAACGGCTCAGATAGACTCACTTCGGCTTGGATTAGCTCGATCGGCTTACTTCGACTTGGATTAGCTCGGTTGGCTCACTTAGGCTTGAGTTAGCTTGAGTCGGCTCACTTTGGTTTGGATCGGCTCGGTCAGCTCACTTCGACTTGGATCTGCTTAAAGTTAGTTTGGTCGGTTCGAGAAATCTGATGGTGGTGGTTTTCGTAAAAATATCGTAAGGAATGTTATCCTAGAGAGAGAGGAAACATGCTAAAGAGAGGAAACTTCGATTTTTGTTTTTCTAAAGTGTTTTGAAGTTTTTGTTGTGTTTTGAAAATGAAGAGTAGACCCCTATTTATAGGTGTCATGTTTGTGTTAAGGATGGAAAAAATTAAATGTAATATGATTTTCTTCCAATTTTGGATTGGACGAACTTGGACAATATGTGGTGCTAAATACATAGCCACGCATGTATGAATGTACCGGAGTGTGTCAGAATGTATCTACCATACTTATAAGTGAGTTGGCAAATGACGTAGAGATAACGTAGCCCGTGACGTGGCGATGACGTGGTAATAAAGTGAGGAAAGAAAATAAAAGATACATTTTGCACCTTCCATGGATTGAATCTAGGATCTCCAAGTCATATGCAATATTAAGTCCAGACGCTTATTCAGTTGAGCTATTGGTTTTTCCTTATTCATATATATAATTAATTGCATTATAGACCAGGTCAGTATAAGCTAAATTCAAATCTAAGCCTAAACCCAATAGCCTAGATTCAACAGTCTTTTATTCAAAACTATTGAAATTGAAATTAAAATTAAAATTATATTCTATTTAAACAACCTAAAAATTTATTATTTTCTAAATACCCTATTTTGTGACTTTTCAAATTTCTTTTTTTTTTTTGTATTTTTTCTAAATTTCTTATTTTTTTTTGTACTTTTTGCTATTTTGCTATTTTTTTTTATATTTTTCTAGAATCCCTATTTTCTCTAAATTTCTTCATTTTTTGGGACTTTCTTTAATTTTCTATTTTTTTGGACTTTTTGTAATTTAGGACTTTATACCTAATTTGAAAAATTAAACTGGGGGGTATAGTGGTACCACCTTATGTGTTAGTCCACTCTTCTAGTACCCAATGCTAAAGATTGGGTTCTCCATACCTATTGTTCCACTATATGAAAGAAATTATACAACGAGGTTAATAGTTCTTATGACTTTGCCTTGCCTTCTAACTTCTTACTACAGAAGTGATTCTAAGTTTACAAAATTGCCTCACTATTTTTCTCAAATATTATTCCATTATTTTTTAGAGATTTGTAACTTTTTTTTTTTAAGGATTTACAATAGAGTTTCTTCTACTTTAGCTTAGTACTCTTAATCACAATAGATTGTGCTCTTTTGCTCATGTGTCTTAATTAGTTATTAGAAACATGTAATAGCTTGTTCACAAAATAATATTCTTTTCTATCTTGTTCTCTTCAATTTCTTATCTTGTCATTCTCTTCTCTTTAGTCATTTTGATACTCATTTCTTTATATAATTGTGGTTTCCAATATTTAATTGCTTTATCTTTGGTAACAGTCATTGAATAGTTGTTGTGCTTGAGATCATTGTGATCTTCATCTTTTTATCTTTTGAATAAATCTTGCTGTCAAATGTGTCTATTGTGAATATTTGTTCTTCATTATCTATAGAAGGTTATGCTTTCTAATAAATCATAGTTTTTGGAATCCTTTGTATCCTTTTGCATAGACAAAAAATATCCTTTGGCTTGATTAGATATATTACTTAAATATATCTTCTTTTAGGGGCTAGGTCTTGACCTGTAAGATTGCTATCACTTGTGTAGTTTGTCTATTGTTTCCTTCTTTTGTTTCTAAATTAGTCTTGATCTTCTAACTTTGTCTTTTGTTCTTTTGACGTCTAGCTTTGTCTTTTGTTCTTTTGACTTCTGACTAGATTTTTCTTTTCTTCCTTCATTATGTTGTTTTGTCTTTATCAGCTTTTGATGAATCATACTTTTAAGTCTTGAGCTATAATCTTCTTTTATTTAGTTCTAATTCTATGTTCTAGAATCTAATTAGCTTATGTCTCATGATAATTCTTTTTGTTGATATCATGACTTTAAATTTTGAATGTTATTTCTTCTTTTATTCAGTTTTGATAATATGTTCTAGAATCTAATTAGCTTATGTCTTATGATAGTTTTTTATGCTTATATCATGACTTTGGACTCTGAATGTTGTTTATAGGTTTTGATCTCATTCTTTTCTATTTAAAAGTAATGTTTCCTTTCCTTACTTCATTTCTTAATTCTAATAATCTTGAGTTCTTTTAAAATTTATTCTTTTACTGCATACTCAATAACTTGATCAATTTGCTTATTTTAGTGAGAAGCTCGACAGGGCTACCTTAAACTACTCTGATGCCTCCTGAATTTGTCATTTACATAAATCAAGAGTTCTTTAAGTATATTTGAGGTTAGCAAAAGTTGTTTAGATGCCATGCCAAATAGGTTGAATTCATGGAGTCTTTCTTGTGTGTGATCAAGTACAACAAGGGTACTACTATAGGGGGTAGATGCTTTGTCTAGATGTCATGTGATGATCACAACTCTAGAAATGAGAATACTCATTTTTTGGTTTGTTCCCTAAGGGGTATAAGCAAGATGAACATTTTGGATTTGAAGTGGCTAAGTGCTGAGTAGGCATTACAATTGAGGGGTTCTACATGAACAAGATATCTATTTAAGAGAGGCCGACTGTGCATCCCAAATAGCTCAGTAAGAGACTATTAGTCCAAGAAGCCCATTCAGGAGGCTTAGTCAGACACTTTAGGGAGAAGAGGACTATGAACTCTTAAAAAATCATTTCTTTTGGCATGGGATGGTGAAAGATGCTCACAAGGTTTTTAAAAAGATGTGAGGTATATAAACGAGCAAAGGAAGGGAGGAAATGTATTGTGAATGTATACCCTTACCTGTACTCAACCAACCTTAGATCGATTTGAGATATAATTTATACTCAAACTACATGATTCAATTATGTTAGTAGTCGATCAGTTTAGTAGAATGGGCTACTTCATTCCCCACAATAAGTTTGGTGATGCTTTGTCTATTGCTAACCTCTTTCTATAGGAAATAGTATACTTACATGGAGTTCCTTGAAGCATAGTATCAAATTGGGATTCCAAATTCATGAACTTCTGTTAGAAGACATTATGGAGGAAGCTCGGAACCAAGCTCATGTTCATCGCTTCTTACCACCCTTAGATGGATGGCCAAACTTAAGTAGCTAATAGGACCTTAGGAACTTAATGACACTCATTTAGCATATATATTTTAAGAAGAATTTCTATAATTCTTATTCATTAATTGGGTTAATTATGAAGGATTTAGAGCTTATTTGTTAATTACTTCATTTGTAGGACTTTGAGGAGCTCTTAATGGATTTTTAAAGAATTTTGTAAAGATTTAGAGCTTTAATGAAGGATGAATTGATTGAGCAATGCGAGTGAAGGAATTTCATATGGGAAATTAAGTTTAGAAGAGATCAAGTGTAAAGAGTACAATTGTGCTTATGATCTCCTTATCCAATAATTTCTCAAATTTGAAGAGTTACAAGAATAAAGGAGAACCATGCTAGAGATTATGATCGTGATCTTAAGGTGTAATTATGCTATTGATAAGAAAATCATTCATTTTTGGAAAGCCTCTTTGTAACTTTAGGTGAAACTTCTACAAACAAGTGTTCAAACTTAGTTTTCAAGAGAGTCTCCTTAGGAGAAATTGTGTAAGGTAAAGTAATAATAGGAGTTTCTCTCTCTTTGTTTTCTCTTTTATTTTTCCATGTTTTGAATTTATTGTTCCTTGTAGATCACTATTGAACCCTAGTTTTCTATGTAATATTTATTTATTGTTCAATCTATGATGTCTCCTTTGAGATCTAATTACATTGTGATTATTGTCTCTAATTCAATATTTTTTGTAGTTGAATTAATGTGTGAGTTTGCTATAGAGTTCACAAAATCCTATAGTAGATGGATAGGTGTAATCAGAAGTAATTGAATAGGCTAAAACATTTAACTGTTTGATTTCTTCAGATTAGGGTAGCCTAATAGCGAAATCTAAGATCTTAATATGGTTTTCATGTATTTTATTGTAGAAGCCATTTGGATACAGTACACTTAAGATTAATTACGAGATGCAAGTCTGAGTATTTCATATTAGGAATTCCTATGATCTAAAGAGTAATTGAGATTTGAAAGTTGCATAGAATTAAGTAGTAAATAATAGATTTGTTAACGATTATGCCTGTCTACATTAATTCATCTTCTTTTTTATTTTATTGTTCTTGATTAGTTTATTATTGCTTTTTATTCTTTATCTTTAATTAGGATTTGTTTTATTTTATTTAATTGTGCTTAATTATTAAGTTAGATAATTGAAAACTTAGGGAAGAGTACTAATAATCCAGGTTTCCTCAAATTCATGGTTTCTTATAGGATTGACAACTTAAACTTAAATTTATTTTATACTATAACTTGACTAGGTGCACTTGTCTATGCCCTTATTAAGTTTTTGATGCCATTACTGGAGAATCAATGGAGTGAAATTAGTAGGAATCTAGAAAAAGCCCTTCACCAATTATTCTATTATTTTTGACAATTTTATATCCTTCTTACCTTATGGTTTTTTTTTACTTAGCCTAGAAACATCGAACCAAATCCTAAACTTGTAAGATTTAAGTAGAAATAGAACTAATAAGGATGAGTTTATCGAGCCAATGATGTTAAACAACAAATATCCTTCTTGCTTTATGGTGTTTTACTTAGCTAGGAAACACTGAACCAAATCCTAGACTTGTAGGATTTGAGTAGAAACAGAAATAAGAAGGATGAGTTTGTCAAGCCAATGATGTTAAACAACAACACTCTTTGGGAGGTAGCCTAAGTTACAATTGTTTTTAGTTCTTTTTTGTTTGAAATTATTGCATATGTTATTCTTTTTTCCTTCAATCTAAGTTAGTACTACTTATTAGACATTGTTAGGTTTTCCCCCTTGCATGAGTGATTTTGATCTATTCAATGGTTAAGAATTTTGGAACTTGCAATATTTTTTGTCTCAAAGAAGGATTAGTTCTTCCCACAAAAATTATGTTTTGGTTGAAATTTGATCTTTGGCAATCTAACTAAGTGTGTTTTTAGCACTTAAGGGGTGATTTCAAGTGAAGGAACATGAAACAATTGAACAAATTCTAGTTCAAAAGTTAAAGAGAATCACTACCAAAGTTCATACCCATGAACTCGCTTATGATCCTCGTGAACATGAAAAGGTGAAAAAGAAGATGAGAGAATTACAACTAGGATCGTGCTTGTAATCATGCCTAGAGGTAAGCACATATTAGGCTAGGAATCATAACCATAAATAATGATCATGAACCTGATTGTAATCCTTCAGTAATTCAAAAATCACGGGCTTTTCTTCTTTCTTTCATTTTATACTCAACTTCTCTCTCTATAAACACACTTTCTCTCATTTTCTCTTACTACACCCACCTTACTCCTGCAATTTTTGTATGTTTTTCTCCCGCATTCAAGTAATCAAAGGTATGTACTACTTAATCTATTCTTAGATTTGTTATTTTACTTGTTAGATTGTACATTTTATGCATAGTTGAGTTAGGGTTTGAGCAATGATGTGAGATGTGCATGTGTGATGATCTCTAGTTTTAGGAGTGACTCTTGAATGTCTAAGTCATGAAAATTGACATTTCAACACTATTTGTTAACAATCTCTCCTAAAGATGTAATCTTGAAATTGGGGGTAAGGAAGGACATGTGAAGAAGTTAAAGTAGATGATGATGAAGGGGTTGAGAAGATGAAGTGTTGAATTATATTAGCTAATTCATGTTAGAACTCATGTTGTTTATGTGTCATGATTGTCACACCCCAAAGCGGCAGAGTCGTAATAGACTCGCCGTATAAACCATTCTAAGATAGAAGTTGGCTTTACAACCGCTATCTTAGACCTGATCTATACAAGGTGTCCACGACTAACCTGCTTTGAAGTAAACAGTTTGTAATTTATTACCTAAGAAAGTGAGAAAAGTTATATATAATCACTATAATTCAGTTATTACATTAATCAGAAATGAAAAGTAATAACATATGTGTTGATTCTTCAATATTTTTTCTCACTCCCCAGGATCCAGCAGTTGCTAGCTTCAGAGTAGTTGTTTACCGCTTTTTAGCCAGCACTTGTACGACGTCTATAGGGATGTGAGCAACCACAACTTAGTAAGTTAGGATGGAAGACTTAAAACTATACCATAAACACAACAAGGTTTTCAATCAACTTATTAGGTGCAATACATGTGCAAGCAAATTTCATCGCACGACGTTGTCTGGCTCGTTGTGAGATTAGGGAAATTGTGCTCGCTTTAATCCGGGTTGAGGAGTTGCCATTAATGTAACAGCTCACGACCAAACCTAAGCTTGTGTAATGGAGGCCTGGCTCCCCTCGCGACTATCTTCGAACCACTGACTTCACCCTCACTACAACCTCCTCTCCTGTCATTTAGTTCGGCTAAGGATGAAGAAGGGACCAATTGCAATTCTACGCTATCCCTTTCGAAGGGGTCGGTATTTAGCCGGAGAGTCCTAAGTTCCCCTAACGGGTTGCCATGCATGTTCGATTATGATTGCTGGTCATATATTTGATTAAGTCCAGTTTAGGGTGATCAATCATTTCATACAAATCATACAATACATGCTAAATCATACAATACATGCTAGAGCAACAAACAGAATCATAGCATCACCCATAATCATGCACATGTACACATCCAACTATCTAACAAGCACAACTAAGCATAATCTTAAGCCTCCAAAATACAGTATCGTATTAATCCCAACTTACCTCAACTCCTCGCTTACTCACTCGAGGTCCGACTTGCTCAGACCATCGCCGATCATCCCTATAATACAAACGTGGTTTCAGTTTTTCATATAACGATTATAGGTTCATTTTATCCTACAACGCTTATTGTTATGTTTTGTTTAGGGTTTAATATACCTCATTATCTAGGTCTTAAGTCTTTTACAACTATTTTAGGTTTGGGGTTAGGTTCGGGTTTAGTTTCCGCATCAATTTCTAAATTAGATTTTAGTTCGATTTCTAAGTCCTAAACATGCTCGAATCCTAATGTGAAATTAATCACATTAAGCTCGAGTATTCAAATATCCTATTGGGTCTTAATTTAGTATTCTAAGCTATTCAGTACACGCTAGTCCTAATTAGGGTATCAGATTTATCCCCGATGTAAGAAAATCTTACTTTTTTATATAATTACCTACAATTCAATCTTAATTTAGATTTAATATTATTCTGATTTTTACTCTAATATTATCTAAATAACCCTAATTTTTTAGATTTATCATTTTTCAATTTCATATATTACTAATTTCTTATATTAATTACCTAATTTCCTAAATTAACCATACTTAATACTCCAAAGGCTAGGATTAGGATTTCACATCAGAGATTAACATCCCTAAACATCTAATTAATATCTAAATTAGTAATTAACATCTTAATCACCTAATTAACTCCAAATTACCCAATTTTCCATCATTTTATGCTAAAAATTAACTTAAAATTTTTGAAAATTAATTTAAAAAAAATGGCTTCATAGCACTGTTCTATATCATATGAGCATCCTACAGAAAAAAATTGAGCTTCAAATTACACTCCTAAGCTTATTTATTTTCCGTTCTAATTATGCTCGATTTTGCAGGATTTCTTAAGGACCCTATATTTTCAGACGTGATTAAACTAAATCACTATTTTTTCCTAAATCTACATACAATAAAACCTCAAAATAACAAGTTTTGTAATTTTCTAAAACTATTTACTATTTTTACAAAATTATACAAGAATCGGGCTGGAAATCGGACTCATCAATCTGGGTGGCTCTGGCTACCTTTGGCCGTCGTGGCCTTGTCACCCGGCCTGGGCGCTGCCACTATCGTGTGGTGGTGGTGGCCGTCCACTCCCAGCTTCCCGTTGGGCCTAGGTTCTCCTTTGTAGCCATAACTGCACAGTTTTCCTTTTCTTTTTTTTTTCTTTGGTTTTTCTCTCAATTTTCGCCTCTCCCTAATTTTCTTTGATTTCTAACTGTCCAAATGAGCTTCTGAATTTTTCTTGCTATTTATAGAGCTTTAGTGTAATTATTGTGCATTAATTAGACATGACTTTGCCCAATTTCCTTAATTTTTGGCTTTTGTGTTGTCTAATTTTAATTGGTTAATTTTTATTTTGTGGATTCTGACCTGCCATGACCTGATTTGGATCATTCTTGATTTTTCCTGATTTTTTGTGATTTTTTCTTAATTAATTATGAATTTTCTTTAAGTAGTTAGTATTATTTTAGCATATTTCGCATATTTTAAGTAATTACACGTATTTATACCTACATGTAGTTTCATATATAGTATAAATAAATATTCTTAAATATTATTTAGGTTATTTTATAATTTTTAGTATACATATAATTTATCTCTAGTGATTTATTAAGTATCGGAATGCATTTTACGCATTTTCAATAAATAACAAGGTATATACTTAAAATTTGAAAATTTTGTAGTCTCTTATTTTATTATTTATTTTCTTAAATTCAAACTTACGGGATCGGTTTACTAATATTTCGAGCTTTACTTTATAATTTAGGCTCGATCGGGTCTTTCAACCGATCGAAATCTCGGATTGCTAGTTTTGGGGCTTACAATGATTAAGAATACACCTTTGGATTGCAAAATAAACATGATTAGTGCTTGTGAATTCTATTGCATGGACATGAATTTCCCTTATATGCTTGAATTAGAATTAGCAAAGATGATGAAGTAGGACAAATCTTTTTGTACTCTTCATAATATAGAACTAATTCATGAATCTGTGTAGTTAAAACTGGTGTTGCAATAGGGATTTTTTTGTTATGCTAAACTTATAGAAGTATAAGCTGCTTTCAAGAAAAAGATTTTAGAAGCATGATCTGGCCATTCACTTGCTAGCCAACATACTTAATGCTTAGGTTCACTAAGACTGGCCACAAGAAACGAGTCAATAAGTTGAATAAGAAAGGCTACGGTGATAATGTTGTTTTGAGTTGGGAAAACTTAGTATGAGTAGGGAATGATGGAGCAATAAGGACGTATTTAGAATTTTGGGGATGGGATAGGCTTTTGGCCATCAATGAGTCAACTCATAGGGAGCTCACATTAGGGTTCCAAAGTACTCTCAGTTTATATTATGATTGTATTAAGAATGGGGTATGGAGCATTATGTTGTTTCAAGTGAATGGTCAGCCAATAATCATGCCATTCCCATGAATCCCAGTAGCATTAAGGATCTTTACTAAGGAATTCATCTACACTCAGGAATTTATGAAATGCCATTTCAATTGCTAAGGGGAGTTAGTGATGCTTAAGTCCAGAGCAAATTGAGTAAGGGAAGGTCGGTGTACAACCCGAGGTAATCAAAGGCCTTGAATTTGGGGGATTTGGCATTAAGGATCATATACTGGACATTGGCTAGGAGCTTGGTTGGGAGGAAATATAATATAGAGGTTATTAAGATGGTAGTCATAGTTTTTCTGTATAGCTTAGTTGAGTGGTAATAGATAAATTTAGTAGTCCAAATGGCTTTTTTCTGTATAGCTTGGTTGAGTGGCGATAGATAAATTTAGTAGTCCAAATGGCTTTCTTTTGCAAAAGCTAAGCTATTGAAGGTCGAGCTTAGTATATCTTTGTAAGACCTTTTATTACTTGGATTGTCAAAAATTTTAGGCTTATTTGATCATCTACTATTGATGGAGCTAGTAAACCATCTAACCCCCATGAGCATTGATTTTATCAAAGTTATGAAACTTCCACCACCACTCTAGGTACTTATGGGAGAGGAGATCCTAGAAGCAGCGGCTAATGCACCTATGCCAAAGCCACCTAGAGATGAGCTTTCCACATCATCTTAGAGGCTTGGATCATCCATATTGGCAAACTTAAAAAGATGATTTGGAAGTTGATTGGAAAATAGAAGAGGCTTACTTTAAAGGTGTGACATACTATGATGCGAACCGGAACTAAGGACAGATAAGGCTAGTTATAGGGTTGTAGGTCTAATCCTGCCGAAGGAACAAAAAATAAATGAAAGTCAATGGTTTAGCAAATCCGGCACACTAACTTTAAGGATATGATGTACCGTAGAACCACATACGGATGTAAGACTTGTTGAATGTGATGTACCGGTCCGAGTGATAAGGTTGCTCACCTCAATCCTTGCTAAAGGGATTGATAAGAGTTAGTAAGGGAGAGAGAGAGCTTTCCAAGAGAAAAGACTCAAAAGGGGTTTTTCATTAATTCTTATTTTTTCTCTCTATATTGTTACAAATGTTGCTATTTATAGTATGTCCTAAACCCTAGTGGCAAAGCTGTAAATAATGCACAAGGCCTTAAACCCTAAAAAATTGGGCCCATAAATAAAATAAAGATAAACATGTACAAAAATATAAAACTGTGCGTTTTATAAGGAGAAGTCGGCATGTGGTTATTCAACATGCCTTGGGAGTAACCTCGTACTACTTAGTTGAGACACCAAAGAGATCGACTCATGATTGCCGAGTTTTGAAGTCAATTGGCAATGGTCTCTCTAGGCTGTACCGAGTGAATTTGCCTTTCGGTAATGTAAGCTCTTGGCTATTAAGTTGATGGCAGATTTTGCCGAGTGAATCCAACTCTTGGTAACGTGACCTCTTGGTATATCGACAAGCATGGAGCCATGTAAGTAATTGGTTAGGCATGGGTGAGGATCGGTTCTTGTCTCAGCATTTTGCTTTTCGACACTCTATTTGCGAGAAATAGGTCTTTCGGCTTAGCAAGCAAAATGAGTCAGTAAGTAGATGAGCATGGCCTTGGCAGTCAAGTTGGTCGGTACCTCGAAGCCTATCATACCAGGGCTACAACAGATGCACTTTTGGAGTATCGAGGGATTCCCTTACCACCACCACCACCACTACCACTTATTTTTAACTTAGATGATGAGGAGATTAATTAGGAAGATGATGGAGAGGAGAGTGATGAGGAGTGAATTATGTTTTCTTTTTATTTTTTCACAGACTTAGTTTTTTTTAAATTTTTTGTTTGATTGACTGTAACTAATTAACCCTAATTTTTCTTTGGATTGCTTAATTAGCCTTTATTTGAATCTTTTGCAAATCTCTATTGGGAAAAGTTAAATTTAATCATATTTGATAGTTTTCTTTTCACTTTTGTTTAATTCCTTTTCTTTTGTAGTTTTGTTTGTTTTGTTTATGGTTGTAAGGAAATTTGGCCTTCATTTGAACAAAGGGAATTCTTGTTGAAGGATATGGAGAAAATTCCAATGTCAATGTAAATAAACTTGGGAAGTTTTAGTTCTCCTTACTTTTCTTTTTCCCTTCTTAGTTTTTTTGTGCTTCAATGATTGTATACATCGAGGACAGTGTACAATTTACATATGAAAGGAAGAAATGGGAGATATTAATTTTGAGAAAAAAATAGGAGATACTGGATTGTATATATGTTTAACGAGTATGCTATGATTGAGTACTTTCTACTTAACTTTTTAAAGTTAAAAATAGCTCAAAAAATTTGCATCTTACTACATTGAAGCAACCAATTTTTTGAAAATTGCCTATGATTTTTTTTTTTTTACCATAGTTCACTTTAATAGATTTGAGTAGTTAAGTACTTATGATCCATAGCTCCCTTTTATTTAAGCTCAGGTTGAGACTTAAGATAAGGATAGATATTGACATGTTAAGGACTAGTCACCTATATGTCCAAGCTTGACTTGAGAGGTTGATTATCTATTTTAAAGTTTCTTAAATTTTTTTAGATTGGATGAACAAATGAGATTTTCCTTTTGAGAATCTTAAAAAAAAAAGAGAGGAAAATAAATAAATAAATAAATAAAGCAAATTGAATGAAAGAGGGTTCAAAGTGAGCCTAAAAGTGAAAGAGAAAAATGAAAATACTAAAGAGTCTAGCTGTAAGCCTTATTGACTTGAGCAATTAAGCTAGTATAGGTGTTACTAAAAGGATCATTCCTTAGTTTGATTGAGTTCCCAATATAGTCAACCTCTTCCATTTGATTAATCTTTGATGAGCTTGCCAACTTAGAATCTAAAATTGCTAAAGCCTTGTTTTAACCCATTGTAAGATTATTAAGCTTCCTTACCAACACCTCTACCTTATGTGCTAAAGCAAAAGTGTCATCTAACTCATGTTTTCCTACTAACTTTCTTTCTCTTCCTCTTTCAAATGACCATTGATAATGGTTATTAGCCATATCTTCAAATAATTGGATACATTGCTTCGATGACTTATGGTTTAGGCTTCCTCTAGCAACTATATCATTGAGCTGCTTGGTTGTATAGTTCAAAACATTGTAGAAGGTCTAAACTTGGTGCCACTCCGGAAGACCATGATGGGGGCACTTCATTAACAATTCCGTCTACTTCTCCTATTCTTCATATAGAGTCTCTGAATCTATCTAACCAAAAGAAGAGATATATGCCCTTAGCTTAGTCATCCTTGAGGGTGGGAAGTATTTTCTTATGAATAGCTCAATCATTGCTTGCCAAGTACTTATGGAATTCCTTAAAATAGAGTTGAGCCACTACTTGACATTGGACCTCAATGAGAGCAGGAATAGTTTGAGGCAGATAACATCCTCTGAAACTCCACCTATCTAAAGGTATCACAAATCTCCAAGAATTGCTACACATGGCTATTAGGGTCTTCACCCATCAAACTAAACACATTGCTGGATCATCTAAATGATACTTGATTTGATCTCAAAAGTATTAGCTTGAACTCTAGGTTGAGCGATGCCGGTACTAGCCCCATTTAGGTTAGGCATACAGTAATCCAACATTATCCTTAGAGCCATAGGTAGATTTACTCTTGGCTCATTTCTCGCTTATACTACATTCTGATTTCCATCAAGAGGTGGGTCCAAATTCAATGGAAAATCTCTTTAGATACTTTCTTCTTAATTCAAGAACCGGTTTTCTAATGGTGGCTCGATGTTTTGATTTTGATTATTCATTCTGGAAGACTTTGATGACTTTATTCTGATTCTTAATGGTTCTCGTGCTCTTACTTCCTTATTACTAGATGCTTGCTTTTCAAGTTACCTCTAAGTGTTCTCTTGAGTTTAAGATCGAAGTTAGTTAGATCAGTTATGCTACCTCAGGTCATAAACTGCAAATCAACAAACTAGTTGATATGAACACAAATAATTCAACTAAACTAATAACAAATAAAAAGAAAACAAATGCTAGAAGAAGAGTAATCCTAATTTTCCTAATGATGATGTCATTTCCTCGATAACGGTGCCAAAAACTTGATTGCCTATAAATAAAGCTTCCGAGTTTCACAATTTATACACCTATATTCTATCCTTAACTTGGTTCAATAGGTTAGTGTACCTATCATTTTATGGCATGGATGAGTATAGGGTCATTTCCATGGGGAAAAGGATTCAAACACTAGTACCAATTATTCTTCCTATTAACTAGTGACCAAATTTATTAAATGACGAAAAGATTAAATTATCTAATTTCCTAGCTAAACTACACTAATCCACAACAACTTTTATTCAACACAAATGCTACAAAAATTATTAATAGTACGATGATTAAAATACAGACTTGATTCAACACTTAGTACGATATTATCGATATGCTTTTTATCTTAATACTTGTTATCTATGGGAAATTACAGATATATAAGCATTCTTCTCAAAATTACTTACGTCTAATCTTAATTGTATCTATTAGAATCTCTTCTTAATTAACAGCCAATTCGGATCACATTAATGTCATGTTAATTATCGATTTCCCTAAGAATGTAGCAAATTTCTTAATAATATCCCTATTATCAAGAGTAAATTATTCCAATGAATTAGATCTATTCAATAGAATTATCTCTCGATATATTCTATTGAAATGTAGCTTAAGATAATATCATGCACTACATTGTACTTAGATTAATTATGTTCAATTCATCAGAACTAAGAAATATTAGGAACTTAATTATTGACATACTTATTCATACTAAGTTGATATAGCAAGTCCTAATTACTACTCATACATGATGAAATAACAAAATGTATCAACAAAATGCAGAAATAACAAAGAAATTAACATAAGACAAGTAGAAAGATATAATCCCGTTATGAATTTCATTGTAGAAAGTTTTACAACAATGAATGATGAATTCCCGTTGGCTCTCTCAAGTAATTTTGGGGGAAGTACGGTACAACAGTTAGAAACTATATTGAAAATGGAAATATAATGGTTACAAAGATGGATGAATGGGTGTTGGTTAGTGATATGATGTTCTTGATCTAGTGTTCTATCCTCTATTTGTTGTTATCTTTCTCTTCTTCTTCTTTTTTTTTTTCTCCTAGAAGTCGCGGTACATTTATACTCTTCCTATCAAAGGACATGAATATACCACTTCAAGACACTACTTGATGTTAAGATATGTTCTATGTACTGGTTCATATGAAAAAGTTGAAGAAGAACAATTGTGTCTACTCCTATTACGCCCATGAATTGAGAAGTGATAGTCTCAGAAAACAAGATTGAACACTAATCACAGCTGTGATAATGGATGTAAACTCTTCATCGCTTCATTACATTTCATCATGCCCGTGATTGAGGACATGATCACCCTCTTATTATACAATCACAGTCATGATTAATAGGGGGATCATCGGAACTTCCTCAATCACGCCAATGATGAAGAGCGTTATCAGTGCTGTCCATTCTAATCCTTCATTATCACTTACGTGATCGAGTGAATCTTGATTTTGCTTCAAGTTTTTCTTCTCCTCATGGTCGTGACTGCTTTAAAAGTCATTGTTCTTGTGTAAATTTCATCCTTTTGCTCATGATTCATTTGAAATTAATACATTATGCAATTAAGTACCAAAACTTAATAATTGAACCACAATTATGAACAATTTATACCGAAATTTTCCTTGAAAGTGTAAAGTAATTTACATTTATCAAAGGCGGATCCCAATCAGGTTAGGTTGGCCTTGAAAGCTTGGTAGCTTGAGTAGTTGGAACTGGATTGAATCAAGGCTAATTCATTTTCAAGTTGGCCTTGGATGATCAACTCTTGACTATTGTCAACTCGGCCTTGGCATTGGTGAGGTTGGCTGTAACCTGATCCAGTGCTTAAAATGGTGTATAGTAGAGGAGTAGGCTTGGCGCATTAGCTGATCACCTCAGTAGCTTCTTAGATGATGTAGAAAGCAAAGTAGCTCAACAGATCGAATTAAGGTATACACTGTTCTTCAGCGCTTAACTTACCTTGGATAACTCGGTGAACCATTTGAGTCAGTCCTCCGGTTTGGCAGTGCATGATTGGTCCTTGATCCTTATCATCCCTTCCAAGTAGTTTGAGATTTAGGATCAAATCTAGCTTAGCTCCTGGTTGCTCATCTTCAGGAGTGTAAGGTTGGAGATCGGCAATGTTGAAGGAGTCCGAGACTCCATATCCTTTAGGTAGTTCAATATTATAGGCATTAGGATTAATCTTTTCAAGCACTTTGTAGGGTTCGTCAGCTTTGGGATATAACTTGCTCTTCTTTAAGTTTAGGAATTGTTCCTTACTAAGGTGTATCTAAACCAAATCACCTAGTTGAAATTCTCTCTTCTTCTATCCTCAGCCTTACTTCTCGAGCTTAGTAGTAGCTCGGCTTAATTGCTCTAGGACCTTTTAGTACGTGGCTCTGGTGGCTTCGTCTCTTTTAGCGACAGGCTGGTGATCATTAAGTCTTAGTTGAGGTGCTTGGTCCATCGAGAGCTTGAGGTTATACCTATAAGTAACCTCGAATGAAGACATGTTTGTCACGTTATAGGCGATGCTATTGTAGGCAAACTCAATGATGGGAAAACACAAATCCCAATCAACCATGTTTTGTTCTATAACAACCCGTAGCAAAGTTCCCACAGTTTTATTGACAACTTTAGTTTGTCCATTGGTCTGTAGATGGTAGGACATATTGTACAATATCTTGGTTTCCATTTGTCTCCATAATGTCCTCTAGAAGTAGCTTAGGAACTTAAGGTTTTGGTCCGAAACAATGGTTCTGGGCATATTGTGAAGCTTGATTACTTCCTGTAAGAAAATAAAAAAGATAGCTAAATCGTTGTTAATTTTAGATTAAGGCATGAAATGTACTATCTTGCTAAATCAATCTACGACTACTACGATGGAATCCTTCCCTCAAGATGTTTCCAGTAATCCTAACATGAAGTCCATACTCAGTTTGGACCATGGTTTGGTTAAGATAAGGAAGGGTAGATAGTGTCCTTGCTCTACTCGACTCGGCTCTTTGCTTTTTGGCAAGTCATACACCTTTCCAACACGGATTACACATCTCTCATCATTCTCAGCTAAAAGAATCTCGCAGATAGTACTTCATAGGTTCAACATTAGCCAAAGTGTCTTATTAGTCCTCCTCCATATGCTTCATACACTAGCAATTCTCTTATGGAATAGGTCAGAATTTATAGCCTCCTCTTCTTGAATAAGTATCTGTCTAAAGTATGAATCCTTAGCATACAAATCCTTTATTATTGAAAAGCTAACCAGCCTGCTCTACAACTCAATCTAGAGAGCATGCTGTCTCGATCGGGCATCGGCCACTATATTGTTCTTTTCTTTCTTGTATTTTATGACATAAGAAAAACCCTCCATGAACTCGACCCATTTGGCTTGTCTTTGAGACAACTTAGGTTGGCTCTTGAAATATCTCAAGGATTTATGATTGGTGTAGATCACAAATTCCTTAAGTAATAGATAGTGTTTCCATACCATTGGAGCTCTAATTAAGGAGTAGAACTTCTTGTCATATATAGAATAGTTGAGTGTAGCTATTTGAAGTTTCTTGTTAAAGTAAGCAATAGGTTAGCCTTTTTACATCAGTATGATACCTATGCCTAGTCTGAATGCATCACTTTACTTCAAACACTTTGGCAAAGCTCAATAGAGCTAAGATAAGGGTTGTAGTTAGCTTCTCTTTCACTTCCTCAAAGCTCCTCTACTCTTTGTCTCCCCACCTGAATTTAACATTCTTCTTTGAGAGTTTGTTGAGTGGGGCTACAATTGTACTAAAATTTCTTATAAACCCATGATAAAAATGATGCTAAGTCGTGGAAACTCCTTACGTTGGCTGAAGTAGTCGGCATTGGCTACTCGATGATCACTCGAATCTTCTCTTCATCAACTTGTATGCTACTGTTACTTACAATAAATCATAAGAATATTGTTGAGCCTGGTGTTTCACCCTCCCGGTTCCTTTTATAAAATTAGGTCTTCTATAAACCGATCAATATTAAACCTTACCCACTTAATATTGATCCTTGACTGGGGTTTAAAGAAAACTATTTTTTCAACTTGAAAAGATTTAGAGTTGCCACCCGACCGGAGTAGGGAAAAGGGGTTAAGTTATAACTAATTGGGTGGATTGATTATAACTTAGCTATTAGTCTATCGATTAAAAAACCAATTTATAAATACAGCTTTTTGAAAATCAGAGATCTAGATCCGATGGCTAATTTATTAAACCCTCAATAGGTACCATTGTTAACTTTCCGAATTTAACTTCACTTTTCAAATATACCCTTTTTAATTTCTAAAAAAATCTAAATACAATACATGCGACTAAATTGATTAATTTACATAATTATCTAAAAATGAAAAAAAAATAAAACTTTCCATATTTTAAGTCATCTTGTATTTGCATACGGATACTTATGTACCCACTATTGGGATTGGACTTCCATAGTTCATTTACCGAAAATATAGTGGGTTGATTGATTTTAACTTTGGAAAAAATTTCTGAGTTTACGTTTTTACCCATTTTGAGTTAATTTAAGAAAAGATTATAAAGGGTCCTAAGTTGGATTTTATTTTTGGAAATTATAAATAATTTTAATTTGAAAAACGATTGATTTATTTTCATTTATTTTTAGAAAACTCAATTTTTCTAAGTATTAAAATGATTTTTTTTACAAACCTATTTATTTATTTTTATTTTTTTACACTTATTCCATCTATTTCTATTAAAATAAATAATTAGACTACTTCCTTTCTCTTTTTTTTTTCTTTTCCTCTTTTTGTTTTTCTTCTCTTTCTTTTTTCTTTTTCATTCTTTTTTTTATTTGATTACATTTACATGGGATAAATAAATGGAACAAATAAATAAAAAAATAGTAAAATGAAATTTGGTAAAGGTTCGAACTAAGGTGGAGAGCGCAGGTTAGGTCGGTCATAGGTCGTAGGTTAGATCGTGGGTCGGGTTATTGGACTGGGTTGGGTCGCCTGCAATCCTTCTTTAGTAATATTAGATAGGGGTGGTTCAAGATAATTTAGGTCGAATTCTTTGGGGCTGAGGGAAGATTTGTGTGTTTGGGATTGGACTTGGGGCGGGGGGGGGGGAGGGTTGGCGGTTGTTAGAGGTGGTAGTCGACGATGGTGCCTGGGTAGTATTGGAGAGAGTTGCTAGGTGTGATTGGCTAAATGGGGTAGGAGCTTAAGAGCATGGGGAGTTCAATTGTAGGCTCAATTTGGGGCAAAGGTAGTTGGAGGTAATGTTTTGAGAAGGGGTGGCTTGTGATGGTTATGGTTAGGTGGTGGCTAACTTGATGGAGCTATTAAGGGGCATAGCAGAGGTCTAGGGAGGTCATGTTCAGGAGTTAATGGAGTGGGGGTCATGGTTATGGTGTTGGGTTGTAGTAGAGGGCTCCAAAAAGAGAGATTCGAAGAGAGAGAATGAGCTAAAGAAAGAAAGAGAATCGCGAAAGAGAAGGAGAGCTTAGGAGTCGATTCTGAAGCTCGGGAATAGTTCTCCTACTCATTGATGTCCCTATTTATACTTGAATTTCAACCCAACAACAAAGGAAATCTATGATCGAAGTTAATGGGAATGGCCGAGTTTTCGGTTTTTTCCTAATCTTTGAAGCTTGATTTGAATGCATAATTGACCAAACTTAGATGCGTTTTTTATACCGATTCATAGTAGGCTATATCTAGTTTGCAATTTCGTCATTGATTTGGCAAAATTGCAACAAAAAAAGAGTCCTAAAATCATGTTAAAGTGGGCTGTCCGAAGGCGAAGGTACTAGAAATCTGGGGAAAATGAAGGAATGAGGGGGAAAGAGAGGGAAAGATAGGAAAACGAAGGGAAAAAGAAAGAAGGGGAAGGAAAGTGGGCTGATGTGGTGCCACATTAGCCGTGTCAGCCAACCCAGGCGTGTTACGTGTCATTCGTAATACGTGGTAACTGACGTGGCATGCCATGTGGATGCTACGTGGCATTACGTTAGTAAGGCCGTCAAATAGGAGGATGACATGTGTTAGGATACGTGGCGCAATCAGATCTTGACATGTGGCAGTTCGTGATATGATTGAAAAAATAAGGAAAAAAGAAAAAAGCTTCTCTATCTTTATCAAGTTTTGAACCCAAGACCTCATACTTAATGTTAGTATTATACTCATATGCTTAACCGTTAGGCCTTTAGTCTGTGCCTTGTTCATTGCACATATGGAGTCGGTCAGCTTGAGCAAGATTTAAATCTAAGCACAAGTTCATTGGGTCAACTTCTAAACCTAAATTAAAAATTTAATCTAACGAAATGTTATTTTCTAAAATTTTTTATTTTTTATATTTTTTTTTGTGACTTTTCAAATTTTCTTATTTTTTTTGTATTTTTTGTGCTTTTTTCCTATTTTCCTATTTTCTTATATATTTTCTAAAATTGCTATTTTTCTAAATTTCTTTATTTTTTGGGGCTTTCTTTAATTTTCGATTTTTTTTGAACTTTTCCTAATTTAGGATCCTATAACCTAATTTGAAAAATAAAAAGTGGGGGGGGGGGGGGGGGGGGGGGGGTTGCAAAAATTAGGTGTCTACAAATATCACTTCGGGTTGGAAAAAGTTACACTTCTTTAGATTTTCATAGAATCATTTAGCTTAAAGTTTTGCAAAGACTCTTTGGAGGTGTTGTCGGTAAGTTTCCAAGTTAGGGTTGTATACCAAGATGTCATCATAATAAACCACGACAAACTTCCCTGCTAAATCTCGGAGCACATGATTCATCAAACGCATAAACATGCTTAGTGTATTAGACAGTTTAAATGGCATTACAAGCCATTCCTACAATCTATGATGCATTTTGAATGTAGTTTTCCACTCATCACCCTTACGCATTCAGATTTGATGGTATCCTGATTTATGGTCAATCTTGGAGAACACTCCTGCTCTGCTTAACTCATCTAGCATGTTGTTAAGTCTTGGTACAAGATGCTTGGACTTAATGGTGATTCGATTAATTACTCAGCTATCTATACACATTCTCTAAGACCTACCTTTCTTTAGCACTAATAAGGTTAGCATGGTACAGGGGCTAAGGGACTCGTGTACATACCTTTTCTTCAGTAGCTCATCGACTTACTTTTATAGCTCGATAGCTTGTTTAAGGTTTGGCATGTAGATAGGCTTGTTTGGTTGTGTAGCTACTGGTTATACATGTTCTACGCCTTGAATAGGAGACAAACCTTTTGATAGTTCATCTGGGAATAGATCAGTGAACTCTTCCAACAATGTTATCACCTCAGTGAGCTGATCCCTCTCCTCTAATCTCATCTCCAATATTCATCGGACCAATAGATAGGTTAGTCCTCTAAGCTCCATTTCTCTTTTCATATTGGCTCGTTTCATTATCAAAGCCTCTTTCTTCAAGGTTTGGCTTAGCTAGAATTGTACGACCTTTACTTGCTTGGTAGTCATGGGACTCAATTCCATCCTCCTGCCTTCATGCTCTAGAGAACAAGTATTCCTCCTTCGATCATGTATCATTGCTCGATTGAACATTTACGGTTGTCTAAGTAGAATGTGGGACACATTCATGGGAAGATCACATATCACTTCATCTTGATATTTACTAATGCAGATCAGCACAAACACTTGTTTGTTCACCTATGAGGCTCCCTTATCACTGAGCCAATGAAGCTTATAAGGTTTTAGGTGGGGATTGGTTAGAAATTTCAATTGATAGACCATAAATGTAGAGGCTGCATTGGTGTAGCTCCTATTATTAACTATTAGGGCATACAGTGACTCATTCACCTTGCATCTGATGTGGTAAAGAATTTCTCTCTATTCGTCTTTGGGTACGAGACTAACATTCATTGTTCTCCTCAACACTAGAGTGGTTGTCATAAAGTTGCCTTCCTTACTGTAAATATCTTCTTCCTTGGACAGTTTGGCCTGTCTGTCCTCTTTCATTTCTTCTACTTCCTTATTAGTACTATCTACTTTGATAGTCAACATCTCGCTTTGGATCACCATTGTTTTTTAATTCAAACATCGAGTGACTATGTGTCCAGATCCTTAGCATTTGAAACACTTGATCTCACTTGTCTTCCTGCTCGAACTCTGGCCTTTCTCAAACTTCCTTATGAGTTCCTTCTCCTCTACTTGGGTAGTTTAAGTAGGTCGAGACTTAGCAACCTTACTTGGTTCTGTTCGCATAGGTCTTCTTGAACAAGTTTAGCTACTGCCAAGTTGGCTAATTGATGGTTAGAACCTTCCTGTTCGATGCCTTTCTATCCTTTGGGCGACTTGAATTGCATTGTTAAGTCACTGAATATCCATGGTTTCTAAGATATCTTCGATCTCATACTTCAATCCATTGGTGAATCGAGATACAGTTTCGTCATCTGTATAATATCCTATGAATCAGTAATCAAGATATGAACATCTGAGTATTAGGATAATACTTTATTCTTGTACGATCAGGGTTAATAGTTAACCTAGGGCATTTGGGAAAATAAACTGATTAAGCTAAAAACTTATGAGAAACATGATAATCCTAATTGAGGAATTCTCGTAAGCTTAAAAGTAAAAAAATATAATAAAATATTAAGAATATAACCAAAGTAGTCAAGATCAATTTTATATGAGATCTTAAAGTTGAAATTAGGGTAATTGTATCTAAATTTAGGGTTTTTGGGAAAAAATTATTCGATTGAGCCTAAACTTTACTACTAAGTTAGAAAAGTTAGTTGAAATAACCCAGTAAGGTTAGATTTAAAAAATAATGACTAAAAATTCCAATTTTAGCCTTAGAAGTATCATTAATCATTATAGTGTAAAACTAATTGAAACCCCTAAAACTGAGCTCGGAATGAGACAGGGATCTAGAAATAGGTTAATTAAGCAAGAAAAGAAAATAATATAGCATAATATACTATATGAGTATATACGTATTTTTATTAGTATTCCCGGTATATAAAATAAATTACCCGTAAATTAACTTAAAATTATATAGTTATACATAATAAGCGATAAAATCGCAAAATTAAATAGGAAAAGTATCTCAAAAATAAAAGATATGCTAGAAACATGATTAAATGTATATAATTACTCATTACGTATATGATATATATATATGCGTATATTACCAAAATCATTAAATACTAATATAAAATACTAAAATACCTTAAAATATCTTCTAAAAATTATAACAAAAATAAGAGACAACATGGAATATGATTGGATTAAATGTTGAATAGCTTAAAAAGAATAACTAGCTGCATCAAAAGTAACTAAACAAAAATTTAACACCTCATACTTGTAAAATTCCTTAAAAGAATGACCAAATAAATTAAAAAATAATCACTTAAGGGCTAAGAAAATTTCAACCGACCTATAAAATAATAAATAGGATATTAGGGCTTAGATTTAACATTTTGGCAAGTAAAAACACCTAAAGAAAATTTAGAAAAATATTTAAAAAAATGGGAAAAACAGAGTAAGGATTGAGCTTAGCTTGTTCCCAGACCAAACCTTGATTTGCTGTGATACTCTTTCACCACCATGGAGCACCCCTAATGCCCTTGTAGGTTGACATAGCCCCACTGGCCAATGGTGGCCAGAGCATTGATGAACAGGTTGGTTAATTTTTTACCCAGTTTTTCTTATAATTTCTATAAATATTAAATTAAGTGAGAAAATTATGAAAAAAATATAGTTTATTTTAAATATTATTTCATTTTGTAATTTATTTTCTTTAAATTGTAATTATTTTATGTACATACTTAAGAAAGTCACTATTAATCCGATTTTTTACTTTCAAAATAAATACACTAAATGATGTAGTTTCTAGCTCAAAATTTTTATGTAGGATATACATGATATATAGATAATTTCTATGCAGCCTGATTTTTTATTTGAATTTTTTTAATATTTATTGTATTTTTCGCTTAAAAATAACTCGAAAATAAGCTGAAATTATGAAACAAATAGAAAATTATGAAATTAAATGATGAAATAGACATGCACTAATTTGTAGTGAATAATAATAATGTTAGGACATGGTGAAATCAATTTGGTGCAAAAATGATTATAATTGGGTAATTTAAGATAATTCAGTAGTAAAATCGTAAATACGAATATATAGATGATAGATTGAAAACTTGAAACCAAGTACTAGCTAAGTTCCCCTTATTTTTAGGTGTACATAGAAATTTTTGAGGAATTATTTGATAATCCGAGCTATTTATTACGAATTTACGTACTAAAATAACTTAAATAATGAATTGATACCCAATTCTAGTAATAGTAGGTTAAAATATAATAAATAGTTAAATAAAAAATATGCGTATGTATACTAATTAGATTAGATAAAGGTGTATTTTTAATATATTTAATGATATTTTACTAACCAAGATAAGTTATATGTATATTAAGGTTGGACAATACTTATATTATAGGATTATATCGATAAATTAGGTAAAATATGGTTTAATAACATAAATTACGTATAGTAAAATAATATTTGATTATATATATAACTGTGTTAGGAACTCGAATTATCCATTAAAAATCATCTCTTGAAATAGGACTGGTAATATGTGTCGTTAGGTCTGTATGAACCCAACGACACTATTTTTACTAAAATCCAATAATCTTACTTAATATAATTTATAACTCTATAATATTACTAAAATGTACCAATTACAATAACTCTATCGGAATTGAAATGTGATTTAACTAATTAAAAGTACGCTTCGATACAATCAAAATGATATAATACGTAATAGTATAAATTATGTATATTATTAATAATTAATAACTCAACTCGATATATATATATATATATAATAAAACTATATATTATAGTGATAATATATTCTTATATATATAACCGTTTTAGATAAAATCTTAACGTTTTCATAATTATTAAGAAAACTAAATTTATGTTATATATATAGGATTCCCTGGTAATTAGATTATTGATAATCTGAGTCTTCTGAAGTGAACGTTAGGATAGGTAAGTAGGATCAATACTTCATAGCATTTTGGGATATTATTTCAGAATATCTAGAGACTTTGGTGTATGTCGGTTTGTAATTGTAGTTAGCTATTTGTGTGTATGCAGCATTTATGGTTGAGTTTTGATTTGCTGTGATGGGAGTTGAGCTCCATGATGTGGTTGTTTTGTGAATATTATTATGCTTGAATTGTTTGAGCTTAGTTAATCACCTTGAAAAGATGAATTAACTCAAAATTGACTTAACATATCTAATATATATCGTAACCCACTAGAGGTAACAATTAGGATTTTTACTCCAAATACGGACTCCTTTGGATAGGGATAGCTGAAATGGTCCTTTTCCTACCCTTAGCTAAACTAAGTGATAAGAGAGGAGGTTGTGGTAAGGTTGGGGGCCGTAGTTTGAAGGTGGTCATGGGAGGAGAGTGTTCTCCATTGCATAAGCCCCGATTTGGTTTCGATTTGTGAGTATGTGACGTTAATATCCTTAACCCAGATTAAAGCGGGTACAATTTCTCTTATCTCATGACAGATCGAATATTGTCTTGTGATGGTATTTGCTTACATATACATTGTATCTAGCTAATATGATTGAAAACTTTACTTGTGATGTGTCGAGTGCATACTTTTGTCTCTACCCCACTTACTTAGCAAGTTATCGCCCATTCCCTTATAGTTTATTTTGCAAGTTCCAAATGGCTTATAAGTATCTACCTAATATTGAAACCCTAGTAAACTAGGACAAGGAGTGAGATACAACAAGAAATGGTCGGTTATTGCCCTTAGTATTAACATTTTATCTTTTAAGGAAAACTACACAAGTCTCCTCAAAGGGCTTCGTAGTTTTCAATATTTTAGTCTGTATGTAAAATAACAGGTACCTGTGGGATTTACTATTACTCTTTTATAAGGTTAAATTGCAAGTTTATTTTTAACAAATTATTTCAAAAGATTGCTGCATAGGTTTATATCAAATAGGTATTGAATTAGACGCTTCAAAAAGGTAGAGTCAAGTATGCTTGGTATGAACTAGGTCTAGGATAGCAACTGTAAAGACAATTTCTATCTTAGGATGGTTCCTACGACAGGATTGTTATGACTTTACATTTTCAAGGCAAGACTGTTACGACTTTACATTTTCGAGGTGTGATATTCGGGTTCGCTAACTTCTCATCAGATCATCAAAATCTAAAATTCTTTAACATAAGCTTCAACAGTCGATTCCCTTTGCCTCAGTTCTTATAACCTTTTGAAGGCATCCTAAAGATAGTAGCTTGGCATAGACCTTCTCCTCATAACCCTCTTCATTTCATCCCATCTCCTGATTTCTCGTTCTCTTTCTCTTTGTCAGATGGCTTGTAAGTTATTATACTACAGGGCGGCATAACTAGTAAACTCCATTATATTAAGTCTAAACTTTACATTATTGGACACTTTGTGGCATTCAAGCTTCTTTTTAATCTTATCAACCCAATTCAGGTAGTCCTTAGCATCACTAGTTCTAGAAAAACTTGGAATACACATCCTCAACCTTTCAACTCTAGGGGCTCATACATTCCTTCCTTCAGATTCATAGTACTCCTCTGCTTTGTCACGCCTTTCCTCTTTTTCTTTGATTTCTTCAAGTATTAGCCCACGCTTACAAACTCTACCCATTCCTTCAATCTAGGGTAGTCAAATTGGGACATTAGCTTGGCTAAACTAATCATTGCCTCATTTTTGCTACTCACGTCCTCTAGTTGGGCTATTTCTAGCTCGTTGTCTATCTTCTTGGATAACAGTTACCAAAGTAGCTACTAAGTCGATAAGCTTATCCAAGCAATCACCTACTAACTGAGGTGTGCTTCTTGCCCTTGGCCATGTTAAGCACCATTTTCTTTGTTTCCTAGAGTTCCCTGAATACTTGAATACAACTGTTGGTTTAACTCACAAAATTGATGTTTAAAAATACCACTCAGAGTCCTTTTTGGGAATAACAACAGCAGAATAGTAAATAATGCTCCTATAACTACGTATAATGAACAAGCTAATAACCACTCTATTTTTGCATATAAGAAACAAGGGAAAACATAGCACTGAATGTCTTCAATACTATTCACTTGCCAAACTACTAGTGTTAATAGAACCTTGAATACACAATACCAGTCGTAAATTACTCAGAGAAAAAGGTAGCAGAAGTTAGCCTTTGAATGTAATCTAGGCTCTGATACCAGGATGATACAGATTCATGGATGAACATACTAATCGAATATCACGCATAACCAAAGGGGTGGGTCCGGACCGTGAGATGGTTTAAAGGACAAATGGTAGTTGAAGGTTGAGTAGGGGTTCCTGTACACCAACGATGGTTATGACTTATTGATGCTTCACACGAACTCGGATTACACTTGATATGATGCACAAGTATAGTCGAAGGTCACTCACCACTAATCCATGCTCAATAGGCTAGATAAGAGTAGCTCAAGAGTAAGTACAAGCACACTTAGCTCGAGCGAGTGAGAAAGTTCAATATATTCTCTATATATCTTGTTATGGCTATTTTAATATGCAAGTATTTATAATACCCAATTAGGGTAAGTCCTAAGTTACAGGAAATTATATAAAAGGATTCTTAATAGCTAAGGAAAAAGGGAATAATTTATAGGGGTATTAATTTAATCGTGCAACAAGAACATTCGTTGTCAGAAAAAGGACAATGTGCGTACAATTTACTCATTTTATGCCCCCTATGATATTATTGGCCCAATAGAGGCAAATCTCGACCAAGTCAGGTTGGCGTCGGAAGCTTGGTAGCTCGGGTAACGAGGATTAGAGTAAGGTTGGTTTAGGGGCAACTCATTTTCAGGTTGGCCTCGGATGATTGGCTCCTGACTATTGTTAGCTTGGCCTTAACATTGGTGAGGTTGGCAACATCCTAATCCAATGCTTGGAATGGTGTGTGGTAGAGGAGTAGGCTTAGTGTGACGGCTGGTCACCTTAGTAACTTCTTGGATGACGTAGAAAGCAAAGTAGCTCGATAGATTGTACTAGGGTAAGCATCGCTCCTCGGTGCTTAACTCACCTCTAATAGCTTGGTGAACTATTTGAACGAGTCCTTAGATAACAGTCACCAAATTGGCTTCCTTTTTTGCATAATTTCAATGTGATAATACACCAATTGGTGGGTGAACCCTGCTCTCTATATGGAGTACTTTGAATAGAGTCTAAAAATAAATCTAGATTCATATGTTTAGGCATTTAAATAAAGCTCTAAAAATCAACAAAAGAAAACCTTAAAGTCCGGATATTCCTTCCTTTTCCTCTCGCATGATTTAAAGCTCCCCATTGATTTTCTAAAGCTTCCATAGACATTTTGGGTAGGAACCAAGCTTAAGGACACATTTTAACCATTTGTCTCAACTAAATTCAATGAAATTGAATTAAAATTTTTCAAAATAACCATTCATTCGATTTTATGAAGATTAATTCGTTTTAATGGCTTACTAAAAAAAATGATCTTTGAATAGTATAAATAGGACTCCTTAGAACTTTTCCTGGCATTAAGCAACCATTAAAACACCCCGTACAAGCTCAGATTCGAGATTTCTCTCTCTAAAAAAACCTAGCCTACAACTGCTCCACTTGAAACCACTACATCTAGTCACCATCAAGTGAAACTGGCACTACCATGAGCCTCACCACACTCTAAAACCTAAACCCAACCAATCATTAGACTCTGACGGCTACCTTAAGCATCGCTTGATATCACTTTCTCTTTACCCCTAACTGGCCACCTTACTCCACTACCAAACCTTCACCAAACACCGTGGCACCACCTTTAATCACCCTATTTCCAGTAACTTCGACGCAAGTTCCCTTTTTCCCACTTGATTTGGTGCTGAAATCACCTTGAGCTAACCCTACGAGCCATTGCTATCTTCTCTCTCTCAACCTACTCTACACTCGAGTTCGAATCAGTAACTCAATTTGGATCCGCATGTCCACTAAACCAAAGCCCGATTCGACCCACGCATCCAGCTTCAATTTGGTCTAACCTTCATGTTGTTTTAATTTCTCATTTTGTAATTTTTTTAATTTATTTATTGTAAATTGGATGTAATTGTAAATCACCAAAAAAAAAGAACGAAGAAAAAAAAGAAGAGAAAAAAAAAAGAAAGAAAAGAAAAAGAAAAAGTATAGTTGCTTTTATTTATTTACTTTATCGATTAAAACAAAAAAAAATGATCAAAGAACAAAAAATTAGATAAAAAATAAAATGAAGAAAAATAAAAAGTTATTTTATAACTTGGAAAAATTATTTTCTAAATAAATCAAAACAAATCAACCCTTTTTTGAAATTAAGACCTTTATAATTTTCAAAAATCTAATAAACAAAGTTTAGGACCCTTTTTAAAAATTTTCCTTAACAATACCGAATCAAATTAAAAACGTAAATCTGACCGTTTTCTTTAAGTAAAATCAACCAACCCGCTAACATTTTCTTCAAAAGAATTACGTACGTATGATTCGAATAGTAAGTATATAGGTACTTCGAAGTGACGTAAATGAAAAGAAAAAAAAAACTTAATTTTTTCCAATTTAGTTTAAATTAAGTGATTTAATTAATGATTGATTGAATTTCTTTTATAGAGTAATTTTCAAAGGTGATTTCAAGAAGTTAAATCTAAATTAGGAAAGTTCATGGTATTCGCAAAGGTTTAAAAAACCTAACCCTTGGACTTGTTTCTTTGGTTTTCCAAAACCCTTTTCTAAAATTGATTTTCCACATGTAAACCAGTGTTTATATGAAAACTAAACCTACTCGTTTGTTTTTTACCTAAACCATTTCTCGACTCCAATAAGATGTTGACTCCAAAACGTTTCAAAAATAAAAGAACCAATTTTTTTAAAACCTCAGTTGAGAATTAGTATTAAATAGGTATGGTTTAATATTGATTGGTTTAAAGAAAACTTATTTATAAAACCAGGCTGATCTAGTGTCATTTGGTGTTGGGCGATTCGTACAGAGACAGGCATTGATGGTGCGAAGTTTGGGCCAGTTTTGCAACTGTAGAAATAAGCTTGAGGGACATTGGGAGAGACCTTAAGAACTAGGCTGATCTAGTCCCATTCAAGTTAGAGCTCAAACATTAAAGGATATTATGATCCTCTTAAGGTTGGATGTCTTAACAGCTCGGCTTGGATAGTCATCTTAACTTGGTCGGCTTAAAAGCTACTTGGACCATAGTAAGAGTTCGGTAATAGGTATGGTTGCTCGGCAAGTTGACATATATGCTCGGTAGCTCAGCTGGCTTGACATGTTGGTCCTTTAACCCTCTTGGGATAAGACTGGGATAAGGCGGTGTAGTCCTAGGTTAGTAATCTAAGCTTCTCCTTTGAGTAATTCTTAAGCTAGGATGCATTGAATGAGTCCTAATAATCCTCTAGCTCAGCTTCTAATGATTGGTTTAGGAAGTTGATCCCTATCATTTGCTTGGGGGTCATAAAGATTTGTCCTCAAATTAGAAAGGGCTTTTGGTAGTTTCTTTCCTCTAGGTCCTTTTGCAATTTCTTTAGGCTGGTGAGGGATCAAATCAGTCATATTAAAGGTAAGGGAGATACCATAGTTCTCTAGTAGTTTGAATTGGTAGGCATTGTAGTTAACCTTCTTTAAGACCTTAAATGAACCATCAACTCATGAAAGAAATAGTTTGGTAGCCACAACTATCGATCTCTTATTATCTTTTATTAAACTTGGTGATCTTCCTTACCATGACTGGTGTAGCTCTTGTAATTCTTAGGCTTGGGTAACTCTAGATTAACTCTCTTCAGTAATTGTAGGGGTATTGATCAGATTTAGGGGAATAGTAGGCTTGAGACCATAGATATCCTCAAAAGGAGTCTTTTTAGTGGTATTGTGCATAGTTTATTTGTATGCAAACTCCACAATTAGTAGACACAAGTTCCAATTCATCAAATTCTTTCCTACAATAGCTCAAAGTAGATTGCCTAGTGTCTTATTCACTACTTTAGTTTGGCCATCAATTTGAGAGTGTCTACTATAGTTGAACACATGTTTAGTCCCAAGTCTTCTCCATAGTATCTTCTAGAAATAGCTCAAGAATTTTATATCCCAATTTGAGACCATAGTCTTTGGCACTCCATATAGTCAAACAATTTCCTACAAAAATAGATTGGTAATATATAAAGCATCGTTAGTTCAATGGTATGGGATAAAGTGTACCATTTTTCTGAAGCGGTCTGTTATAACAAAGATTGAATATTTTCCTCTAGATATCTAGGGCAACTTTAGGACAAAGTCTATGCCGAGGTCGGCCTATGGGGTGGTTGGCATTGGCTGGGGCATATACTTTCCATGTGGTTCTCTCTTCCTTTTGCCTGTTTACATACTTCACAACTTCTAGCTACCTTACGAACATCCTTAGCCAAAACAAGCCAATAAAAATCTCTTTCAACAAGTGGGTTGTTTTGGTCTCTCTAAAGTGATTGGATAATTCACAACTATGAGCTTTCTTAACCAATAGCTTATGTGTGGAATAAGTTGGTATGTACAGTCTTCTTTCCTTAAATAGATAACCATTCTTTAGGTAATATCCTCTACTAACTCATTCTCGGCACTTTTTGAGAATAGGAAAAAAATGTAGGTTGCAAGCATATTACTTGGTGATAAGGGAAAAATCTAACAATTTTGTCTATAGAGAGGTCAGTAAAGTGTGCCAACATGATAAAGCGTCAGCTACTACATTAGCGCTACCCTTCTTATGCTTGATCATATAAGAGAATCCTTCCATGAAATCTAACCATTTACCTACCCTTTTGAAAGTTTATTTTGACTTCCCAAGTGCTTCAAGGACTCATGGTCCATGTAAAAGACAAACTCTTAAGGTAATAGATAGTGTTACCAAACAATAAGAGCTAAAAAAAGAGAGTACAACTCTTTCTTGTATATAGAATAGATCAGCTCAGCACCACTAAGTTTCTTACTATGATAAGTGACAGGTTGGTGCTCTTGCATCAGTACAACACCAATACCAATGATCGATGCATCACATTCTAACTTAAATGGGTTGTTGAAATCAAATAGAGCTAAGATAGGGGATATGGTAAGTTTTTCCTTAATCTCCTTAAAACAATTCTTAGCTTAGTCAGTCTATAAGAATCCATCATTCTTCTTCATCAGCTTGGTTAAAGGGGCTATAGAAAGAGGCAAGTCCGTGGAGACTTTTAACTTTAGTAATAGTTTTGGGTATAGGATACTCTAGAATAGCTCGGACCTTCTAAGCATCTCATTTGCTTAGATTCCTTCTCCCATTATAACATAATTAAGGAAAAAAACTTTAGCTTAGCAAAATGTACACTTCTTTAAATTCCCATATAGTTTCTCAACACATAGAATATCAATAACAGCTCGAAGGTATTCTACATGGTTGGCCAAATCGGCATTGTGCACTAGTATGTTGTCCAAGTAGACAACTACACATTTTTTGATTAGTAGATGCATCACATGGTTCATGAGCCTCATAACATGTTTGGCCATTTGTGTAAGTTCGAATGGCATAACCAACCACTCGTAGATACTATGTCTAGTCTTGAAGGTAGTCTTCCATTCATCAGAAAGCATCATGTAAATTTGATGGTAGCTACTTGACAAGCCAATCTTCGAAAATATTTTGGTGCCATGAAGCTCATCTAACATGTCATTAAGCATTGAAATTGGATACTTATAATTTATAGTAATATAGTTGATAGCTTGGCTATTGATGCACGTGCACTACGAACCATCTTTCTTCAGAACGAGCAAAGCTAGCATGGTATAGGGGCTTATGCTCTCTTTCACATGCTTGATTACCCACCCCCCACCCCTTTGAGAAGAGTAATCGAGCAAGTGACTATAGTGATGATAGGTATTCATTTTGCATATACGATAGGGCTATGGACATGGGGTTGCATCTACCCTTTAGTAAGTTTCAATTGGAGGTGTTCAATTACTTCCATGTGTGCCTGAGCTCTCTTCATATGAATGCTTAGTAAGTGTTGGTAGCCTTTGAGGCCGTGTTTATATTTTATATGAAGAGGCCAACGGCTTAGTTGTTTAGATGCTTCTTTCATCTAAAGGGTAATCCTAAGGGTTGGGTATATTGTTTAATATGAAAGGCACATATAGAGTTAATCTATGGCCAAAAGTCTAAGATAAAGGATTGAAAGTATCAATTCTTCCTGATGAGGTCAATTCATGAGTTGGACTTTCCTACTAGGTGGAGTAGGCTATTCAAAAGAAGCCTATTCTGTACTTTTAAGGAAAGGATGATGATGCCAAGGAGTGGATCCTTGATGTGGTTCGGTGGAAGGAAGAGGGACTCAATGTTATGGAGACTATAGAACTATACTTGAAAGGGAAGATGTTACCTATAGGAAATAGGTAAGGGTGATGCTGTGGTTGGGGAGGGTAGTTGGGAGTTCACCGCTATCGATCGTTAGTGAAGGGGAGTTAGGACTATGCTCCTCTGGAGGTATCTTATTTAATGCTTATAGTTTGTTTTAATTACTAACTCCATTGCTTTGCTTGCAACATATCACTTGTCCAGTATTACCTTCAAGGAGTAGGTAATGGCGATTTAGGAGCAAAGGTACCATGACAAGGGGAAGAGACTGGTGGAGCGATGGGATGTAGCTCCTGCTATGAAGAGAAGCAAGAACGCTATTTTAACTAAGAAGAAAGACAAAAGGCTAGTGGGTGAGGGCTCGAGAGGTATCCTAATCGCAGTGCCTTTGAATGTAGTTGTTGAGTAGCAAGTAAATGCTATTGCTATGGGTATGGCGGATATGCTTAAGCAAGATAAGCATAGGGAGTAGTAATGATTAGGAGTTATGCAAGCCGTAGGCACATAAGCAAGAGTTACACTAGCGGGCAGTGACTAAGGAAGGGGTGTGCAAGTAGTAGCTGCAAAACAGGTTATGTCTACTAATAGGGGGTTGGAGAGACATGTCTCCGAGTAAGTGGTGTGAAAGGAGTCCTCAAAAAGGAAGATTATTAAAGAGAAGCCAAATGTAGGGGTAAGAGTGTTACTTGGGGACTAAGGAAAGTTGGGTATGGATCAGGTTGACAGTGTAGCATAAGGTTAGCATATTCTTGTAATTGACCTAAAGGTTAAAACAGGTGAAGTCATTTAAGTATCTAGTAGCATTCACATTATTAAGGAATAACCCCTTGAAAAAAGTACATGATCTGTTCATGCACAATAAGGCTAACCATAATTGTACTATAGCTACCTTAAATGGGTTAGGCAATGAGATGATCTTATGTAGGTATGCATTTTCTTGTGATGATGTCATCCTTGATAAGGTATGTCTTTAATCCTCTTCTTTGTTTTGTTTGAGTCTTTGTGAGTGCTTACTTATACTTGTCATTTGTTTTAGCTTTCTCAACAATGTTAGCAAGAGTTAGGGGAAGAGAATGAAAGGCTAAGGTGGGAGTTATCCGGGTTGAGGTTGCAAAACTTGGCCTTATAGGAAGAGTACAACTAGTGGAGTTTGAGAAGATGAGGTTGGAGTAAGAAGTTACTGGCATTAAGTCTAAGTTGAACATTACTAAGAAGCGAGCCAAGGACTTAGAGGTGGAGCTTGCTACTTACAGTAGTGAGTTAGTGGCAATTAAAGGGGAAGCAAAGGTGGCCAAGTGAAAGGTTAAGTCTACTAAGTAAAAGGCTGTGGTTGTAAGGGAGGAGCTAACCCTACAAGGAAAGAAGTAGAGGCGGCTAGGGGAGAGGTCGATGCTTTGAGGAGGGAGCTTAAGGATGCCCAACCTAATCCCTCAAGGAGAGAGGAGGAGCTACGGAATAAGGAAGACCTGTCTTAAGCAGTAATAGAGAGGTTGTTCAAGAATTTCTCTTTAGGGGATAATTTGAAAAGTATCCTCAATGAGGCCTATTAAGAAGGGGTAAGGTTGGAAAAAATGGATGTGGAGAGGGAGTACGTTAGGCTGGACCTCTATTATCTGGACTGGCTAATGGAGGGAGACATGGGAGGAGAGGAAGGCAATGAAGATGAGGAAGATGAGCTAAGATGAGTTAGGGATGCTACTAAAGATGTTAGGGCCGAGGATGGTGCTATGGGAAGGGATGAGCCTAGAGATGCTTAGGGGCCTTTTTCCTTTTTCTTTTGTTAGATTGTTGTGGTAGGTTTGTAGGGATAGTCTTGTTCTGTATTGCTTTTCTCTTGGTTACTAATGTACATAGGTTAGGATGTTGACCCCTTAACTTATGTACCTTGAAATGATATGAATGAAAAGTTTCAAAGTGTTGCTTACTCCATGTTGTTTGGTCTACATCATTTATATTGTGTTCATTCCTCTTTCCTTTATGAGTTTTGAAGTGATAGTTAATTTTTTGCCTTTAGTTAGGCCATGTGATTTTAGGCATGGGTTAAGGAACCTTGGTTCAAATGGTACTTGATCAAGAGCATCAAGTGTACAGGACATAGGTTTAAGAGGTCAAACATTATAGACTTAGTTTATGTGCTTGTCTTACAGGACCCTCGAGTGTAGATACCTATTGGGTGCTTGAAGTAGAGCTCAAGGCTTGAGTACTCTTGGGTGTAGGAATAGACAAAAGCATCTAGACGTCAAGGATGAGAATCAACTAGACTTAGTCTAGCGTGTTTGTACTCGTGAATGGATGAAGGGTAGGGCCTAATGATAATTAAGCTAGGATATTATAGTAAACAACAGGGTAGGATGGATATAAAAGTTTCTTTCCATTTCTTTTCTAGAGTTACACTAAGTACACATGAGTACTTATACAAGTTACAAAAAATAAGGTTTGAGATTGTTCGTATTCCATGTCTTGGAGATGGGTCCTCTATCCAAGGTTTCTAATCTATACATACTGTTGCCTATGTCCTCTTTTACCCATGAGGGGTCTTCCTAATTGGGTGACAACTTTGCCTATCCTTCTTGGGGCCTTGTGGTTTCGAGCTTTTGGCATATTAGGTGTTCAGGTTAAAAGTCCTTGTGCTTTACCTTTCTATTATAGTACTTGGCCATCCACTATTGATATGTGACCACTTAGGCCTGCGTGGCATCCTTTAATTCATTGACTATAGCTAAGCTTGCTTGGAGGCTACAATGTTGACATCGGCATCGAAATTCTAGGTCCTACTCTTCGGAGCTCCAACTCTATCATTAATATTGCCTCTTATTCGAATGTGAGGGGAAAAGGAGTTTTACCAATGGTAGTCCTATAAGTAGGTTAGTAGGTAGATTAGCTCCTTAATATAATACTTGCTCAATCCTCTCTCTTTTTTAGGCTATTAAGGACTATCTTATTGATGGCTTCGACTTGGCCATTGGTTTGGGGGTGAATGACTAAGGTATAGCAGAGCTAGATGTGATGTTTGTGGAAAAATTCTCGAAACCGTACATTATCCAATTGTTTGTTGTTGTTTGTAATAAGGGCGTAGGGGACCTTGAATCTAGTGAGGATGCTTGTTAGGGTAAAAACTTCAGCTGCTTTCACATTGATGTTAGGGATTGACTTTACCTCCACCTACTCGGTAATGTAGTCTACTGTCACTAAAATGAACTAACATCCCTTGAACACTTTTGGGAAAGGTATGAGAATGTTGAGTCATTATACGATGGGCCATGGGTTGGTCATGAGGTAGAGCTCTAAGCTAGGTGTATGGTTAGTAGGTGTTATGCGTCTCTAGGGTTGTATACATGGAGGCCGTACTGGAATGAACAAGAATAAGAAAATAAAGAGGGGGTAGGGGGAGTGTAAGGAAGAGGGTTTAGTAATCCATAAAATATCTAGCTGGATATGACATACCAACAAGATCCTACATGACTTATAACCTGCCGAATGTGACTCATTGGTCCAAATTATAGGGTTGCTCATCACAATTCTTACTAAAAGGATTGATAAAAGTAGGTGGAGAAGAACTTTCCAAGAAAAAAGACTCAAAAGTTTATCATTAATATGCTAAAATCTATCTAAAACCCTATGCATGTGCCTTATTTATACTTAGTGGCAAAGTTGTAAATAAAATTACTAAAAAGATGCATTAGTGACATTCCTGTAAATACAAAATAAAACATGAGGGTAATTTAGGAAAAATACAAGAAATAGGAAGTTTAAATAACATAAGCACAAATAAGTAATCAAATGAGATATCTGGGTAAAGAGCTGATGAGTTAGGTTGATGAGTTATTGGGGACCTTGAAGACCTGATCTGGGTAGACCTAATATTCTAGCTAACTTAATTGAGCAAATGAGTCAAGCTAAGCAAAATTAGCTAACTAAGCAGGCCATATTGAGTTGAGCAAATTTGTCTGAGCTGACCAGGCTAAGTAAGCCTATCTATCCTTGGTGATTTTATTTGAGAAGAGCTCATAAACAGGTCTTCTATACATATATAGCTCTTAAATAGGTCTTTAACACATAGAGAATACATGAGTAGGTTACTAACATAGCCTAAACTTGGAAATTGATTAGGTTGTTACCCCAATGCCTATTAGGGTATGTGCTTTTAATGGTTGTGACATCATCGCACTAGGGTCTTTACATCCTCTTTCATGATTAACTAGTAGTATCCTAAGTAGAAGGCCTAGACATATATGGCTTGGGCTTGGATGTTGTTGTTGCAAATGCCTGTGTACAATTCTTCTAGAGCATAGATACCTTCTTTCGTCCTCAAACAATAGAGGAGGGGAAGGCTATATTCGTATTGATAGATGATGTTATCTATAATAGTGTAACTACTACACTATACGTAAGCATCTCAGCTTCAATCCTATCTTTGGGCAGGGCGCTAGTTTTGAGGTATTGATAAGGTTCATCCAAGATGACTTAGTAGGCGTAGGGTAGATCTTAAAGGTTTATTGGAGGAGCTTGCAATAGTCCTTTATGGCATGAACTGGAGAAACACCTGCTTGTTGGTCTCACAGGGTAGGGGTACAGCTATAGATGCGAGCTTAGACAAGTAATTTGCTTCAAAATTCTCTACCCAGGGATTCTTGATTATGCTCTAGAAGGAGAAGTTAGAAGTAAGGTTCTGCATTGTTTAGAGGTAATTTACCATGCTCTTGCCTTCTATCTTTTATTCGCCCTTCACTTGTTATACCACCATCATAGAATTTGAGTAGATGTTGATCTTCTCGACACCAACATTTGCTACAATCTTTAGTCTTACGATGAAGGCTTCGTACTTGGCCTCATTGTTGCTTATGGAAAATCTAAACTTAAGCGCATACAGGAACTTTGTGCCATAAAGACCTTGCAGGACTATTCCTGCTTTACACCCCCTTCCTCTCTCCTTAAGTAGAGGATTTATCTATATGAAGAGTCTATACTAGTATGTCGACATTATTGGGTGCTTCCTCTTCATTGGTGTATTTGGCAACATAATCAATAAGAACTTATGCCTTGATGGCTTACTAAAGAAGAAACTAGATATCATGATCCTTGAGCTCTAATTAATACTTGACCATCTGTTCAAATGCATCCAACTTTTGTAGCAGTGTTCACAGTGGCTGGTCAGTAAGCATGATGATGGGGTGTACCTGGAAGTATGGTTTGAGCCTTTAGGCAATGATGACTATGGTAAGGACAAACAACTTAATCCTAGTGTACTTAACCTTTAAGCCCTATAGGATGTGGCTAATGTAGTAATTGTCTTATGCACTTGCCTATCAGCTCAAACGAGCATTGAGGAGAGGGCCTAATCATTGATGACTAAGTATAGATAAAACTCTTTATCGAAGATTGGCTTGGATAGTATGGGTAAGTTCTCAAGGAATTTCTTCAATTTGTTAAAGGTGGCTTTATACTTGTCTGTCCACTTAAATTCCAATGGGTTCTTAATAGCTTAAAGAATTCGAAACACTTGTTGGCACTTCTTGAAAGAAATTGATTAAGGGCAACTATGTTGCCCATAAGACGTTGGACATCTTTGATCTTCTATAGGGCTTTCTTGTCCTTAATTTTTTGGATTTTGTTGGGCTTAACCTTAATGCCATACTTTATGACTACGTACCCAAGGAACTTACCAGATCCTACACCAAAGATATACTTTTGAAGATTCAGCTTAATATGATACTTTTGAGTATATCAAAGGTCTCACAAAGGTCTATAATGTGGGTAGCTTTGTTCTTACTTTTGATGATTATATCATCAACATAAACCTCAACATTTCTATTGAGTTGTGGTTTAAAGATATCTATCACCAACCACTGGTATGTTGCCCTAGCATTCTTAAGGCCAAAAGGCATGACGTTATAGCATTATGTACCATGTGAATTTAGTTATACCCAGAGTAAGCATCCATGAAGCTTAGTTTAGTATAGGTTGATGTGGAATCGATGAGTTGGTTAATTCGGGGAAGAGGGAAGCAATCTTTGTGGTAAGCTTTGTTAAGATTGGTATAGTTGACACATATCCATCACTTAACATTTCCTTTCTTCATGAGGATCATATTATCAAGCTAGGTAGGGCATCATTCCTCCCTAATGAACTTAACCTATAGGAGTTTTTGTACCTCTTGCTCTATAGTGGCTTGCCACTCATGTGCAAAGTGTTGTCGCTTCTACTTTATGAGTTTAATGCATAAGTTAACCCTCAAGTAGTAGGTAGCCTTGGGGAGGTTGATTATCCTAGGAATCTTTTCAAGGGATGTTGTAAAGTCATTTGAGTTAGTATAAAGGAAAGCCGTAAATGTCTTTGTTTTCTTTTGGTGATAGGGAGGTCCCTCTCTAAGTAGTCTGGTTGGGGCGGTAATTGTGTTGGATGACTTTGGTCTTCTTTGCTAGTTCCTCCCTAGGAGCTTATGTAATGTTGGGGTAGACTCAATATGTATGATCTTATCATGCAAGATGTCACTAAGGTAAAGTGTTTGAGATAGCTTCTGGTCTCCATGTGTGATGCCGATACCTGTAGGCATGGGAAATTTCATCATGAAACATCTCTAGTTAACGCACACATCAAATTTGTTGAGGTTAAGGTATCCAAGATGGTACTATATGGAAACTAGTGACTAATAACTATAAAATCTATTAGTTGTGAGGCGATATGTTTGTCATCGCTTAGCTAAATAAGTAATGTAATGAGACCTTTTCTTAGGATTGTTTTTCCACCAAAACCTATTAGGCTTTGCTTATATGGTTAGAGCTCTGCATCCAATTTATCCTTTATTTGCTTGTAAGTAATGTGATGAGACTAGTGACTAACAACCATAAAATCTATTAGTTGTGAGGCAATGTGTTTATCATTGCCTGGTCAAACAAGTAATGTGATGAAACCTTTTCCTGGGATTGTTTTTCCACTAAAACCTACTAGGCTTTGCTTATGTGGTTGGAGCTCTTCATTTAATTTATCCTTCATTTGCTTGTAAGTAATGTGATGAGACTAGTGACTAACAACCACAAAATCTATTACCATTGAGGCAATGTGTTTATCATCACCCAGTCGAACAAGTAATGTGATGAGACCTTTTCTTAGGATTATTTTTCCCCTAAAATCCACTAGGCTTTGCTTATATGGTTAGAGCTCTTTATCTAATTTATCCTTCATTTGCTTGTAAGCTAAGTAGAAGAGGATGTCGATCGAATTACCGGTGTTTAAGAATGTTTTTGGTATGTCAAAGTATCCAATTTTAGCATTGATGACCGGGGGTTAATATGGGAGTACTCGACACCCCCCTTATCGTTATCCGTAAAGGAAATAGTTGTATTTATTCTTAGCTTCTTAGGTTAAATTGAGAGTACATCGTGCTATGGTTAGGTAAAGTAGTCCTTGTTTAATAGTCTTTGTCTACCTATGATTGTTTACACCTCCCCTCAACAACTCCTACACTTTATGTTGTCAGGTAGATTCTCTTATTACGACTATAGCTATTATTGTGATGTCTAAGTGCATATCACTGGGCTGGGTGAGGATGGTTGCATTTGTTAGTGACGAAGTGGTTGATGTAACCTTTATGGATGAGGCCTTCAACTGCATTCTAGAGGTACTTGGACTCATCGGTGTTGTGGCTATGGACACCATGGTAATCACAAAATTTTTCCAAGGTAAGGGTATTGGGTGTTTCTATGATGCTTAGGGTGTGAGGTAGGCACTCGCAAACTTCATAGAAGATCTCCTTTAATGAGGAGTTCAATTAGGTATAGCTAGGATAATCGGAAAACTTTTGCTTCTACCTTTCTTGATACTCTCAAGAAGATGAAGGGCAGTCCTTGCGAGGACCGAGGTAGTCCTTTATAGAGGTGTTGCATTGCAAATCATTCTTGAGGCGTGCTTAAATGATGTCTTCCTACGTGACATATTACTTAGTGATAGTCATGAATTCTTCAAAATTGTCTGGTCGGCATAGTGTTATTGCTTCGAAAATCTTACTGTTTGGGTTTAGGCCATTGATGATGGCTTAGAGAGTTGTTCTAGAGTTTAATTTGGGAATGAGTAGCTTGGTAGGATTAAAGTGCTCAAGATATGCTCATAAGGTCTTGTTTGGGTACTGGCGCACGTTACATACCATGGAAGTGTCTCTACGCGATACCTTATAGCTTAGGAAGTATTGTTAGAATCTTGTGGCAAGATCATTAAAAGAGAAAATGTAATTTCATAGGAGTTGGTTGAACCTTACCAATACGACATTGGTTGATGTGCTTAGGAATTCCTTACATATTATTGAATTAAAGAAGTTATGGAGACTTATTATTGTACAGAAGTGCATTAAGTGGTCATTTGGGTTACCTATTTTGTCATAGGTGTTCAAGTGAAGGAGATGCATGCCCTGTAGAAGACTTTCCACTAGGATGCTGGAATGAAAGGGCTCTTACTCATAACTATGCCTGATTGTTGAGTATAGGACTCGAGGCATTTCTAATAGCATAGGCTAGAGGTATGTCAAATGTGCTCATCGAGTTCTTGAAAATTCATGTCATCTTATTGTTTTAGTGAGCACTTAGAGGAAATGCTCCTCTATATCCTGCTCATGCCTAAGTGTGTACTTTAATGGTGTGCCTTGCTGCGATTGGTGTCTAGTTGGTTACATAAGTCTTATAGTAGGTGTTACTTGATCTGAACACTATCATGTGAAGTCTACTAATTAGGTCTTTTTTAAATCGACCAGTATTAAATTCTATCCATTTAATACTAACCTCCAACTAGGGTTTAAAGAAAACCGGTTTCTTAATTTGAAAATTATTTAGAGTCACCATACTATTGGAGTCACGAAAAAAAAACTAAGTTATAACCAATTGGGTGGATTAGTTATAACTTAGCTATTGGTCTTAACGAGAAAATCAATTTTATAAAACGGATTTCTAAAATGAGAGATCTGGATTCGGAGGCTATCCTATTAAACTTTAAATGGGTACTACTTTTTAACTTTCTAATTTTAAATTTGCTTTTCAATAATACCCTTTTTCTATTTTAAACGACTAATCATATTACATGTGACTTAATTAATTAATTTATACAAATATCTACAAAAATTGAAAAAATAAAACTTTTTATATTTTAAGTTGTCTCATACTTATATACGAGTGCTTACATACCTGCTATTCAAGATCAAACTTCCGTAATTTATTTCATAAAAACTTTAGCGGGTGAGTTTATTTTAATTTTTAAGAAAACAATCTTGGGCTTACGTTTTTTACTCGTTTCAATTTTTTTAAGGAATTTTTCTAAAGAGTCCTAAATTGAGTTTTTTTTTTTTTTTTTTTTTTTATGAAAAGTTTAAAGTAGTCCTAATTTTGGAAAAAAAGTCCATTTATTTTTATTCCTTTGAAAACTCACTTTTTCTAAGTGTCGAAATGATTTTTTATTCATTAGCATATATATTTATTTTTATTATACTATTTTATTTATTATTAATTTATATTTTCAAGTAAACTAATATCAAATAAATAAACTACTTTTTTTCCTATTCTACCTTTTTTCTTTTTTTTTTTCTTTTTCCTTTTTCCTTTTTCGGTATTTTCTTTTATTTTTAATTACAATTACATATTGAAATAAATAAATAAAATAAAATGGAGAAAAAAAATTACAACCGAAACAACAACAAAAGAGATAGTTGAATCAAGCTTGGATCGAAGTTGAGTGTATAGGTTAGACTTAGGGTAATTGAGTCGGATTGCGAGTTCGAGTCAGATCACGTGTAGCAAGTGAAAGGAAGTGTTTTAGAGGCTATTTCAATGGCCAAAACGACTAGGAAAGGCCACTTTTGTGGCTACTCTATTGGAGATTGGGGGGTTGGTTTAACGCTACAGCCAACGAAGATGGTTTGGGTGGTAGTTAAAGCGGCAATTGAGGGTGGTGGAGTGAACGTTGGATCTTTGGATCGTGGGTGGTAGTGCTATTAGGTGTTGTTCGATGGGGCTTTGCATGGGTTGATGGTGGAGCGAGAGGGTGAAAATTGAGTGGCCGTAGAAATGTGATTAAGGCGATGTGTGGTGGTACGCAAGAGAGAGTTATATCGTGTCGTGTGATTGTACGTACTATATCCGAGAGAGAGAGAGTACGAGTTTCCTTATCGTTTGTATGGTGATTTGGTGAAAGCGGGAGAGAGAATCAAGTGGTTATGGGGATGTGGTTGGGGCGGTTGTACAATAGTAGATTTGGGTTTGGTATTTGGTGAATGGTGATGTGTGTAGTAGAGTGGCTATGCGCGAGAGAGAAGGTCGTGTGAGGGAGTTGGTTCGAGTTGTAAGAGAATGAAAGAAGATCGAGAGTGAGAGAGTGAGGGTGTGTTCAGAGAGGGAGAGATTGCTAGTCCTCTATTTGTATGTGGGTTTTGCCAAAAAAATAAAATGAACCCTTCCCCCTTTTTCGTGTCCTCTTTTTTTGTTTACTTGTTTTTTAAACAAGAAAGTGAGGGAAAAAAGGAAAAGGGAGAAGGGAAAAAAAATTATTGTCTAGACCAATCACAAAATGTTAGGTGTCATAATCAAACATGTAGCCTAATGATGGCTTGACAAGTGGCAACAGAGGGAGTGAAAAAAGAAGAGTAAAAGGTATTTTTATGCCTCTAATGATATTTGAACCCTTGATCCTAAACTGAACCCTTGATCCTAAACTGAACCTAATGCAAGTCCATATGTTTATCCGTTAGGCCGTTGGTTTGTGCTTTATCCATATATACAATTAAATTATACATATGGACTATGCTAGCTTTGGCTAGATTCAAATCTAGGTTTAAGCCCAACGGTTTTTTCCTTGTTTAAATTAAAAAGTTCTCTTCAATTTAAACTATCTAAAAAAATTATCAATTTCTAAATTCTTTAAGTCTTCTATTTTTTTTATTTTTTTTCTATTGTTTGTGATTTTTCAATTTTTCTAAATTTTTGTATTTTTCTTTTGCATTTTTCTTATTTTTTATGCTTTTTCCTTTTTTTTTTGTATTTTCCTAAACTTCTTATTTTTTTTTCTTGATTTTCTATTTTTTTTATTTTTCCTAACTTAGCACACTTTAACCTATTCTAAAAGTAAAAAAAAAAAAAAGAAGAAGAAGAAGAAGCAAAAATGAGGTGTCTACAACTGATAATCAAGTGTTTGGGGCTCAATTCATAAAATTTAGGGCAATTAAGTAAGTTGTCTGATTGAGTTCAAATTTTATGACAAAACTAAGAATATTAGCAAAAGTAATTCCGTGAGTTTGAATTTAGAAAAATAAGTAATGAAATAATTAAATAATATAATATTAAAATATAAGCATATTATTTGTTATTTATCGAAAATATGTAAAATGAGTTCCTATAATTAATGAATTAATAGAGGTAAATTATATGCAAATAAAAAAATTATAAAATAGTATAAATAATATTTAGGAGTATTTATTTATACTATATATGTATTTACGTGTAAGTAAAAAATACGTAAAATTACCTAAAACACTCGAAATATATTAAAATAATGCTAATTAATTAAAGAAAATTCATAAAAATTGTAAAAAATCAAGAAAAAAAAAGTGGAATTATCTAGATTGTAGTTATGGAAAGCCAAGACTTAAAGAAAGAAACCAACTAATCAAATTTACCGAAGTAAGAAGTAAAAAAAAAAAGAGAAAAGAAGATAAGAAAGAGACTTGGTAGAAATAAATTAAAATTAAATCTTAGATACCAATATAAATTTAGAAAACCACTTTCTAAGCCTCATTTGGATAGTTTAGCATAAAAAAAAATTTAAAAAGAGAAGAGAAGAGAGGAAAAATCAATTTTAGCAAAATTAAACAAAATGGTATGCATTTAGAGCTTATAAAGGGAGCCCATACTTGACAACCACCTAAAAATGAACGGCTACCACCACCTAATAGAAATCCTCTGCTTAGTGGTGCCAATAATGGTGGAGCCATTACTGGTGGCTAAAAGCTGTTCAATTGGTAAGTTTCAATTCTCCTTTCGAATTTAATTTACTAAAAATATCAAATATGTATGGAAAATTATAAAATTTAGTTTCCCTAGGAATTTTTGGATGTAAAATTAGAATATTAGACCAGTTTTTTAAAATTAGAAGTGCTTATATAGATTCCTTAAAAACAGACATGATTTAAACGTATTTTGTATAAATTTTCAAAATTAGTAAATAATGTTATTTCGAGCTAATTTTTGGTGGACAAATTCGTTATATGATATATTTAATTTCCATAAAAATAATTTTTTGATAAAATATATGTTTAGTATTTATTAAAATTATTTTGTTGAATATGGCATGTTTTTTATATGAAAAAAATAGGTTTTTAATTAAATTCATTAATAAATCTAATTTGTAATGACTTTTAAAGCTTAGTTATGATTTTGAGAATATTTAATTTGAATCTTGTAATTTTATTTGGTTATTTGCCTAATTTAAGCTAATTTTTAGCAAAATCGAAACTAAAATTGATATTTCGAAAAATAATATATATTAAACTATCTTAGTACTTCTCATGATCAGAATCTACCAACTATGATTTATTGAGTGTAATATATTTTCCATAGCTTTAATGGAATTTGAGGTGTTAGTTGCATATATTATGTGTAATATGTAATAAATATGTAGGTAAAAAGGGCATATTTAAGTTAATTTTATAATTTAGAGTCAAATTGGCATAAAGTCTGACTTAGAATGTATTTACACATTTTGAGATATTAATTGGTGATAAAAGAAGATATTTGAAGTGTTGGGAATGTTAATTGCACATAATAAGTACATATTAGGCAATAATGGGTAATATGTAAATATAAGAATTTAATGGGTAGAAAATATTAGATAAAAATTTGTGGTATTATAATATTAGGAATATGATATAAATCTTATTTGGAAGTTGAATTTATGAAATTATATGAAAAAAAATAAGTTATGCTCATATCGAGAGCTAATTTGGTATTTAAATTAAGAATATAGTGTATTGTATTGACTAGAAAATTGGTTAGGAGCTAAAATGAAGATTTATGATGTTTAAGTGAAATGTGATTAACTACACATAATGATTCGAAATGAGCTCCTAGGGTTCACATATAAAACTTGTAATAAAAAACTAAATTAGAATTTAATTTTGAAACCAATTCGAAAATTGAATCAGAACTTAGCCTAAATTAAGAATAATTGTAAGAGGCTTCAAAATTTGTATAATTAGGTCTAATAAAAGCCTAAACTGAAGATAACATAAAGAATCATAGAATAAAATTATATAAAATAGTTATATGAGTACTAAAACAACATTTATATTATAGGGATTATTGATAATGACATATGCGAGTTGCACTTTAAGTGAGTAAGCGGGAAGCCCAAGTAAGTTGGATTGATACGTTAGTATATTTTAGAGTACTAATTTATAGTATTCGGAGGCTTGAAATTGTATTTAGCTATGTTTGCTAGATAGTTGATTGTGCGCATGCTTTTATGTGCTTATTTCTAAGTTTGATGATATGATTTTGGTTTACTGCTCTGGCTTGTATTTATGTGATTTGTTTGAAATGATTAAACACCTTAAATTAGATCTAATTAAGTATATGACTTGTAACTCTAAATTGGACTTGAATGGCAACCCATTAGGGGAAACATTTAAGGTTTTTTGGCCAAATACCAACCCCTTTGAAAGGGATAGCATAATAGGCCTCTTCTTCATCCTTAGTCGAATTAAGTAACAGGAAAGAAGGTAATGACAAGAGTGAAGTCAATGGTTTGAAGGTAGTCATATGAGAAGTGGTGTCTCCATTGCAATAGCTAGGATTTGGTCTTGAGCTATTACATAAATATGGAAACTCCTCAACTTAGATTAAAGTGGGTGTAATTTCTGTAATCTTATAATGGATTAGACAACATCGTGTAATAGCATTTACTTATACATGCATTGCATCTAATTAATTTGGTTAATTACTTTGTTTCTATTGTACGTATAGTTTTAAGTTTCTATTCTAACTTACCGAGTAGTTGGTTGCTCACATCCTTATAAACATTATTGCAGGTGCCAGCTGGGAAGCGACCTATATTTACCTTGAATCTAAGATCCTAGGGAATGAGGAAATACATATGAAGAATAGATATATATCTAAGTTTTTAGTTCTTATTTTAGAATATTCCATTTTCAAATAAAGTATTACTTAGATAATATAATACAATGAAATCTTGTAAATATTAATTGTAATATTCGAATTTTTGTATATATATATTTTCATAGTTTCTTAGGTAAATAATTTTATTTAATTTATAAACCGTTTACTTTAAAGCAGGTCAATTATGGACGCCTTGAGTAAATTAGGTCTAAGATAGTGGCTATAAGGTCAGCTTTTTATCCTAAAATAATTTGCACAACAGGACTGTTACAACTCTTTTGTTTTGGGGTGTGACACCTAAGGCACTTGCTAGGTTGATTGGGAGAACTAGTGGCCATGTCTTTAAGGTTGACCTTATCATCGAGGTTAGCCTTCCTTTTGAGCTTTTGATTTGTAGCTAGTTATTATCTTAGGATGGCGTTTTCTTGAAGAACTTTTGCATTAGTTTCCATCAACTCTTGGAACATTACTTTTATTTGATCTATGTCTAAAGGCTGTAGCTTTGTTTGTGGTGGTAGTAGGTCTATTATGGACTTATCACCATTGCCTAGGAGTATCGAATGGGGTTGTATGTTTTACTTTTAACCATGATGATGAGTTTGAAGAAATGGTATGTACCAAATGGTGATGGTGTATATCATAAGTATGATTCTTGGGTGAATACTCGGTGGTCTGTCAATTGTATATGGTAGTGGACCTATAAAAAGCCCCTTGTAGCATAGCTAATGAAGGCCCTCTAACACTTAAGTTAGCAAAGAAAGAATTCGGGTTCCAATGAAGAAGTAAAGGAATTTAGAGAGTTCACAAGTGTATCTAAGAAGATCTTTTCCTTGGTAACTTTACTCCTATTTATAGGCTAAGGAATCTAACCTACTTGAATACGTAGCAAAAGAGGATTGGTTGGCATGGAATTGGAAGAGGCTGCATTGTCAATACGAGAAAAGACTTTTGATTCTTTTGCCAGTTGATGGAGCCTTGAGGGATGGGCCTATCACATCAGTAAAGGGTGGCTGTCTTAGTTTGGTAGCGAGACTACATGTTTCATATTAAGTAGTCATTTAGTATTTAATGATGAGAGAGAAAGAGGTGGGAAGAGGAGGGCAATCCTAGCTAAGTTGGTCATTAAACTCTCCAAAGGAAATCTTTAGGAAGGGAGACGAGCTCTTCTCTTATGATTGGGGAGCAAGGGCGAAAGGCCTTTAGAAAAGATCTCTTGAAGTGCTCGAAGCTGAGCTCAAGTAGGATACACAGAGCTTGGGTAGATGCTAAGGCATTCTTTATTTGAGTTAGAGAGACCTTGGTGTTGTACTTGTCGAGCTCTTTCTTAGGCTTGGCTTTTGGAGCCTCAAGCCAAGGGCCGAACATCAACATTGCCAACACCTTAAATTATTGATTTCACATTAACTAAACAATGCTTTCCTTTATCATTATAATAATAATATGTTTCAAAACCTCTTTTCTTGTCTTACCCACAAATGACATTAAGGAAACGTAAGGATTAACCCAATTTAAGCGATTAATTGCCCTAACTCAATACCTATTTTAGAATTGTATGCAAAACCTTCTATAGATCGTTTAAGTTACCCTTACTTTTATAAAACTAATACAGACATGTCGTATAGGATATTTTTGATTACTTAGGGGATAGCAAGCACTTCATAAATAGAGGTAAGTTAGCTGGCTTCACCATAGTTATGTGATTTGTAACAAAGAACTGTCAACTATTATACTACTTGTGGTTATAATTAGAATTGCTTATGCACATGTAGTAAATGTGTTTGATATGTTGTGCAATAATGACCTATTTGGCTAGTGCGATTGGTTGTGTTATAACTTTATGCTATGGTTTGATATATTGCTTGATCAGCCTCTAATTAGTATTAAGAAATTTTATCTAACCTTAATCAATTGGTTATGCATTGCATCCTCTGTATATTTACATTTTGTCCCACCAAATGTCAAACATTAGGTGAGGCATGAGTATTAATTCTTTTGATCGTACTAAACCATGTTGATTGGAGAGGAGGTCGTAGTATAGGTAAAAGCTATTGAGGGAAGTCCAAAGTAGTTTAGGAGGGCCAATGGTACATTACAAATGCTTAGATTTGGTAGAAGAATGTTATTTATGGGAACTCCTCAAAGCTTATATTAGAGTGGAGCTAATTTCTCTAACTTCATGATGAACCGAAGAACATCATGCAGATAACATTTGATTTGTTGCATTGTATTCTAATTAAACTGTTGTTGTTTGCTTAGTAAATGTATAATGCATGTTCCTTACCAACTTACTAAGCATATGGATTTGCTTATGTCCCTATATGTATTTTCCTGTAGGTAAACTTAACAAAAGCGTAGAATACGAAAGTTATGCAAGGATCGATTAAGAAATAGTCGACTACAAGAGTTATAGGCCAATTCATTAGGCATTTGTAAAATGCTCAAATTCTATTGTAATAGATAATTTTTTGTGTTTAATAAAGTATTGTTCACTAGGTTTATTTATGTTTATGTTTTGCTTCCACTTATACTACCCACTTTGATATGATGCCTTATGTATGCTATTGGTATAATGGTAGCTACAAGTTGTACTATCTATTAGTATATACGATAATTAAGAAACCTAAAGCGTGACAATCTCCTAAGGAAGATCAAGGCTTAAATAAAGGCATATTTGACACTCTTTACTTAAATCATGTTTAAGAAGAGTAAAGACATCAAAATGAATGAGAAAATTGCAAGTAAAGGAAGGAGAAAGTATAATTATACCTTCTAAAAAGAAATAACGATTATGTTAAAGAGGAGACATTTTCATGCTATAGAATCACTATTTAATATATAAATATGTACCTAAATGCCATGACCATATTGTGGATGCCCAATAAGCATTTGGTTAGTCGGATAGTACAATAAAAGAGGGATATGATAGAATAATATAAGTAGTGCAACCTAATTTTTTACTACCATATTATTAAGTTGTGAGTCAAATGGTACTTGAGCTAAATATAAATATTGATAGTGCTTGAGTGGAATTGGTTGTTAATATTAGAAAGAAAGTAATTCTTAAATAAATCAAATCTAAACGTATTGACTATAGTCGAGCTTAATCTAATTGACTGTTACTTAATTTAAGCTCAATCTTTAATCCTATTCCCTTGGTTGAATTTGTTTTTAAATAAATACAATTAATTATAAAACAAGAAGGTTATTTTAAGAATTTTTCGTGGAACTTTCTTTTCGATTTCATAAAGGATGACATTTTGTTTTATATTTGCCCATCTCTAGGATATTATATTTGTATGTAAACACCTAATTTTTGCCCCCTCTTATTTTTATTTTTATTTTTTTTTCTTTCTTTTCTCATTAGGCCCTAAATAAAAAAAAACACAAAAAATTAGGAAATTAAAGAAAATAAAAAAAATTAAGAAAGTTAGGAAAAATGATAATTTTAGGAAAATACAAAAATAAGAAAATGCACAAAAAAATAATAAATTTAGAAAAATATCAAAAATAGGAGGAAACACAAAAAATAAGAAATTTAGAAAATAAGAAAATTGAAAAAAATAATAATAAATTTTTGAAAATAACATTTCATTATGATTGATTTTTTATTTTTTAATTAGATTTAGAAATTAGACCGTTGAACCTAGGCTTAGATTAAATCTAGCTTAGGCTGACTGAGTCCATATATGCAAATTGCATATATAGATAAGGTACAAGCTAACAGCTTAATGGTTAAATACATAGGCTTAGATTGGGTATTAAGCATGAGGTCTTAGGTTCGAGTCTTCGAGGGGACATACAAAGTTTTATATTTTTCATCACATAAGAGACTGCCACAAGTTAGGATTTGATTACACCACGTATCTTGATACGTGATAGGTTGGGATTGGACAACATGCTGACGTGGCGTTACGTGGCATGCCATGTCAATCACCATATATTACTTAATGATATGTGACACGTCATGGCGCCACATCAGCCCATTTTCCCTCTCTTTCTTTCCTTTTCCCTTTGTTTCCCTACTCTTTCCTCCGATTTTCCTGGGATTTCCCGCCTTTTCCTTTTCGAACAATGCACTTTGTAGGCAGATTTGATCCCTTCTTCATTGCAATTTCACCAAATTAGTGATGAAATTGTGGAGCATACATAGCCTAGTGTTAATAGTGATCAACAACACGTCCAGATTCATATATTAACACAGTTAAACTAAGCTCCAAAAATTGGAAAAAAACTTAAATTTTCAACTTTTTTCATTCAACTCTGATTCAAACTTTCCTTGTTTCTAGGTTAAGTTCATATATAAATAAGGCCTTAGGGACGTTCGTGAACAGACATAACCGTACACAATCAAGAAAATCACTCATAAATCCTCACTCTCTCTCTAGCAATCACAACTCTCTCTCTCTCTTCGTCTCTCTCTCTCTACTTGACCTTAAGCAAAATTGATTGCTCGTGGAGCTTCCTTAGCTTCCTAGCTCTCTAATTCAACTACCTCCACACCTTGTCGTAACCCCTAGTAGTGCTACCAACAATCGCCACCCAAACCCTAATATCCATAGCTACCTTCTCTAGAACCACCACCTTTGAACACCATCAACCTAAACTAGTTACACGGCCGAGCTCTTAGCAACCCCAAACCCCCAACCTAATCATTCAATTATACCCAACAAACCCTACATGGCCGAACCACCACCACTACCCACGACCAACTTCTACAATACCTCTAAACCACTCCCAAACATTGCGGCATCGAGTCTACCCCTTATCTCTAATCTAATATACATAAATCTATCCTTACGCCCAAAGAATTTGACTTGAATTGTCCTAAACCACTCCTGTCCTACACTATTGAAGTAGAGTTGCAAATGACCCGACTTGACTCGCGATCCGACCTATGTTCTTCTTGGTTTGACCTTCATCCAATTTGATTTAGTTGTTTTTTTTTCTTTTTACATTTATTTATTTTATTATTTGTATTTCTATTCTTTTTTTTTTTGTCTCTCCATCTATTCCTCAAATTGTAAGTATAATAGTAATATAAAAAAAAAGAACCAAAAAAAAAGAAGAAGAAAAAAAAGAGGGAAGAAAGAAAAAAAAAAGAAGTAGTTTATTTAGTTATTTATTTATTTATTTTTAGTAAAAAGTAAAAATAAATAGAATAAATAAAATAATAAATAATAATGGAAGATAAAAAATAAAAATAAAAATAAAAATAAATAAGTAAATAGAAAGAGTAAAGATTATTATTTCTTTTTATCACTTAGAAAATTAATAAAATAAAAATAAATCAGCCATTTTTCAAATTTATATCATTTAGAATTGCCAAAAATAAAAACCAATTTACAGCCCTTTAGGAAATTTTCTTAAATAAATCAAAATGGGTAAAAACATAAATCCGATTGTTTTAAAAACTAAAATCAACTTTACTAACTAAAGTTTTATGAAAAAAAAAACTACATATGTCTGATTTCAAATAGCGGGTATGTAGGCACTTACGTGACGACGATAAAAAAAAAAACTAGTTTCCATTTTTTCTTTAGTTTAGATTATTTTTTTATCCAATTATAGTAACCAATGACCAAGTTCTATCTTTCAAAATTGAAAGGTAATTTTTAAGTTTAATTTTAATTTTAGAAAGTTAATGGTATTCGTAAGGGTTTAAAATTTCTAACCCCCAAATCTAGATTCTTTGATTTTAAAAACCGTTTTAGAAAATTGGTTTTAATTGTTAGACTAGTGGCTAAGTTATAACCAATTGGTTATAACTTACCTGTTTTTCCTGACTCCAGTCAGGTAGTGACTCCAAAGTTATTTTCAAAACAAAAAAGAATGGTTTTCTTTAAACCCTAGTTAAGGATTGGTATTAAATGAGTAGGCTTTAGTACTGATCAGTTTAAAGAAGGCCTATTTCATAAAAAAAAAAAACTGGAAGGGTGAAAACCCAAGTTCGACATCATACTAGATATTTTCTCAAAGTACTAAGGGCTCCATTAGTTTTTACTTTTTTTTACCAGCATTAATTGGAAAGAAGCACTACTATGTCGATGAGTTTTGTACATCTGTTGGGTTAATTTTGGTGTCTAAAGTAAATTTTACATGAATGGTGCATGTGCCTTTATTGTACAGTTGTTTCGTGCACCTTTAATACAAAAATATTTTTGCAAGGAAAGCGTAGTTCAAGCATGTATCTTCGTTAATAAAGAAGGCGCATGGTTGACATGCACTTTCCTTAATATAGAAAGCACATTGTTGATGTGTACCTTCCTTAATATGGAAGGTACATAGCTAACTTGTGCCTTCTTGTTTACATTAAAGGCATGTCCGAGCTATGCATATTTAGTTTGCCTATATGTACCCTGATTTCCACATTCTCCCCTCATTCTTACATCTTCCAGTTTCCAAAAGCTCTTAAACCCTCTTATTTCCTCTCTTTGAGTAGTAGTGTAACCTTATTTTTCTCGACCAATCTATAAGTAACCCTCAGCCATCCTTTATTCCACAATTAGTTTTTAATATTCAAATTACATTGTTAATATGGTAATATTTATATTGTTGATATAAAATGTAGTTAGATGATAATTTTTTAGTGTTTATATTTTCTTAAAAAGCATGTTATGTTTTGTACATTATTCATATGGTAGTATATAATTATAGAAGTTGTAGTGGTTATGTAAAAAAATAGGGATGTAACTTGTAAATTGTCAGTAATTTTACTTATGAATTAGTGGAGCACATTTGCTCTTACAACCATAGTATGTGATAAGACACCCCATCGAGAAGTAAAATTGTGCGATTGCGCTTACATTTAGCATGTGATGAAATGCACTACAACGAAGTGAAATTATATGAGTATGACAAGATACCTTACCGAGAAGTGAAGTCGTGTGGGTGCTCGAATTTATAGTATGTGATAAGATACCTCATTGGGAAGTAAAATTTTTTGGGTGCTTGCATTTATGGTACATGACGAGACCCCTCATTAAAAAGTAAAATTATGTGGGTGTGATAAGATACCCGATTGGGAAGTGAAATTGTGTGAGTATGATGAGATGCCTTATCGAGAAGTGAAGTTGTGTGGGTATTTAAATTTATAGTAGGTGATAAGATGTCCAATCAAGAAGTAAAATCATGTGGGTGCTTGCATTTATGATATGTGATAAGACGTTGCATTGAAAAGTAAAATTTTATAATATGTAATGAGACGCTCCATCGAGAAGTGAAATCGTATGGGTATGATGAGATGTCTCATCAAAAATGTGAAATTGTGTGGGTGCTTGCATTTATGGTATGAGATGATATGCCCTCACCAAGAAGTGAAACTGTGTGGGTACTACGAACTATGAAAAATTGTATGGGCTTTATTAATTTTGTAATTGATAGATCAATAGGTTGTCAATAGTTGATTATGTGAAGATAAGTATGTATGTGAGAGGAAACATAATCAATGGAATTAATGGTTCACAATATGATAGGGACTCGGTGAAAAAGTTAAAGATGAGAAATGATTCCAACTTTAGTCATTTTCTCTAGCAGATTTGTGCAAGTATCGGAGTTGATCCTAGTGCAGTTGAGCTTATTCATCGATACCATTCTTATTATGAAGGAGGTGTTTTGTACATTTTGATAGCCATTACAGATGATGATGATATGAAAAACTTGATAGAAATGTCTGACGTGTTCGAAAAAAACCTGATACAAGAGATATATGTCAGGGGTTCTAGTAAGCGAAGTAGGAGCATTGTCCAAAACACTATACGAATTGGCCTTCCAATAACCCTTAACCTCATGTATAACAAATTGACAAAGAATTCCCTCTGTATGATGGATCGAAAACTTTTCCGGTGGAAGAGCCTACCTTTGGAGAGGGTAGTGTGAATGAAGAAATTAATGAAAAAGCACTTAGTGCAAAGATAGGGTTAATCCTACAGGATAAGCCAGGCTATGACCTTAACAAAGAGTTGATTCCCATTAGACTTAAAAGAGATGTTGAAGGGGAGTAGTGGGGTGTTGAATTTGAGTTAGAGGAAGAAATTGTGCAAGTAGAAAACACTGTAGATTATACAACCATGTAAGAATATATATTGAGCAGCATTCCATTCATACCTCAATTACTACTAGTCAAGAGATTGGGATGACTCTCCAATATAATCAAACTAAGATGATGAGATCCTAAGTCAGAGATTCAATTCTATACATGAACATTGGTGGTGGTGGCATTCGAAGAGGACATAAAGGTAGAGAGTAGTAACCAAGTTGATGGCATAGATTTATTTATCAAACAACTCTTCAGTACGAAGGATGAGATTATTGATACTGTAAAAAGATATCACATCAATCACCATTGTGACTATTACATTAATGAATCAAAACCGCACCTATGGGCCATTCATTGCATTGAGAAGGACAATAGATGTAGTGGAGGTTACGGGCATCATATAAAAGGTTAATGAAATAATTTGTCATAACAATTCTTGAGGGTCTATACACATGTGTTAACCTTAATGTGATGTAGGATGATAAATGTAAATTACTTTATACTTTCAAGGCATGTTTAAGCATGGAATTGATCATAATTGCGATTTAAATCTTAAGTTTTGGTACTTAATTTGTATAAAATATTAATTTACGAGCAAGGAGATGAAATAAATACAGGAATAATGACTTTCTAGTCAATTACAGTCATGACGATAAGAAATCATTGAAGTAGTATCAAGAAGTACCCAATCACGGACATAATAAAGAAGAAATGAAAAGATCAACACCGATCACATCCTCAGTCATAGTCGTACTTAAAAAAGCATTGACGATCCTCATGTCAATCATAGCCGTGATTATATAATAGGAGGGTGATTAGGCTCCTGATTACGGGCTTGATGATATGTAATTTAACAATGAGGAGTTCACGGCATTCATCACGGCCATGATTGGTGAAAAGTATTGTTCTTCGAGACTATTACTCCTCAAGTCATTAGAGTGATGGAAGAGGCATAACTGTTCTTTTCAACTTTTTCACACGAATCTGTATATAGAAAACGTTAGGTAGTGTCTTGAAGAGGTAGATTCAAGTTCTTTGATGGAGAGCATAAATATACCGTAACTTGTGAAGAAAAGGGACATAATTCAGAACATCAATTCACAAACAACACCTAATCATCAGTATCTGTACCATTGTTTTTTTATTTAAAGTAGAGTTGTTTAAGTATTGTATCATACACTTTCTGGAATGACTTGAGAGGGACGACGGGATTCATTGTTGTACATTGTAAAGATTTCTACAGTAAATTCAAAATGAGGTTGTATTTCTTACTTGTCTCAAGTTAATTTCATTGTTATCTTTGCATTGTATTTATACATTTTGTTCTTTTATCATGTGTGAATAATATGTCAGGACTTATTACATCACTTAGTATGATTAAGTGAATGGAATAATAGTTTCTCAATTCATGTTAATTCCGATGAATTGCACTTAATTAGTCTAAATATGGTGTAGTGCATGACATTGACTTAAGATAGATCTTAATAAAATATGTTAAGATACAATTCTATTGAATATATCTAATTTATTGGAACAACTTACTCTTAGTAATAAAGATATTAGTAGAAAAGTTGCTATACTCTTAGGGGAATCGATACATTTACATGATATTAATGTGATCTAAGTTGGCTGTTATTTAGGAAGAGATTCTAATAGACACAATTAAGATTAGAAGTAAGCGGTTTTGAGAAGAATACTTACATACTATAATTACCTATAGATAACAAGTATTAGGGAAAAGAAAGTATTTTGGTAATATCATGCTAAGTGTTGAAGCAAATCTGCATGTTAAGTGTGTTATTTGTAACTGTTTTTGTAACCATTGAGTTAGTGGCATTATTTTGTAGATTAGTGTAGTTTAGTTAACAATTTAGAATTTTAACAATTGATCACTTAATAAATTGGATTGCTAGATAATAGGAAGAATAATAAGTATTAGTGTTTGAATAATTTTCCTAATGGAGATGACCTTATATTTATTCATACTATAAAACAATAGGTACACTTTTCTGTTGAACTAAGTTAAGGATATAATATAGAAATTTAATTTGTAAAACTCGAAAGCTCTATTTAGAGGCAATCATAGGACCATAAACAGATTGATAGTAGACTTATGGCCAATTGTTTCATCAATAATGTTAGAGGGAATCTCGATATAAAGATTGTAAACTTATAGGTAAATATTTTAACCATGTTTGGCTATAATGTGATAAGGAAGAAAGTTTGGGATGCTAAAAGAAAGGCTATGAAGATGGTATATGTCAATTGGGAGAAAGCATACAACGAGCTTCCTATTATGTTGAACACAATCAAGATTTTATATCCTAGAACGAAGGTGGTTTGGGGATGGAGGGGATCCCCTAATCTTGGAGTTTCAAACATGAAGTCGGTTTTCTAAACTTTTAGGTTGTATGTGCTAGCATTCAAGTATTGTCAACCTGTAATTTGTATTGATGGAACATTTCTATATGAGAAATACGATCATGTATTGTTGATTGCTTGTTTAATAGATGGGAATAACCATATTGTCCTATTGACATTTTTGCTAGTTGATAAGGAGTCCACGGAGACATAGGGTTGGTTTTTGAAAAGATTAAAGCAATTCGTTGTCAATGGTTGGGAGGAGACAATTTGCCTAATCACGGACAAACATTCAGGTACAAGAATGCACTTGATAAAGATGAAGTTGGTTGGAAGGAATCATTTGTGGTTTGGAGATGATGCATATGGCATGTCGCCAGCAATTTCAACATAGCGAACAAGAATGAACTGTGCCAGAAGCTGGCTATTACTGCTGCTATATAAGCACCGCTTAGGAAATTTGAGTATTTAATGGAGCAGATGTTGAAAGTAAAGGAGGATGTATCTCTATGGTTCTTACCATTTGATACTAGAAAATGGATGTTGGCTCATGTCAGTTTTTACCGGTTCGGATATATGACCTTCAACATCGTTCAAAGTTACAATGCCATATTGAAAGGTTGTAGAGGATTGCTTTTGACTTCACTTGTCAAGAAAATATTCATTAACTGTATCGATTATTGGGAAAGAAAAGTTCAGCAAGTGAGGAAGGGAATGGACGCCAAGCAAGTGCATACGAAGTATGTTGTGAAGAAGCTTAACACATAGGCCAAACGAGCTCCTATTCATACCATCAAGGCATATAGTCAGGAAAATGGGATATGGGAGGTGAAGACAGGTTGGAGGCGTGAACTGAATGGTGTGATGAAATGAGGTGGTCGAACACATATTGTGGACACAAATAAAATAATGTGTTCATGTAAGAAATGGAAAATCTATAGAATCCCATGTTTACAAGTGATCATGGAACTTAATTCTATTCGAGCTACTACTAGTTAATATATTAGGGGGATGGTATAAGTGGTCCCATCAGTTTGATGTCTATAGAAGACGTTTCTTGCTAATAGGTGATGAGTTAAATTGACCTCATCTCAATTACCTATTTCTCATACCCAACGAGTATTTGAAATGTGATTTAGGTAAACCAAAGAGGAAGAGATACCATATGGAAATGGACTTAAGAGAGCCTATTGATAAGAGAAGGTGTAGTATGTGTACAATGAAAGGATACGACAAGAGGAGGTATCCTCAACTTAATAGAAACGGTATAGATAGACGACTATTTACGTTGTTTTCTTACATTACATTATATATAATATCATGTTATGCTTTCATATATCAATGACATAACATATTTGTTTTGTTTTATAGGTTAAATGGATCTAGGATCAAGTGACTCTTCAATATTGTATAGATTGGCCAGACATTGATTGTAGGATGTATGGGACTTTTGGGTATAGCTTGATGTTAATTGATTGATATTGCAGTGTTTAATAATTTTCTATAGTGATGATGAAAATGAATCTAATATTTCAAGGACCCGAGCATATTATAGTATGTCGAGTCAAGCACGCAAAAGGGTACGACACAGCTACCACTTGATGATCGCATGATTACTTACCTTGATGATGCATGTTTCCTTATGATCGCACGATTACCATTTATCTAGATTAACTATTACCTCATTACGGCGTTAGTTGAGAGGTGGAGACTTGAGACCCATACTTTCCATATGGCTTATAGGGGGATGATGATTACATTCCAAGAAATAGAGGTATTGTTTAGTCTCCGTGTGAATGGGCCTACCAGTGATTGGGCCTATGCTGTTAGTTTGGCCTCAGATAATTAGGGGTTTGCTACGGGACAACCCCATTAACAACACTAGTGCCGTTGGGGGGGGGGGGGGGGGGATTATTGCGAGGTAGAGAAGGAGTTAGTTTAGCTTGGCTACTAAAGAGATTTTGCAAGCTTCTTCAAGATGCAGATGAGGGGACTGTTAGACGACATACTTGTGCATATATCTTGCAATTATTGGGTGGCTTTTTATTTGCTAATAAATCTTCCTCTCTTGTCCACATAATGTTCTTATCTATGCTAGAGTATTTCCCACATTTCAAGACATTTAGTTGGGGCTTAACTTGCTTGGTATGGCTATATCGTCAATTATGCGGAGCTGCACGATCAAGAGTGTAAGAGATTGAAGGCATCGCTGTATTACTATAGATATGGACATGGGATAGATTCCCTCACATTGTACAACGGAGCAAATCCGAGTTTACCATCTAAGAGAGACTACTACTAGCTACTAGGTAGGCTATATCATGAGACATTACACATCATGCTACACATGTTTTCAATACGTACCAAACTACATTTGATTTGTAGATGAGTCGACAGGTATATAGTTCTTCATTTTAATTTTGTAGTTGATATGGATTAAAAATATATGGACTATTAATGCGCTTTCCTTACAAATGCATTATAGGTCGTGTGCGAGCCATACTTGGATGACTTTATTGATCTCTTACCCTCATTTTACAGAGTTGGTCGAGTTATTTGGAGAGCTAAGGTGCCACTGATCTGCTTCCAAATTGTTAAGTTTTACTTTCCTGATCGTATCATACGATAATTTGGAGGCTTTCAAAACGATACTGATAGATGTTAACATAAGTGAAGAGTTATACCATATTGACTTTAGGAGTAGGACAAACATAGATTAGTTAGTTGTGTATCAAGGATACATATTGACTTGGGTAAACTGCCATATGTTGATTGTTTATCCTCAGGAACTAAGGAGTGTTGGTCTAGCTTACTACGACCAATATAGGGAGCATACATGCTGATACATCACCTATCATGGGGCGGTGATGAGACACTTGGTAAGTTTTCCTTTTACTTATCTTATGGTTTTTTGCAAAGCAAAGTGCATCACTGTAACTTTAACTGTTTCATTAAATATAGGCGGATACTTTGCATTAGGCGAGGCTAGTAGACGATTTCAATATTGCTCATCATTTCATTGATAGTAGCTTTCACCATCTTAAGGAGCATGGCAAATTGATATCGTTTCTCAACTAGCCAACTGATCCGACCCCTATACTTGCCTCTTGACCTCGTGTAAGTGCTAGAGTTTGTACAAGAGGATGTCAACCAGGATAGGTACGTTGTTAAGGATAGGGAGATGATGCTATTGCATCGGGATCTCGTCATTCCATTGACTTAGGCAAGATTGGTAACAATGCACCATTTGTCGATGCCTCTAGTTCTAGATGTACCTCGTTCGACACTCCAAATGCTTACGGATGGATTTATCTACAGCAAACATTGTCAGCTCCTCATAAACGTCATACTGTTTAGCTTTAGACGTTAGACATAGGAAAGGGTGTCACTCAGTTACCACCGTCATTACCTATTCCAGTTCTTTCTAGAGAGTTCACTGATACTCTTCCTCAACCATTAAAGCTTCAACCATTGGAGGGAATGTCCATTCGCAGGCCATCATTACTAGCTTACTTTAGAAAACAACTAACTTAATCTAGGAAGAAGTAGTTGTAAATAACCATCTTTTTGTTACTTAGTATAATTATTATGAACTTTTGACATCTATTATTCATTCTGTGAATAACTTTTGTCAATGATGTTTCATATTAAATTGCTATTCACTCATTATTGATAGTTTACTATATATATACTTTTTATACATCGTACCTGCTTTTTGCAAATTTAGTTGGTAGTTTAATGAATTATTTTAGCTAACTCGCTACAATAATACTTTTCATAGGTAATAGACTAATTAAAAAAAATAAAATTAGCATTCCTATCTCATAGGATTGATTTGACATGATATGCACAATTTCAAAATTAACGAATACAAGAAAGAGTGAATAATTTTTGATTAATTGTAAAAAATAAGCCAAATGTTAGGTGGAAACTAAGAAAACGCATGCTTGAGTCGCACCTTTTTAATTACACTAAAGGTGTGCTAGAAAAAAAAAAGAGTCAAAAACTTAAGGACGGAACGGATAATTAACTTGCTAGATTGAAAATATTTAACTAGAGAGGAGTCGTGGCATGATTAAGGGTAAGAGCTTATAGCGTGACAAAGGCCTTATACTGAAGACGTGTTTAAAGGATACGCCTTCTTATTTACATTAAATATTTGCCCAAGGATGGTGCCTTTAGTATTGTGCTACTCTAGATGCCCAATTTTCGTGCTATTTTTCTAAAGGTACAAAGCTCTCGTCTCGATTGTGTTGGCATTGCACCATGACCCAAACGAAGCACAGGACACCGGTATTGCTTTTCCGAAGCTTCCAACTGACAGCGAAATCAAACTGAGGTCGAGTTTTATCGCACAGTTGAAACAGCAAAGATATGATATCAACCCACTTCCCTAAACTCCACGTACCCATCTTCACCAAAACCCCATATCTCTACTCCACTTTCCCTTTTTTCCGCATCAAAGCTCCCACGCCATTAACTAGAACTCCTACTCTTTCAAAGTCCACTCTTTAACAGCCGAACCAATTCCAATCTCCGAATCTCCTGATACCCACTTTGAAACTCACCAAACTGATCCTACTCGTCTCGACATCCCCATCGATAAGCTCTTCATTCCCCCGAAAACCGAGGTGAATTTTAGTAATATTGATGAAAATGGAGGTTTTAGCGCCAGGGTTTTGAAGGGTTCGAAAATAGTCTTGAGTAAGTACGCTAGGGATTCTCAGGTTGTGGAAACTGAGTTTGTGAAGAGTAGTGTTAGGACTGAGGATTGTCCCAATGATGGCTTGCCTGAGTTTGCGCTTGTTGGGAGGTCCAATGTTGGCAAATCTTCCTTGCTTAGTTCTCTTGGTCGGAGGAATAATTTTGCACTCACATCGAAAAAGCCAGGTTTTTGTTGAGCTGGAACACTGTGAATGTTTGCTATGTGTTTGTGCTTATTCCTTTTAGAATCTGAACCTGTTTGGTTTGCTGCAAGAGTTGAGTCAAGTTCCAATGAATGGAGTGAAAAATTCAAAATTGAAGCTTAGCCAGCTCAACTAGTCTCATTTCACTTAGACTTGCTTATCTGAATAATTTGTACCTTTTAAAATTAAATGTATGTCAAACCTCAGATTTGATTAACATGATATAAACTTGAGCCAAGCTCCATCCTGCCTGCGGGCTTGAATAGAAATGCAAGTTCATCTAGTTAATAATTAGAAATTCAAGCTCACATCAATAAGCTACTTGATTAGCTTGAGCTTTAAGTTGAGCTCAACTCAACTGCAGTCAAATTGAATTCAAATAAATATTAGGCCCAGTTTCTGATGCATTTATTCACTCATATCTCACCAATCATATTCTACCATACTTGATGATTATTTAATTTTAACATACATTGCAGGATTCATATTTGCTTTTGAGTTTATAGATGATAGAATGTGGTTGATAAGACAAATTGAGGCACCTCATGTTTACACAAGCTAACTTGGCACAAGTAGGAATGGAGAATAAGGAAGTGGGATGGAAGTTGATATTGGGCTTGCTTTACTGATTGTCTATCTCTATGTTATGTTTATGAGCACAATAACTTTGTAGCATACTAAATCTTCTTAATACTAAAATATAGTGTAACAGATATTCTCTCATCATCTGTTTCTATTTTCATTTTTGTTTTTTATCCAAGAAAGATCGTGATTGCAAACAAGATTGTAAACACAGTTTCTGATTGTATCTCCAGATATATTCTAATTACCAAATTTGTACTATGAAAGTGGTGTCTCTCTTATTAGAAAAGAAGGTGATCATATTCGTGTGAGCTTTGGCTAAAATAGAATGGCAAAGTTACAAGATAATAGTCTGAACTAAAAACAGCGCAAGTATTGAATTGTCATATTGTCTTCTGAGATTTAAATTGTGTTGTGCTTGTGTGGTCATAAAGGCTAAAGAGCCATGTGTAATCTAGGATTAGTAGTTGAGGTAAATGATAGGGTTGTTCTTTATTAACTATTGAGTAGAATTTCCTGAATGAACAAAGTTTGGTACCTCTTTCTACATGAAAAATGACAGCTTGGTCGTTTCCTGGTGCTTTTCTTATTTGAGGTCCATTCCAATGCACTCAAAGTTCAATAGAATGAAGAAGAGGAATTTTGTTATATGCTCTCTCTCTCTCTCTCTCTCTCTCTTCAATTTGAAATGGTAGTGAAATTGTGAGGTCATAAAGAAAGCAGTTTGTGACAATGGACAGCTGGCTTGAAGTTGAGTTGCTACTTGAAAATAAAATGGAATTAAGTTTAACTAGTGACTTGAGCTTGTCTTGTTTGTTGTGTAGAAAGTTGTGAGCAAGTCAAATTTTGGTGCTTTTTTGCTTCATATGGCAGTTTTGGCGGTGAATCAAGTTTGAACAAATAGATCTTCCTTTTCTAAATATAGTTGTGCTCGGTGTTTCCTGCAGGAAAGACTCAGTGCATAAACCACTTCAGGATATTTGTAGCTGGTATCTTGTGGACTTTGCCTGGATATGGGTATGATTGAATACTTGACTATTTCTTTTCTGTTTTGGCTCACTTTATAAGAGGACATTATATTAGTGAGCTCATTCACGATGAAATCAGCATGCTAGTGTTGTGGTCCCACACAGTCATTGTGATCTTCTATTTGCATGAGTTATTCATGGGTTTTTCTTTTTTTTTTTTCCCTTTTTGGAAGACAAATGATCAGAGCCTGTTATTTATGGATATATTATTCAATGCAGTTGATTTATTACTGCTGTAGATTTTTTCTTTAGCTTTTGCTTATCCCCTTCCTTTTTTTTTTGTTCCCCCCCACACCAATAATTGTTGCTTAGCTAGATTTTGGATGAATGTGTTTTAGGTCACGCATTGCTTTTCTAGTTATTTGTGTCATTAGGTACACTTCAATGTTGATTGATCCATTGTGCACTTTAAAGAAAATGTTGAAGAAGTATGTGCAAGGTGATGTACTCCATCTGACAATTGTAACTCTTGGCTGTGACTGGTGATTGGGGTAATGAGTTTTACTTACTTGACCTTTGGGAGTTTTATAGTTTCTCACATTTGGTAAGGTCTTTGATAGATACTTTGAAGCTGATGAAGTACTTAAATGAAGATTGACCTAGTGCATGAAAATCCTGCATTTTTTATGGAATAAAAATCGCAGTATTAAGGGTTTGAAGTGTGTTAAAGTTAGTAGGGGTTCACCAGCTCTGGGAAGAGACCTAACTGCTTAAAAGTCATTGAATGGATAAAAATGTTTTCTATTTATATCATATGTAATTTAAACTTTTTCTAGATTGCAGTGAATGAATCTTTTACAATGAGGAAATTATTCTAAAGACCAAAAGAGTTGAGCATTTCTCACTCAAGGCATTGTAATCCATGGTTTTGAATCCACTTGGAAAAGAACCCAGAAAAATCAACTGACTTGAGCAACTAAAAGCAGAACTCTTTCAATTAGAAATAAATTCCTCCTATTATTTCCTTTAGATCTACCTAAGGCTATTAGCATCACTTATCCTTGACAATGTGGCCCAAAACTGGCTGCCGCTATCTGAAACAGAGAAGACACTGGCCATATTGGGCAATTGTGTCTGTAGCCATGGAACTGACCAGGCTGTCTGGTGATTGCTGTGATGTGTAGAATAAAAATGCATAGGTATGGGTGAAAATGTTGAAGCTCTCATGGATATCCTTGTTTATACGCCAAGCAGATCGTGTGAAAAATATTAGAAATAGTAGTGAGGAAGAGTGTTAAAAGGCACAAGAAGAAGCTACCAGTTTCAGGGATTGTCATTGGCATTGGGTAATAGTCAACTACTGTGGTTGGGCTTGGGGGCTGAGTAAAATCTTAGTCATGTCTGTCTCTGTAAAACCTTTTCTTTTTTCCATCTAATCAAAATTTCTTGAATTAAGAAGGGACACCTCTACTTTGGAGGACTTGACCATAATTTACTGTATATTCCTTTCTAAAGGTACAATTCAAGTAGAAGTTTTAATTAAGCTTGTTGAAATAGCTGCAGTATCTCTTTCTAGTTCTGGTAGTTTTATCCCTCCTGTTGCTTCACTTGCTAAAATATTTTTCTCGTTTCATGTTGTTCAGCTACATGATTTTGAAGTTTTTTTTGCCTTTTTTCTTTTATATATATATATTATTGAACTCAAGTCGATTCCAATCAGTTGTAATTCTTTGTGATGGTGGTCATTGAATAGGTATGCTGCTACACCTTACAAACTCAGAACAGACTGGGACGAGTTTACAAAAGATTATTTCCTGAAACGTTCAACACTAGTTGGAGTGTTCCTTGTTATTGATGCCAGCGTTCCCGCTAAGAAGATAGATCTTGAATATGCAAGCTGGTTAGGCCAGAATCAGGTTATTTTTCTTTTCTATTGCAATTTTATCAACCTCAATACTTTGGCAAAAAAGGTTGGATCTTCTCAAATCATCTTGGCAATTGACATGCTTGCAATTCAGTAAAACTACCTTTTTATTTATTTATTTTTAATAATTTCACATGCATATAGATCGAACTGTAGTAAACAGAAGGGAAGAATACTATACGAGTTAAAAATGGATAGGAGCTTGCCCGAAGAAAATGTGGACAGCTCCACCATGGATCACAACATGCAGTGTCACGAATCAAGGCCGTGATGAGATTTTGTTGCATATGGCACAGCTCCAGAACCATTGGTTAAAGCATTAACCAGGTTGTGAGCTTTTCATTTAGCTTGCCAGACTTCAAAGTGGGCTTTTCAGTACGGGTTAACAGGTTATGGGAAGGTAGCAAAACCAGATGTTATGTTGTCCATATGACCCCAATTGATATAATTGACATGTAATGTTTAGAAAGTAACGGTATGTTCACTTAATGGAATTGGAATTCCATATTTTTTATTATGATGTTTACTTAGTTTTTATCATGAAATCGTAATTTCGTATGAATTTATAAAAGAGATTTTTCAATTCAATTAAAGAATTACGATTCTTTACTACTATCATTGCTATTACCATCGCTACTGTTAGTACTGCCGTTGCTATTATTACTGATACCACCATCATCATTGATTGCTATTGTCTTCACTATCGTCATTATCCTGCCAGCACCATTAACCATCACCACCATTATCGTCGTTGTTGTCACTACAATTGTAGTCATTATCGTTGCTACTATCGTCACTTTGATCACCGTAGCCATCTCCATTACTACCATTGATACTATCACTATAGCTGCTAATATTACTGTTGTTGCCATTGCTGCTATCGTCATCGTCATTGTCGCCGTTATTATTATCATCACTAATCATCATCGTTATTGCCATTGCTATTAACGCTATCATTGCTCATTACTAATTGTTAATCACAATCACTATTACTCTCACCATCAACGATTACTTTAAGATTAATTGAAAAATAAAATAGATCGAGGATAATTTAATTATTAAAATTATATTATATGTTTATTTTTAAAATTTTTATAAATCTAATTAAATAAAATAATATGTATTACATCCTTATTATATTCTTTATAAAATTTTGATTTCATTTCCTCTCATTTTATTTTATGAATTGAACAAATAATAAAAGTTTTACAAATGCAATTGCACAATTATCTTTTATTTCTTGTGTTTATGTTGCAGTAAAAGAATATCTAGTTGAGACGGGTAAGTAAATAACATATGAAACCTAATGGATTTGATCTACAAGTAATGTGTAAAACTAAATTCAAATTGAATTTTAGATGGCAAATAGAAGGAGTTAGATTAGTGGATGTAAGGGTTCAAGATTGTTGCATCAAAAGGGACGAGTAAGGATTTACGGTGCAGGAAGGACGGTACCCTCAGCAATTTTCTAATTTTGATTTCTTACTTAAAAGTTCTTTTACGCCTTTGATGTTTTTATATTCTTTTTAAATAAAGAAATTGCAAGACGCGTAAAAATATTAAAACATGACTGGATATTGCATGGTATTGATAAGATTCCATTGCATGATTTTGAAAAACTTTTATAGCTTAATTGATAAAAACAAAGAGTTTTGGGGCTCTATTGCGGCTCCACGTAATTAATAAACGAGATATCTACATATAACACCTAATTTGTCATTTTAGTGTGGAGAAGAGTTGCGAGTATTTATATGAAAGGAACATTTTTTAATTTTATCATTTCTATTATTATATTCTAGTGTTTGGAAGTATATTAGTCAAACTCTAGCAAGTATATTGGAGTCCTCGCTTTTTTACCATTTGAAATTGCCTATTTAGACCATCGATGTATAATTATATACCAAAAACCGCCGCTAAACTAACTTCTCTAGCACCTTCACTGATGTATGACATGGGAAATTTTATGATGTCTCTTTTTTCGTGTCTTTTCTTATCTATTCCCTTTAATTCCTCTCTCCATATACTAGGTTTTCCATTTTCCATGTAAAAGGATCTCTATCTTCAAATATCCAACCACCTTATCCATAATTGAGGGAAATTTTATGATGTTATAATCCATCCATTTTTTCATTTAACTATTTATTTTTATTTTTAAAATTTGAATAATTGAATTCATAGTTTGTTCAATAATTTAAATTTAAAAAAATACAAATTAAGATAAAATAAATAGTACAAATAATCTCATATAAAATAAAAACGAAATTATAGAAAAATTCCGTAATTTAATTTCACTATCTCTAATTCGTCGAACGAACACAATGGCAAAAAAACCGTCACAAACTCGTAAACTACTCGAGGCAAGAATTCTCTCTGGCGTGAGAGTTCTCCTTCCCATCCTTGGCAACACTTTACAGCTTTTTGGTGTTGTCCAGGATCTTCTTTCCTTTTCCTCAAGATTTCCTAATCTTTTACATTTCTTTCTGTTATAGCTTTCATCGATAGAATTAATGTCCGTCATTCTTGTTTTCTGTTTTCATGAGTATACTTTTCTTCCCTTGTTTTCCCTCTGTTAACGTAAGTCAGTGAACATAGGTGTCTTTTGTGTTGGTCTTGTTTTCGTTTATCGTAGTTTTGTTCCTTTTTCCCGTCCTTTTTTAGTCCTATTTTCTTTGTGTCTCCTTGCCTTTCTAATCAGGTTTTTTTTTCCGAACTTTTTGTAGTTGTCCTCGTCTCTGTGGTGAACCTGTGGAACCCAATGAATCTGAGGTATAACCGATTTTGAGATTAAAGAAGACCTAGCATTGAGATTAAAGGACCACCTCTTCTTAACTTACAATATTGTTAGAATTGCAAATTGAGTAAAACATACGTGCTCTTCTATTTTGACATCTATACTGTCGTTTCTTTTTGCACGATTTTATATTTTCCTTATAAATTATTCTTCTTTGTTTAGCAAGTAAGGATCATTCTTTGGTAATTTTTGTAATTTAAGACTTGCCCTAATAAGGTACTATAAATACTTACATAATATAATAGTCGCATAATCGATACAGAGAAGAATGCACTAAACTTTCTATCCTCTCTTGAGCTAAGTGTCCTTTTTGCTTACTCTTGAGCTACTCTTGTCAAGTCTCTTTGAGTGTGAATTAATGATGAGTAACTTCTGGTCATACTTATATGTCATATTTAGTGTGACCCGAGCTCGTGTGAGATGTTGGTGCATCATATCCATCGTTAGTGTATAGAAATCCCTATTTAACTTTTGACTATCATTTACTTTTTGAGTTATCTCATGGCTTAGACTCATCCTTTTTTGCCATGCGTGATATCGAGTTCGTGTGTTTATTTAAGGATTCGTATCGATCTCGGTGATTAAGGATGAGATGGAGCTTGCTTAGTTAATGGTTTTCTTGAATGAGCTAGCTAATGAGCCCAAGTCAATAGCCTTCCTTATAAGTGCATAAGATTGCTTAAGAAAAGGTTGGAAGTGGATGGATTAATTCAGTGATCTTTATTTTGAGCCCATCAAGCCAAATCTTCTTGAATCATTGTAAATATACACTAGACTTCATGGGCCTTATTACCTAACCTAATGAGTAAAGTGCAAATAAATAATGGGCTTAGCATAATGAATTTCAGCTCTTTACGTTTTGCCCCTTGACCAAAATTCTTAGACCAAGTTTTAGTATTATATGAATCAATCACTTTGAATAGTTAGGTCGCTATTTGGCACACACATATCATAAAAAGTCGTACTACTGCCAAATACGCTCACATGGTTGAAAACTTCATTTAGTTTAGTGCTAGCACTACAAATTTATTTATTATATTCCTCGATGCACAACTTATAGCATCGTTTAATTGCAGAAGTTACTTTTGGCATGTCAAAGCAATATTGCTACCATGGAAATATATCAAATAAGTCTTCCATATTATATGGGCTTCATTTTTGTAAGCCAATTCTTTTCGTAAAACCTTCATATTTCTATATATCCATATATGTATGTGTATATATTATATATATATATCTATATATATTTTCATAACTCGCCATGAAATCGTCCAAAAATTTCTTCTTATGGAAAAAAAAAATTTCCAGTTCAAGAACCATTTATCACTTTATTGTAAGCCACTTTCAATGGAACAAATGATGGACATATTGCTAATGGGGCAAAACACTTTACGGAATTTCATTGGTGTGAAAAATTGTATGCTTCTCTTGATAGAAGATAGAATTTCAATTGACATTTACACCATTTGTTTAGCTTAAAACTTGTAACTTTATTCATGCCTAGATTAAAAGAAAATCGTGTAGCGAAGGAAGGCACTTGCTAATACTTTCTACTTCTTTACACAATACATGAAATCTCCTTTAAATCTTTTCCATAGAAGTGAATAATATTCTTATAATATCTTATCTCTAAAACCAAATATTAACAAATCCATTTAAATTTATCAAATCCTACTGAAATCTTCAAAACTTATCCTAACAACTCCAATCACATTGGCAGCATCATGTATTTATTTATGTTCACAGTTGCTTGTCGAATCTCGATATTAAAAAAGTAAGATATTACTTGTTCTAACTTATGTTGTTGCTACGTTTTAATAGATCAGTGTAGACAAAATTCACAATAGGAAGTTAGTGACGAAGACAAGGTGCGATATTTCTTCTCTTCTATTTTCCTTTGATTTTTTTTTTTTTTTAAATTTTAACTACTTGTTTCAACCCTTAGCTTATAGCATTCATGCTTTTTACTTGGAAGGACGTAGTGTGCATGCCATCAGCAAAGACAATCTTGACAATTACCAATCATCATCAAGCTATTTTTTCTCTTTCTCTCTCTCTCTCTCTTTTATAATTCCTAAAAATAATCCCTTTTGCTATTCATGTCTGATTTGAGTTAGCCTTTTACCTAGTATGGTGCAAGAATGTAAATATTCTGCTCTTTAACTTGTTTGCCTTGCATGCTCCCCAAAAATTGATTCATTGGTCATCGTCGTATACTTCCAATTTCATTCTCTGAATTCACATGCTTATTTCACTTGTTGATTTTTTTAAAATGATAGATTCTTTGCCATGATATACCCTTCATACGAGAATTGTTAATTTCTTTTAGAAGGCAAACTTCATTCTTGTGATATTTTTAAAGTCACACGACCTGCATATGTTTTCCATGATCTCTTCAATTGAAAGGTGCAATCTGTCCATATATTCCATGAATTAAAAGATGCTATTTGGATCAATATATATATATATATATATATATATAATGTCTCTTTGCTAAGTTGGATTCCCTTTTCATTTAAATTGTTTTGCATAATGTTTCCTAAGGTTTCTCTTGCGTGAAGCTATTTACATATTGAAGTAGACATGGCTTTACTCTTCCTCCACCTTTTTTTTTTTTTTTTAATTTGAAACATGGTTGTAAGCTTAAATTGCATTGGATTGTATAAGATCCGATAGGAAAACTTTGGTAACCCTCTAGTTGTATACATTGTTCCATATTGACTTGAATTTTTTTTTTTCCAAACTATGTTAATGAAGATTAGGTCTTTACTTAAAACTCGTAATGAATGGGTCCTTTAGTCTAATATCTCCACTTAGTTTCTCTATATCGTAGTATCTTGATTTAGAGAGTATATTGATTTTGCACTCTAGCAGGGAAAGAGACGAAGACCAATCCAAGTTGAAACATGGAAGCTGTGAAACAGAAGGACTCGCTAGTGCATCAAGATAAATGTCTGCCACTAATTCTATGTCCTTAGGATAAGTTGTTGGACAAGATTATTTCTGAAGAAATATTCTAAGATAAAGCCAAACATTGAGAAGCCCGTACAACACTTTGTACTGATGGTAGTTGTAAGCTCTCAAAATTGAGTTTAGGACAACCGAGCTCCGATTTAGGGCTTTTAGGGTAACTTATCCAATTAAGCCCAAACTTTGTGACTAGAATGAAAAAGTTAGTCGAGATATTATAGTGAAGTTAGATTTTAGTAATAATGACCCGAAATCCCAATTTTGCCCTTTGAAATTGGAATATTTACTAAAGCACTAAAATGTTCAGAACTCCTAAAATTGAACTTAGATTGCAACGAGAACTTAGAGATAAGTTAATTGAGTTATAAAATGAGATAATGTAGTATAATTTACTATAAAAAAATACACGTAATTTTTTAGTATACCCGGTACAAATAATAATTATACTCATAAATTAACTTAAAATTGAGTAATTATATATATATTGTGTTGAATTCATGAAATTAACCTTAGAATGTATCCTAAAAATAAAAGATATGCTAGAAACTTAATTATATGAGTAAAGTTATATATTTCACATGTTATTTACATAGGGTATAACCTTGTATATTAATTAAATAATTAATTCTAACATATAATATCTATATTTAAGTAATTATTTAATAAAAGAAAAAGGAAAATTAATTAAATAACATTGGAGATTTGCTGGAAGGAGGCATGGCAGGAGAAGGGAAATTGCATTTGTTGATTCAAAAAGTGAAGTTATCACATTTAGACACCTCATGCATAAAAAAAAAGAAAATTAGAAAAGAAAATATGAATTAATTAAAGAAAAAATACTTTAACCGACTTTGAGGCACTATAAAAAGCCAACACCATCAGATATGAGAGTTTTAGCAGTTTGGAATCAGAAATAATTAGAAAGAAAAATTAGAAAAAATCGTGGAAAATAAAAAGAAATTTAGAAAAAACAGGGGAAATTTCGTGAAAGTGTAGAACACTAACCTAGACTAGATCTGCTGTGAAACCAAGCCAACCCCACACAGTCCACCCACCGCGCCGACCGTCCGACAATCGCCCACCACCCCAAGGTCACCAGAGCATCCAAGAACAGCAAGGTCAAATTCTTGCTCTGTTTTTCAATAATTTTTAAAAAATAGTAAATCCGCCCAGAAAATTATGAAAAAAATTACGCTTAGGTTATTTTATACATGCTTTCATGTGATATTTTTATTTTTGCAAAATTCGTAATATTTAATATACTTTATTAAGAAATCTACTGTTCATCCGAATATATATTTATGAAATAAATGTACTATATGATGTTGTTTCTAGCTGAAAATTTTTGTGTAGGATGTATATGATATATAGGTAATTACTATGTAGCCCGAATTTTGATTTGAATAATTTAAATATTTATTGAATTTTTAAGCCTGAAATTAACTCGAAAATAGGCTGAAATTATAAATTTAATAAGAAATTATGAAATTAATTGATGAAATGGATATGTACTGATCTATTATGAATAGTAATAGTAATGAGTCGGATTGAAATTAATTGGATGCTAAAAGAATTATAATTGGATAATTTATCAAATTTAGGGGTAAAATCGTCAATATGAAAATATAGGCAATAGGTCGAAAACTTAAAACCAAGTGATAACTGAATTCCCTATATTTTTAGAAGTCCATATAAATTTTTGGGGAATTATTTGGTAACCTGAACTATTTATTACGAATTTATCAAGTAAGATAGCTTAAATTACAAGTTGGGGTATAATTGTAATATTAATAGGCTAAAATGAATTAACCAAAAGCTATATAAAGGATTGCCGATCAGATAGGATTAATGGAAATTTTTATTATAATTATTAATAATTTAATTCAATATATAGTAATAACATGACTGTATATTATGAAAATAATATATATATATATATATAACTATTATAGATTATACCCTAATGTTTTCGTAATTATTACGAAAACTAAATTTGGACCTTTTGTGTAATTAGGACCTTCCAAAGGTTGTTGACAATTCAAGTCAGCAAGAGCGAACATCTAAACAAGTAAGTTGGGATGGTAGCTTCGCCGCTGTTTGGGTACTATTTAAAAGTATCCGGAGACCCAAGAGTACTTCTGGTTGTGTTTGTAGTTAGATGATTATGCGCATGCTACGTGTGTGAATGATACTTTGTTGTGACAGGAGTTCAACTCCTTGGTGTACTGTTCTGCATATTTGCATGGATTCTGTATTGTGTGAACTTGTTGGTCACCCCCTGATTAACACTAACGGTTACTCGACTAAAGTGTAATTGGTCATGCATAATCACCCGTTAGGGGAAACGAATAAGAGTGTTAGGCCAAATACCGACTTCCTTCGATGATGATAGCTGAAATGGTCCTTTCCCCACCCTTAGTCGAACTAAGTGATAGGCGAGGAGGTCGCGGCAAGGTTGGGGGCCGTGGTTCGAAGGCGGTCATGGGAGGGGGGTGTTCCTTATTGCACAAGCCCGGGTTTGGTCTGACTTGAGTCCCGATGAAACTCCTCAATCCGGGTTGGAGCGGATGAAATTTCTTTAACCTCACAGTAGACTGGTTAACACTATGCGATGTTTTCATTTGAGTGATTGCATTGCATTTCATCATGATTATTAACCTTATTGTGATTGTACAGTACTCTTCTGACTCCGTCCCACTTACTGAGCTAGTTGTGCTTACATCCCTATAGAATCTTTTGCAGGTGATGAGTGAAGGCAAGATGTTCAGGTACCACCGTTCCCAGGTTAGTGTGCTGCTGTGTGGGAAAGTGAGGATCGAGAAATTTAAATGAACCCAAGCTTTTGGTTTTGTCTTTAAGTTTTAAGGAAAACTAAATGGGAATTCCTTGGGAGCCCACTAGTTTTCTAACTTATTGTATATAGAACGCAAAACTTGTGGTTTTTACTAAACTCTGATTGTAAATTTTACCTTTGGACGTGAAATGTTTGTTTAAATACTGTTGTAATACTAAACAGCAGGTTGTATAGAACAAGTATTTTGTAAAAGCTCTGCCACAGGTTTGGATATTAACAGGTGTCAGAACAGACATTTCAAGCTGGTTGAGTTGTGCGCCTTGTGTAAACTGCGTCTACGATAGCAGCTGTAAGGTCAGCTTCTATCTTAGATTAGTTTACACGGCGGGACTGTTATGACTCTTCTTGTTTGGGGCGTGACAGTAGTCTTTAGTTTATCGAGCGTGACCCTCGTACTAATTCTAGAGATACCATTAGGAGAGATTCAGTGTTGCGTTTTAGAAACAAAGGGAGAGAGCTACCTCTCTCTAACACCTAATTCGCATTCCTAAAGGAGCTACCATTTGGATGGTACGACTAGGTAGTATACATTGTAGAGAAGTCGAAGTATATGACTTTTTTGAAGAAGGCTAAAGTCCTTTGTGCTATTGCTACTTCCACTCTATTACAGTTCCTATAAATGAGTGGAATGGAAGAATGGCGGGCAATCATTTCTTGTTAGAGTATTCAAACCTACATGTTTATTACTTCATGGGGGGAGGTAACTCTAACATTAGAAGACATAGCTGTACTATTGAATTTGTGTAACTTTGGATGAGCTGGCCTTGCTGCCATAACAAGTTCTCATAAAGAGCATAGCTTTTCGAAATCCTTAATGGGTACCTTGCAAGCGACTTGCACTAAGAAGAAGAAGCCATGTTTTGCTTCTTGGCTTGCATACTTCTTCGAGGAGTGAAGGAATGATAAGCCTTAGGTCCCAAGCCCAAGTTAGGGAAAGAGTAAGTATCTTCATATCCTCTTTTTTATTATTATTATTATTATTATTATTTAATTCAAGTGTTGTAGCTGTGTCTTCTACTCATTTTGTCTCTTTCCCATCTTTATAGGTATGAACTTTCCATTTTCATTGTGTTATGGCTTTGCCTGTTTGTATTCCCTAAAGGGCCTGAGGAAGGCATCAGTCTTGACTCTTCCTCTTGGCCATACCCATTGCTTAGGGTGAGCGATTCGCTCTAGGTCCCTTTTACTTGGGTTTACTTTACTGGTGCTTAGACCTGTATCACCATGTTTCCTGATGCTTGAAAGGTCGATATGTGATCATTTCACATGTTAACCTAATGTTGCTTCAACTTTTCTTTTGTAAGTGATTTCAAAGACATTTCACTCCTCTAGCTATATAAGACTAACATAGCCTTGCACTTCCTAGAATATAGGTCTGGGTTAAGGTCTCGATTGATCAGCCACTCTTGTAGCTCATTGACATTGAGGGTAAATTCACACTCTTCCCTTATGTCAAGCAAAAAGCAGGATATGATGACAGTAATGGACTTTATCCTCCTGGCTCAAAGGGTGAGGTCACTTTGGTGGAAAATTGAGAAAATATCCTTGATTCTTAAGTTAGGTTCCTCTTATGGTGTATTCTAGGGAGCTTGTTGTCCCTTCTTAACAATAAAGACTCAATCGGTTGCTTTTTAAAGCGAAGAGTCATGTTGTACCTTCCCCATTGGGTTACGTGTTAGCTTGGTTTTGACCAAGGAGTGCTTCGCTTAGTTATTGCGATTGAGAGTTTCGAATCTTGTTGCCAATCACTATATCCAAACCACTTTAGGAAGATTTACCTTGGAAAGTAATAGCTATTCTTTACTTTTACTGGTCGCTTTGGGGATGCTTCCCTTGAATGGTTGACACATTAGAAAAATTGCTTGGATGCATTCTAAGCTTATGCGTTTGCTTTAGTAGGTGATATACTTGATGCACCTATTGTATATTGTTACAAATTCTTTCTTAAACTTCTAAGGCTAAGTCTCAGGGTATTGAAGATGTACGAGTAGCTATTACTAACCAATCAGAATGTCCTAGTGGGATGATAGGGGTGAAACCTTTTTTAAAGTCTAAGAGCAGCAACCCCTCATCTTCACTAGTGGATTCAAGACAAACTAAGTGAGCATTTATTCAGGTGGTAACCTTATTAGATGCATCTTGTTATTTTTATATGTATAATTTTTTTCTGCTTTTGTATTCATATGTTTGACTTTATTTCTTTGTTCTTGCAAGTTGAGACAGGTTCTCCTCTTAAGTTCTAGGGTTTATCTTGACAATCATATTACACCAGCAGTAGCTTTAGGTAAGGGCGATGATGATGAGGATTTGGTAGATTATGGTGAATCTCCAATCCAATATGGAGATACTAATGATGGTCATGGAACTAAAGAGTTGAATGATTCCCTTGAAGTACATAACATTACTTCATCAGTCAATGAGGCAGATGATGACAATACTCATGCAAATGTGTCGCTATTATCAAGGACTCATGGAGGGGAATTATATGTAGCAATTGTTAATGTCTCTTCACCCTTAGTTCCTAACTTGTCTGATGGAGATATGGTAGCAACTATAGAAGCCATACTACTGGAGATGGTATCCTTTCATGGATTTAATGTTCCTTTTCGTCTATTGCAACTGTTGGAGAGATTTTATGCTATGGACTAAGATTTCTAGAGTGAATCTCCTATGTTAGGGATGGAGTTGGCTAATACTATGGTGAAAATGTTAGGGGAAGCTATATTATTGCTTGAGAAGTCTTGGAGGTCTTTGTTAGATGATAGGCTACAACAATTGATTAGCTGTGTTGAAGATGCTCATCTTATAAAATTCAAGGTTGGTAGCTTAGAGCCAATTACTGCTAAAGCTAAGAGATTGTTGAGTTATCGTGCTGCTATGAGAAGTTGAGGTAAGCTAGTAGTGATGATTCAAACCTTGAAAAGTGTTATTGAAGAGAAAAGACCATGAAGCAAAAGAGTTATTAGGAGATATGGACCTTGAGTCCATAGTAAGTTTAGATTGGCATGCTTAGTGAAGTTTAGCCATATTCATTTGTTCTACTGATGTTCGATCTTCTTTTCTTTGCTTTATTTCTTTTTGGTATTTGAGTTATTTTCATCACTTTGTAATAAAACTTGCTGATTAAATGAAATTTGATTGCTTTCCTCTTATCCTTCTATTCTTTATTTATTTCAAATACTTGCTTATATCAAATGATAAGGCTTCTTAGCCTAGAAGTGACTTATGCCATTGAAACCTATAGGGAGTCATTGTGTGCTTTAAGAGATAATGCCTTAGTTAACAACAATAGTGTAAAAAAAAAAAAAAAGTCATGATAGTAAGATTTGCTTCTTATGACTTGTGAAGCCTTGAGCATAACATCGCACATTGGAGGGAGGCTCTCAATTGTTAGTGATAGTAAGTTGAGCATATATGACAAATTAGTCGTTCGCACTTAAGCAACAATAGTAACATGTGCTAAGCGTATTAGTATTAGTGGTCAAGAGAGTATTTCCTAATACTTAACCTTATATTACTTTCTATTTACTTATTTATGTATTAGCCTTATGAGCAAAGGAGACATATCTCTAACGTTACATCAGTAAGGAGACAGGAATAAAATACATAATTAAACTTTTGTACTAAGGAGATAAATCTCTAACTTTGCAACAATATAAGAAAGGGAACACAAAGAGATAAAGTAATGCAAGTTGAATATTTCATTCAGTGAATTACAAATACATTTTTGAATTTACAAATGAAACTTCTTAATGTATTAAAAGTAAATAGGAGGGGTTTATTGCATCAGTTATCGGATTAAGGATTTTGCAGTAGCCATTATCATGAACCTCATGTATTATGAAAAGGGCCTTCCTACTTTGATGTAAAATTTTGTGTTGGAATACTTCACCACACATGCTTTACTATGTGAAGTACAACATTGCCTTGTTGAAAAGATCTCTTCTTGATAAGGTGATCATAGGTAACACTAAGTCGCCGCCCGCAACTAGTAAGGTTGTGCTTGGCAGTATCTTGCCTTTCTTCTAAGGCTGCAAGATCTAACATATGTAAGGTATCGAGTTCCAATTCAACATTGAGGGCCAAGCATACAAAAGGAACCATAATTTCAATAGGCATCACTGCTTCAGACCTGTATACCAAAGAGAAAGGTATCGCCTAAGTAGGACCTCACTTGGAAGCCCTATAAGCCCATAGTACTAGCAGCAGTTTATCATGGCACTCTTTGTGATTTTCATGTATCATCTGACTAAGCACCTTTGGGAAAGTCTTGTTTATTGCTTTTGCTTGATCATTTCCTATTAGGTAGTACGGTGTGGATTTTACATGATTGATATTGTAAGAAGCTAACAGTTGTCATACATACGAGTTGATTAAATGGAGTGCCATTATCTAAAAGGACACATTTTGGGATTCTAAAGCTGCAAATAATATGTTCCTTCATGAAATTTGCTACTTTAGGTCCTACTGCATTCTTGAAGGGGATTGCCTTAACGTACTTAGTGGTATTTAGTCCTAATGAGGATCCATATGCATCCTTGAATGGTGGGTGTATTGGACCAATTAATTTAAATGCCTAAGGAATGGGCATGGAGTAGTTAGGTTATGCAATATAACAGCGCGAGCATGGATTGCATCACGTGTTGTTAGCATTTGATATACTTCCTAGCAAAATTAAATGCATCATCTTTCATGGTGGGCTAATATACCCCATATCAAGTAAGTGGTGGTACGACTTCCTTCCCCCTTGATGTTCTCCACCCTTTTTGGAGTGCGCTTTAGATAATATAGTTTTTGTTTCAGGGGGTGCTATACATCGGAGAGGCTTTCCCATGAATGATACTCTATACAGCTCACCTTCATGTGTGAGATACTTTCTTTCTTTATACTTCACTAGTTAGGCATTTTTGTTGTTCGTAAGCAAGATGCTGTTTTTAAGTAATTGATATAAGGGTACCTCCAATTACTTACACTTACTATAAAGTTACATTTTCCCTGGTTGGGGAGTTCAACACACATTGGGTAACTCATTTGTAACTAGGATGCATCTTTATACATTGTTAGCCAGTAATACCTTGCGCGCTGAATGCGGCAATATAGGGGTGGCTCCTCTTTGCTGCAAATCTTATGGTATTTATCTAACTTTAAACGAGCTTGTTTTGCACAAATACATCCGGACAAGATGCCTTATGGTCCTTTAAAATACGAGGCACCATTAATACTAGTGAAATTCTTCAAGGTTGTTAGAGAAGCTGCATTTAGATGTTCTAACTGTACCTTGATAGGAGTGTACCAGTCGTCTTACATTTCTTTACCTTCGTTTACTAATCGTATAGTTGTGCATGGGATGGATTTCTTAATAACTTGGATATTTAAATTATTCTCTATAGTTCGAATGGAAACTTTGGAAACTAATGTTGCTAAGGCGTCTGTGTAGCAATTGGTAGACCGTTTTGTGTGCCCATATTTCACTGAATTGAATTTGCTAATCAAAGACTATACTGTGGCCCTAAAAGGCATTAACATTGGTTCTTTGAGAGCACCATTTTTCAACTTGATGATTAGGTTTGAGTCACTATGGATGCACAAGTTAGATGCTTTAGCGTTTTGAGTAGAAATGAAGCCAACAGAGCTTCATACTTGGCTTCATTGTTAGTACATGGGAAGTTTAGCTTAAAAGCCAAAAGTATCTCTTGGCCTTCTAGAGATGTTAAGATTACCTTAGCTACTTGTTTAGTGTTATTAGAGGAGCCATCAAATTGCATTTGCCGCTCTCCATCTGGCTTTACTCTCATAGAGTCTTCATGGAGTTCTGTAGGGATGGTATCTATGATACGAGCCTCATACATCATAGGAAATTGAGTCAAAAGGTTTTGCTAAAGCTTGAGACTTAATAGCTTTAGGTAGTATAACCATGATGTCAAATTTTGATAAGAAGAGAACAATTTTATAGTCCTTCTTGAAAGAGTACATCTTGACAGAAAGTACTTTAATGAATTTAAATGAGCGACAAGATTAACCCTATGAGCCAAAAAAATAGTAACATTATTTTTGTATGGCGAATATTAGTGCGAGGTGCTACTTACTTTTTGCAAACTAAGTATTTCACCTTGCTTCCTTAGAGGAACCGACTTAGGTAGTAGACTGGTCGTCTATTGCCATCAAATTCTTGTGCTAATAAAGTCCCGATAGACTTATTAGTGGCTATCAAATAAAGGATTATTGGCAATCGTTTAATTAGCATTGTTATCGTTGCTAAGGAGGTGAGTATCTCCTTAATCTTCTATATGGCTTCTTTGTGAGGTCGTCCTTATTCAAATAGGGTTTCCTTTTTTATGTGCTATTGTAATGGATGAGAAGTTTCTACCACTGCAAAGATGAATTACCTAATATAAGAGACTTTCCCTATGAAGGTTTTTAATTCCCTTGGACTAATAGGTAAGGGCATGGAACGTATAGCCTACACTTTTGCTAGATCCACATAAAATTCTTTTCTATGAATAATGAATCCAAGGAATTTCCTTAAAGCCACCCTAAACAAAACACTCTTCAAGAGATTCATACATTATTTATATAGATGACATCGTTTAAAGACCTTTCGTAAATGAGTCAAGTGATTAGGTGGTCATCTTGACTTGACCACTATGTCATCAACAATTTTCCATGAAGTCTTGCATTATGTCATAAAATATGGCAATCATTGCCCTCTGGTAGGTAGCTTTAGTATTCTTGAGTCCAAACGGCATGACTGTATAGTGGAAGTTTCCTACTGGTGTTTTGAAAGCAATGCATTCAGCATCTTTAAAAGCCATCTTTATTTGGTTGTAGCAAGCCATCCATAAATGAGAATAATTCATGTCTAGCTGTGGTGTCCACTAATGTGTTAATATTCGGTAGTAGGAAATCATCATTTGGGCAAGCCTTGTTAAGATCGCGGAAGTCTATGCAAACATGTAGTTGTCCATTTTTCTTTTTCACCAGCAAAATATTAGCCAACTAGGAAGGATGTTCAATTGACTTAATGAAGCTAGCTCAGAGTAGCTTTTCAATCTCTTCTTTTATTTGTACTTCAATTATTTGTTGTCTTTATTTCATTAGCTTAACCCCAGGTGTGATGTTCAATCTATGAACTACTAGACTGGGGTCCAATCATGGCATTTCATCATATGTGCAAGCGAGTACGTTCTTGTATTCCTTCAACAAATTTACTAAGTGAAACTTGATCTCTTGCAATAGATTCTTGTTAATGAAGATAGGTTGTATAGACTCTCGCAGTTCCGCTAAGTCCAACTCTTCAATCTCTTCAACTTGGAGTTTCATTTGGTCTTGCATTTGAGGAGGGGCATATTAGGTTTTTTCCACTAGTACAAAATCTAAGGAAGATAAAAGCCTCCTTAGATCTCAAAGACCGTCATAAGTAATATACCCTTCACCCATTAGCCCTGACAAAACTTTCTATTTCCTCAGTTTTTCTTTGCATTTGCTTGCCCCCATGTAAGCCTTACATTCTCCTCTTCTTCTTTTGTTTATCTTGTGTTGGAGGGTTTGGCAATGGCGTGTTGAAGGGTTTAGCAATGGAAATCTCTCCACCTTTAGCATACTCATCAAAGAACCTTGCGTTGGCTAGGTCAGCCTTGTTATGTTCAAATGGGTTCTTTGTAGCTAAAATGAAGATATCTTTATCCTTCCAATGGCCCTTAAAGCATTGGGGGGTATCAGGTTATGATCGTGCAACTACTTCCTCTCAACCAGAAGATGGTAGTATATGGGCACGTCAATTACGTGGAATCACATGGATCCCTGTATGGGTTTAACTTTAAAGTTCACATTAACATACCTTATTATGTCTATGGTTGTTTTAGTAAAGCTACTTACTATAATAAGTTGCTTCACCAGGCATCAGTTGTTTATCCTTATGTCCTTAAATGTAGACATTAGCATAATGTTTACAAAAGAGCAATTGTCTATGAATATTCTCTTAGTGGGACTCCCGTCGAGGATACTCTCCACATAAAGAGGATCGTTGTGGTTAGGGTTCTTTACGCACATGTCTGCGTTTGTAAATCTATAAAGAGTATCGCATTTTCATGTGCATTGGCTATCCTTCATACTAGTTACGCTATACTGCATTATCCATATTGTCTCTTGGAAATTTGGGTAACTACAATCGCTATTACAAGCCATGTGTTTTCATCAAATCTTAGTAAATCGAAGAACTTCCTAAAGTTGGAAGTTTTCATTAAGGTAGTAGCCATTGATGGGTATGTGCCTTGTTGGTTTCTATTAATGCTTTCTTCTCTTCATGTGCCTCAACCTGTGGTACATCTCCTTCTTCTTGTCTTGAATCATGACTAACAACATTTACGGTACCCCATTGGATGTTGTGTACTGGGAGTGAATTGCTGCATACATCAATATTTTCTATGACAAGTTCCTCATTACGGACTTTGTTATTAAAAATCTTCTTCAGTGTCCATTACTCTTTAGTTGGATAACCCATAGTCTCATGATATCTATAGAACTTAAGGTCATTCTTCTTATTTGCAGTTAGTAGATGCTCTACCCTTGGGACCTTTATGCTTCCGTTTTATAACCACCGATTAAGTACAACATGTATCTTGCCCATTAAGCATGGGAATGAGATAGTTGACGTAGAGCCTCATGAACTATCATTTCTTGGCTTCTTGCTATCTCTAGAACATTCTCCTCTAGTTAAGTTAACCGATGTTGCTCTTTTCTCGAGTCTCCCACCTTCTATTTGTTGTTGCGTAATGAATTTGTTGGTTCTTCTTGCAATCTCAAAGAGTATAGAGAAAGAGCACAAATTGAGGTTTTCTAGGTGGACAGCATACTTAGTGAACATCCCTTGAATGCAAATCTTTATCAATTCCTTTTCATTACACACATCTTAGATATTTAGGGTGTGCTCTGTTCTTCCTATGCCTATAATCTTAACTTGTTCCTGAGTGGAGAAGAATTTCTCTTGGAAAAGCTTGTATATAGTTCCCCATGAATCAACTGATCTTGAGCGGAGGTTGACATACTAGGTGTATGCCTTCTTTGTTAATTATTTAGAGAATTCTCTAAGCTTTATGTAATCATTAAGCTTATAAGGCTCCAGGGTTTCAATAAATTTCAGGAGGAGTTTCTTTGCACTTCCCTTCTTGCCATTGAATAATATGAATTCAAGACTTACATAGTCCTTAGGATATGGCTTCACTATGATATGTTGATGATATGAGAGTTTTAGCTCTAATCCTCCTATAGACAACCTAACTTGTATTTCCTTCATATAAATGTCCAAGTTTTCTCTTGTTACAAAGGAAGTCCTTGGAACAAAGGCTATGGACGTAGGTGGTAGAGCAGGGGCAATATTGGGATGAGAAGTAGATCCACCTAAGATTAGGATTAGATGGAGGAGCAAGCACATGTAAGGATGAAGAGCTACCCAACTTGACTCTTACATTTTCCATTGCAGGAGTCGATTGTTGTGTAGGTTCATATGGGGTTTCATCACCTCCTCCTTGATAGAGATCTTTCTCAACAGCTGGAAGATTAGTTGGTTGAGTTAAGATAGTAGTGCCTAGCTGTACAGTAACTTAAGGATTCAACAAAGCCATATCTTGTTATGCAGTAATAATGTTAGCTATCCTGATAAGGATAGGTTAGAACATAGCAATGAACTCATTTAAATCCCTCGTGGCTTCCTATATTGCTCACATTGTTTGTATAGGATCTAGAAGAGTCTTATGCATTGAATGGTCCTAGCTAGTATTCTTAGGCGATGGGAGTGAATTTGGCTGAATAAGCTCAACATTAGTGTCGGGCTCTTAGGATGTGGTATCAGATGTGCTAGTTGTTCTCTTCTTAGGAGGTGATATGTCTTTACAATCACTCTTTCTTAATAGAGTTGTCAAAAATATAAACGTAAGAGGTTTGACTGAAGTAGTCACATACATGTTGCATGAGTAACATGTTATATGTGGCTTAAGGAAAGTGAAGCAAAAAAGACACCTAATGGGATGATTAAGTGAGAACAAAGCAGAAAGGAGGAACAAGCAATCTTAATGTCTCAAATGAAGTAATGGACTAAGTAGCCTTAGGAAACCTTAAGTATTTATCTTGTATCTTGAGTGAATGAGATAAGTTCTTTTTACTTACATTGCTTGTTTAATCTTAGAGAGTAGAGATTTTGTAGAGTAATATTATTTTTCTATTCTCTCTAATAATTGCAAATGAGGAGGAAAGGCTGGGAATATATAAGCTCTTAGATAAGATAGCGTCCATTGGATCATCTTGGTGATCAAGGATAAGATGGAGCTTGCTCAGTTCATAGTTATCTTTAATGAGCTAACTAATGGGCTCAGACCAGTACCCTTCCTTATAAAGTACGTAAGCCTACTTGAGAAAGCTTGAAGGCGGATGGACCAATCTAGTGATCCTTATTCTGAGTCCACCAAGTCAAATCTTTTTGAATAATTCCAAATATAGACTAGACTTCATGAGCTTTATTACCTAGCCCAATAAGTCAAGTCTAAATAAATAATAAGCTTAGCATAGTAAATTTTAGCCCTCCATAGTGTCCCATGTTGAATACTTTGAATGCCACTATAGATGGTACTTAGATTATATTTAATCACCAATGAGAGAATAAGTTGGTCCTTCCTATAAGAAACTTAAAGAATTGTACTTAACTAGGGAGATAAGAGCACTCTTATGAACAATTATTCACATTATTGATATATGGGAGAATAACCTTCTTATATATATAAGAGCTAAGATGAACATAATGCATGCAGTTGGATGTGCTTTGATGGCTAAATCGAAAGTGAACGGCATTTTATAATTTGGTTTATAGACCCTTTTGAAATCGAATTATTTTGTGAAGCAATTTGCATGACATTTAATTTCTTTCTATTTTTCCTTTCACCATTAGATTTATTATTATTTTTTTTTTTCATTTTTTCTCTCTTTTGATATATCTAGTTGTTTTATCTCTAAATAGAATTTTAACTTCTCAACATAAATAAATGAATTATTTCTTACGAACTTAGAACAAACGAGATACCTCAAGGTATAAACGTTAGAGTTTTTTGGGGTTAGAATAATTAAGATTTGACTGAAATAAGTAAAATAAATTAATTTAATAACAAGTGCAGAATGTAGAAGGTGATACATATAGTATCATATAATGCAATTTCTTTTCTTTTCTTTTTTTTTTGTTTTCCCAATTTTGCGAGCAATGCAGTTTGATTTACGATTCATTCTTTCCCTGTACAAAAAGCACCATATGGCATGGGATGAATCCGACTCTAAGGGCTAACATAAATGAATCTAACTATAATATATTAGGTATTGTACAACATTTGAAAATCTTATATTACTGCCCCAACATATTGTAGAATCTTTGAGGACGTAAAGCATGGATTAGACCTTGGTCATGGGCTGTAGCTCCGGTGGACCTAAGTCAATAAAAAGGAACTAAGAGTGTGGTGGTACTGGGAGAGCCTGTGACATTCTTTCCATGCAAAAATCAATCCACCAGCTCTATGAATGGTCTACATGCTTACATCAACTAATTACAGTATTCGTCTTTTTTTTTTTTTTAATCATTTTGAAAAAATTGAAAACTGGAATAAAAATTTTGAATGTAAATAGTTCAAATAAAAAGATAACGGAAGATTGAATGATGGAAATTGAAAAGTTAAAGGATAAACAAATCAAATAAAAGGGCAAATATATCCGATATAAAGGAAATAGTTTCCCTTCATTTCCTCTTTTATATTTTTCTTTCTATTCGCACTTTGAATTACTCTCTCTCATTTACATTCTCAACTAATTTATCAAACACACGCAAATCTAAATATCCCAAGAAGTTTAGGACTTGTCATTTTTATTAATAAATTTGCAACATTAAAACCTAATTTTTTGGGTAGAACATCAGCCTTCACAGGTTTGAAACGAAGATAATTTAATAGAACCCTCATCCTGGTTTTCTCTTTACTTGAGATAAAAAAACTTGGAAGTCGGATCCCTACTTCCAGTTTCTGTTTTCATGCTTTGTAGTTTTATAGCAAAAAGTCAATGTTAGATTTTATAATATTTTGAAATACTCGCGATCAATGCATCTGTATTGCGTATATAAACATTATAAAATAAAAAAGAGAGATATAAGTATAGTTAATAGAAGAGTGTGGAAAAGTGGGAGAGAAAAAGGAGAGACGTAGATATAGTTAGTAGGAGAGTGGAAAAAATGGGAGAAAGAAGATACAAAATATGTAGAAAAAAAAAGTAAATAGATATATTTATCTATTAATTATAATTTTAGTGGTTTATTTTATTGTTAGTTTTTTTATTAAATAATAATAAATATGTAATTTAAAAGAAAAACGATTATTTAAAATTTCACTTTAATAATATAAATAAGGTAATAAAAACATTTATCAATTGCGGTATGCTAAGTGCAAAATCCGTATAGAGTAAAAACAAATAAGAATCTAATATATGCAGTACTACAATAAACAAAATACACATCCTCTAAAATGTTGACGATTATGAAAATTAAAAGATGTTGTTTCGCAACCAACCTGGCCCAGCGGCCCGTGCGTCCGTACTGATAGGGTCCTATTCCATGTGCTCAACTCTATTCTTTCTCGATACTCAATACCCTAGTGCTTGATTGGATCCGTAATTGTCGGCACAATTTGCTACCAATTGAAGAAAAGGGTTTTGTGTGGTCCTTTTCTTTTACCTTCACTTTTAGGAATAAAAGTTAAAAAAGAAAAATTGGACCTGACTTGTAATGCACAAAAGCCTAAGCTAAATTCCAGATTTGACGGATTCTAAATTCCTTCACTAGTAATTTTAGCGAAAGAATGCCTTGCATAAACTGTGCTATTTCCTCCTCTCCTTTCCTGGCCCAGAAAAACTGTGTAATTGGTTCATTAGAAACAGATCGATCAACTTGATTAAGAAATCCGAAAATGATGTTCCCAAGTTGAGTTGTATGTTAATGAACTTGATCTTGAATGCCCCTTTCCATTCTTCCATGACTACTGACGCGATGGATAAAGGAATCTTTAAGAAAGTTCTGCAACATAAATTTGAGGAAGGGAGTGTAAGTTTACACTCAGCTTCCCAAATAGAATATCAAGTCTAAGTTTAGGTTCCATAATATTTGACACAACTAGCTCGTAATCCTAGTCAGATTTAAGTTAAACTGAAATTATTAGCTGGTTGAAGTCAATTTGCAATCAATATAATTTTAATTAAAATTAAAATTCTTTTTAACAAAACTTGAGATTAAAAGAGCTTAATCAAGTCAAGCTTAAATGTAAAGTTGAACCTAAACCCAAAATTCAAGCTTATATTTTAGAATTTTAAGTTTAGTTCGAGTTTAACAATGTATTTTCTTGACTCGACTAGTTCAAAGTCTTAAAGTTCACTAGTTTAAGAGTTAAAATTTCTCCTTTTAACATGACAGAAATGGCAAAATTTTGCATGTAGTGAGTGCTTCGAGGTTACACTTTACATAGGCTTGGATGGAGATATTTTTGTTTGTTATGATGAATATTTGAACTAATAACATGGCTTGTCTAATCTTGTCTTGTTTTGGTTTGTTTTTGGTTAGAGTTCAATTTCATTTCGATTTGACTATCTAAATTGATTATTGAAGCACAAACCTACTTTAGAACTAAACTATGTGTAAAATTGGTCCAAAAAAAGAAAAAAGAAAGAAGACTTAAAAATTAAATTTCAGTTTTTTTGTGGTTTAATTTGGTTTCCTAACCACTTTTTGTGAATAATATTCTGTTGAGATAGTACAGATTGGAATGACTAATCGAACTAAATTTTAACCTGCAAGCTACAATTCATCTTAGATCATGAGCTAGATATAAAAGAATGAAAGTCAATATTTATTTATATATGGTTTTGTGCCCTCTCTTATGAATAAGTTTCTAAAAGCCAAGGTTATTGTTGAATTACTTAGATTTAGAAACACATGAAATAAAATTAAATACATTAACCAAGCGGTTTGTAAGCTAGTCAATATTGGTATAACATTAACTCGAGTTTGATTTAATTGTAATCAAGTTGAGCTTGAGCCTATTTAATTTTACGTAACTTATCAACTTAAGCTCAAACAACTCTAATAACTTTATTAACCAAAGTTCAAGCTTCAACTATTTTGTTGGATGAGATTACAAGCCTAATTGCTCCCGAGTCAATTCTCAATTCAACATATATAGAATTTTATTAAACTTAGTCAATTTTGAACTTTAATGCAAATTAATTATGAGGAATCTAATTCTTACCAAATAGTATAGCTTAAACAAGCACTAATTAGTATGTAAGAGAATAAACCTTAGTTTAGATCCATCACTCTCTCCTCTGTCCTCTCAATCTCTCAACTTATAGAAAATCAACACCCTTATTTAAGAAAACCCAATAGGTAACTACCCTAAGTCGACTGCTCCCTGCTTAACCTAACTACGACTTTTCACTTTTCCCACCTCTTTTTCCCTTCTTTTCACTCTCATAGAACATGATAACGACTTAGTTGAATACAGTCAAGCTTGTTGGTTGATCACTTTTATTTGTTGCTGTTGCCATCCCATTTTGTCGTATCCCATCACCTCCATTTCATCTTCAAACTTATGATTAGGTTTTATTTTGTCTTTTTTTTTTTTTTTATAATTATAGTCTTCTATCCTTTATGTAAGTGTATTCTCCAATTCGAGGACTAATTCTTCGTTATCTTGGTAGAACATTGAATTATTAATATCCATTTGTAATTTAAGAGTCGTGACTTAGATTGGTCAATACCCTCCCTTTAGACTTTTTTTTTTTTGGGTGATGTGATATAACATTCTTATTCTATCAATGGAATGAGTTTTTATATTGTAGGGAAAGAAAAAAAAAGAGTAGTAAGCCAAATTCGAGCTTAAAATTCTAAGCTTATTGGAGCTTAAATGTCTAGACTTGCTCGAGCTTAAATGAACTTAAGCTTTAAATTTTTGAGTGAACTAGAAGTTTCTATTATTTCACTTGATGATATTGTAAACCTAATTATTCTTCAGTCAAATTTCAAATATATTAAGTTTCACCAAATTTGAGTTGAGTTAAAATTTGATGTAAATTTAATTATAAAGAATATAATTCTTTATTAAATATTCCAACTTAAACAAGTGCTAATCAAGTTGAACATTTGAGATTAAAAGTCTAAGCTTACTCGAGGTGCATTGCCTAGCCCAATCCTGCATATGCCGTAATCAATTTAACCTTATATTTCCATGTCAAGTTGTAGCTTGAGTCTAATGTATTGTGCAACCCAACTTGAGCTTACAATTCATTGTATCTGACATCTTCGATTCAAAATAATTTGAGAATAAGATTACTGGAAATTTGATGTGATAAAAAGAACAACAAATGAAATAAATAAAATGGTGAAGGTATACGATTTCGATGTATGAGTGGTCACAACTTCATAAGGATAAAAAGCAAAGGAGAGGATGATAGGTTAGGAGGCAAAGGCACAGACTCACGAGTCATGTCCTTGTAATACAACAACTGAAATTCATGGGACCTTATGGGGAGGAGAAGACATTGCCATGTGTAAGGACCCCCATTTTCATATGCGTTGCCCTTTTAACCTCACTACCACAAACCTTTGGCGAGTGGAGGATTACACTATGAATACAAAAAGTTAAAAAAGGTTAAAAGGGTAGGTTTTGGATGAGTATTGGGAAATACTTGTTAGAGGATGTAATACAGAGGCTTCTTGGCAGTCTGCCCCACTTATTTTAAAATTGAAGGCGCGATATATGAAAAATTGGACAACATATACAATCCTTTTTTTCATATGATATCTTATTAAAATAAATAGATCCTCTATTTACTATATTTTTACCCTTTATCATTGTGAAGAGTTCCTCTAGCTTTTTTTTAGTCCTCTTACAAGTTTTCTAGAAAGTTAACTTTTACCTTTTTTCTTCAATTTCCTGTTGCTTTTTATTTAATTTTTGTATTATGGGTCTATCGATTATATAAATAAATTTTTAAGAACCTCTATTTAAGAAATTTTAGAATAAAGCAGAGAGTTCCTTTAAAAAAGTTTTTTAAAAAGTTAATGTGTCCACCTTCAAGAACTTGTAGAGCTCCTCAGCATCACATATGGTCTTAATGGTTTATAAAAGAAATATTTTAGATTCTATGAATTGATTATAAAATTTATAAGAAAATTATCTGTGAAGTTACATTTTCTTATTTATGATTTTAATGAATTCTCCTATTAATAATTTCCTTATTCTTATTTCTTTTTAGTTAAAAAACATTAGAATATTACAACTTAAAAGAAGGTGAATTTAAACTTGATTTATTTTATGAAAAACAATATTGATGCTACTAATATTATTACATTATGTTTTTTTGGCTAACTTTACTAACCTTACAACCATTTGAGCATAGAAGTATGATGCCAATAAGAAATATATTTGTGAGACCTCTACTTTTTAATATATCTCTTGTCGGCGAAGTTGGATCTTTATCATGGATTTTCCTTAGAGACGCATGATTACCTCTAACCATGCATGTGGCGCATTGATTGCAGACTGTACCATAACGATGCCCTATAACTTCTTGCCTACGTTTATTTGTATTTTGCGTTTTCCTAACGCGTCTCCATAATTCTTTATCAAATATGTTGGTTACCAAATTAAGGAAGATAAAATGGGTTTTGTTAAGTAGTATTTTGGACTATGAAAATTATTTTATGGTTGGATTAATAAGACCTTTCAATCCATCTTCTAAATTTTGAAATCTCAATTATATAACTCCTATAGCCATGCAGAATCCCTGGTCCTCCCTCTCCAGTTGCGATTCTTCTCTTTTATTAAGATATTCTAGTTTAACAAACGTAGTAACCTTTCGTCTTTTTTTTCCTTATCAATCCCTCCTCTTACCCATCAATTAGAGAAATTGATGAGACTAATGCTATATGTTTTTTTTTTTTTCCTTTTTTTGTCAAGGATTAGAGGTCATTGCAAAATAAGAGGAAAAGTAGTAACCCCTTTAAACAGTAATTGCTTGATATCTCTAAGTGATCCTTGGGTATTAGTCACGGAGATTCCTAACAATTTTGATTAAGAAGGAAGGGTAGGACTAAAGCCAAGATCCTGGTAGGAGCCCTTTACGGAGTTTTGAAAATTCTAAACATCTTAGAAATAAATAAAGAGATAGGAATTTATTGAATGAATTGCTCTTTGTCATATACGTGAGGAGTCCATTACGGAGAAGGGGATAGGAAAAGCTTAAATCCAATTCTTATAGTGATGACTATAGGCATAATTAAAAAAAGAAACTTTGAGATTGCCGAATCATAGATAAGATAAATATAGATAAAGCAATGGAGCTATCATAGTATTTTTTAATTGCTTTAAAAGGTGGGATGGTGTTGATCTAGGTTAAATTGAATGATTATTCTCCCATCTTCCTCTAGGGTAAGCATTTTCAACAATTCATTGTTAAGATAATTATAAGCCTAACCTTTTAAATAACAATGGGATAATACAATACCAAATAAGGATTTTTTTTTTTATCAAAGTAATGATTAATGAAAAATTAGAATAAAGAGATGAGTCTCATAATTTATTAACATTAAGAGACAAAATATGCATTTGGAGATTTACAAGTAATAATTTGGTAGAAAAAAATTGATTGGAAGCATAATTTGAAAGTAAAAAAGAAAACCTAGATAAATGTAGAGTGAAAAAAATAGCATAAGAACATGAGCTTAGGGTACGGCAAGGTCAACTTTAAGCATAAGCTAATTGATCAAGTTACAAGATTGCAGGCAACTAGACCACCAAGACGATTGATCATCCCATAGATTGGCCAAGACCAATTGATTGCTTAGCTTGGCCTACGACCATGATTGACCTCTCATACCCTTAGATCAATTGGGAATGCATTGAGGTGCTTGAAACCAATATCAAAGAGGCATTATCAAACAATTGAGTAGGAAAGTGAGTAATAAACTTAGGAATTGTACTCTATCATGTATTTGATTTTGATATGTTATATTATTAAAATTGGGAAATTAGCTAGATCAATTATCAAGGGTTTAAGCGAGATTTAGGTAGGTGAACTTCTATTGTATGTTGAATGTATATGTTAAGCTTAGTGAATAAATTGACTAAATATAGTAGACTACAAATTCTATTATTATTTTATGAGTTTGTTGAAAGGAATCTTTTGTCAAAACATGAGACTGTCATAAATTGAAATTTTCAAAAGAAAAAAAAAAAACTTTAGAGACTTTCTCTATATTTTTAATATTGAATCAAGAAATCACGTGAATACACATTTTAAAAATTGTCTCTAATGATCTCATGAGCTCACATTTTCAAAACAACCTTTAGGATCTAATGGATTCATATTTTTAAAAATGATTTTAGGGGTCTGATCCATGTTTTCAAACTTATGGGTCTAGTTTCATATGTGTACTTTGGGAAGAAATTTAAATGGGACTAATATAATTGATCTTGTCATTGATATTTGAATGTTGCATTTAGAAATATTATATTAATGCATATAGCATGTGATACCCTACAATTTTTGTAACTAGGATCCAACATCTAATTTAGGAATTATAAGTTTCGTAATTTTGCGTGATTAGGTTCCGAAAAGCTAAACTAGAGTGTTCGCGAAATGTAACTTGATTAAGTTAGAAACTTATAAATAGATTAAATACATTAGTCAAGGAAACCTCATTTGCTTGGATCTTGAAAATTTAATAAAGTAATAAAAATATAGTTAAAATAGTGAATTTTACTACATTATTATTTACATATCAAGATGGTGTGAGATAGGCATCAATAGCTAAAGAACCTTCAGAGATAAATTATATAAGTAGTAAAATTATTAAATGATATAAATTAACATGTAGAAGACATGTATATACATAGAATATAATTATCATATAAATATATACACCAGTAATTATTTTAAATACCCAAATATAAGCAAATTTAACTAAATTAATAAGAGAAAAAAAAATTATAAAAATAGGTGGCATGAAGGGAAAAGTTGCTAGAGTTATGGAGGGAAAAGTTGCTAGAGTTATGGAAAATTATAAGAAACTCATTAGAAGGATTAGTGGCCTTAAACTCTAAGTTTAGGACACCTCATAAGCCATTAAACATGTGTTAACAAGAGAGGAAAACTCTAAATTACTCCAAACCTCCCTATAAAATTACAAATTGATCTTCATTCAATTTTAGCCATTTGAGAATTCTAGAAAAATTCATAAGAGGGGAATTGAGGGAGAAATGGGACTTAGGGAAATTTTCTAAAAAATAGTTCAAAATTGGGAATTGAGTAGTTCGAGCGTATAACCAACAACTGAAAGTGAAACCACACCACAAATTGAAGGAGAGGGCTACAACAAATTTGGCTGATACACTCCCTTCCCCTAATGGTAGCTAAAGCTCTTAATTCCAGTATGTGCTTGGTTTTCCTTGATTTTTAACTAAAATTTTTGGAAAATAGTAAATGACTTCCAAAAGCTTTGACACTTAGTTTTCTCAAGTATTTTTATACGAGAGCAATGTAAATTTAAAATCAAATTTTCAAAAATTTGAGTACTAATATATAGTTTTTAAGAAAAACTCCCCAATAGTCGATTTTCAATCACATTTGTAAGAAAATAAATGTTGTAGTTTCAATCTAAATTTTTGTGTGTAAACTCTTAATAGACTATCGTGCTATGTGGTTAGATTTTCAAAGTCGTAAAGTTAGATTTTGAGAAACTTTTGTTTCCCTCTAAAACAATACGCCAATAGGTCTAATTTCCTTAAGGAAGCATACTTGGTTTTTCTCTAAGTATTATCAATTTTCTCAAGTCTACAGTAACTAAACATGAAGGATTCCAAGTCTTAAATTGATTATTTTATATTGAAGTTGGATTTTATGCTCAAGTTTGATGTTTTACAAAACTTAACTCTGGAGTTTTTCTTAAAAGCTTAAGTACATAAAGTTGGTGAAGGGATGGAATTGTTAGCTGTAGTGTTGGGATGCGATGATGCTATAAGGGGTGAATTTAACATGGTTTTACAACTCTAGATAAGTTGAACTTATGTGTAAAGTAGTGAAATATAAAAGTAGTAGCAAGATCAAAAAGTTGATCCAAAAATAGTCCAATGAAAGAAGCTTGATATGTGTTACAAAAGAAGTAGCCAAAAGTTTGGTTAGAAGATAGATTAGTACTGAATATTTGATCACCCGAAGTCAAAAAGTCGCGTGCATATTAACTTTAAGGACTTAGTAGAGTCAGAACCTAGGTTAGAAACTTCCTGTGCAATAACTTACACTAAAATACTAAGTTAGAACCTTAATTAGAACTTATATTACTTAACTAATACTTAATAAATGGCTTAGGAAACTTATTTAAATTGAATGAGGAACATGCCTAAATGTCAAGACGAACTCTTATTATATATTGGATAGAAACTGAAGAGGTTATGTTAAATATTTAGCGATAATGGAGGAAGACCAAAGTTGCGCAAAGATAACTAGTATCAATACTCAAGTAGGTTGGATCAATACTTCGTGACATTTTGGAGTATTATTTTATAATACTTTAAGGCTTGGGTATATTTTTGGCTTATGGTTATAATTTTAGTTGTTTGTGCATGTTTTATGTTTGTGCCTGATTATTACCTTGCTATTACTATGGGAGCTAAGCTCCATATTATGGTGGTTTTATGTATACTGTTTTATATTGATTGCTTGGAATTGGTTGATCACCCAAAAAATAAATTAACTTAAACTTGGCCTAATTTTTAACCTAACAGGCATTGTAACCCATTAGGGAAAATAACTAGTGTTATCAAGCCAAACATGAACCCTTCAATGAGGATGATGTACCTAAGAGTTGAGTTATCACTAGGTTCTACTGTTAGAAGTAGCAACAATGGATCTTTTAAGGTATCGAAGAAAGAGGAAGTGAATAAGTCAGCAAATATAGTGGCTTCCATAAAGTTGCTAGTATAATATGACACACTAACGAACACTACACAACTTAATAGTTCGCCTGATATAACACACAAGATAATACTAAGGTCCATTTACGACTAATCTCGAGCTAATTGGTAAGATTAAAAAAGATTGTGAAAAGGATACCATTGGACAATAGTGTCTCGCAAGAACAAGGATATTCATTAACAATAATGTATAAGGTAATTGCAACTACAGTAAAAAGGATTATTTATAGTAAGTCATTTAGGACAATAATACAATAAAGGGAGATTTCATAAAGGATAATATAAGAAGAAGATTCTTAGTATAAGTAAAAAGAGTAAATATGACAAAGGACAAAAAGAAATATAGGACAAATATAAGAAAAATAAGGAATTGGTGGTAGCTTGTTAGTGGGTTTGTGCTATGTAATCTTGGGGTATTGTGGCTAAGTTTAGTTGATGTTGTTGTTGCTAAGTTATGTTGAGAGCTACTGAGGCAATAGGGTAAAGCTACAGCTTAGTAGGATGGAAAATGAGAGCTCAGTGTATAGAGACCTCTAACTCGGCACTTGGTAGGTTGGCCTTGACACTCGATAGGTTGGCAACCAGTTGATAGTCCAAGCAAAGTAGAGTGAGTATAAGTTAGGGCCTTAGGGAGTTCTTCCACAGCTCTTTCATGTATTAGAGCTCATCTTCGATAGGTTGAGAAGATAAGATCCTTCATATGAGAGATCGTGAGCCTTAAAGGTGAGCTCAGGTGAGGGGTCTAGAGGTTTGCACTCCATCAACTCCTTGAGATTGTTGAAGATTTAGCTTTAAATCTTAATCTTCTTCTTCTTCCGATACATAGGGCATTAGGTTGGTGACATTGAAAGTTGGAGACACGCTATATCCTTTGGGTAGTTCTAACTTATAGGTGTTGTCATTAATGTGTTAAAGAATCTTAAAAGGGCCATCTAACCTAGGAGATAACTTGTTTATTCTCTTCCCTAAGAGCCACTCCTTACTGAGGTGAATCCGTATAAAGTCCCTTAAGTTGTAAATAATTTGCCTTTTACCTTGACTTCCTTGCTCTCTTTGTTGAGCTACTATCTTGGTTAATTGCTTAGCAACGGCCTGATGCAATTTTTGAAACTCCTTAGCATGTTACAAACCTAACTAACTTTCTCTTTGAGATGTCAAGCTAGTAACCATGTCTAAGGGTAAGTTTGGATTAAGTTCGTAGATGACCTTGAAATGCGATTTTAAGCGAACTCAATGATGGCAGGTATAGATCCCAATCATGTAGATTCTTTCCAATAGTAGCTCGAAGGGGGTTTCCTACTGTTCTATTCACAACCTTTGTCTGGTCGTTTGTTTGTAGATGGCAAGAAGTACTAAACATGAGCTTAGTACCGAGCTCCTTCTATAGTATTTGCCAGAAGAAGCTCATAAATTTTGAATCATGATCCGACACAATACTTTTTAGGATACCATGCAACCATATGATGGTTAGTAGCAAATAAAGATTAATTGTTTTTATGGCAAGGGATGAAGATGCTCATTTTATTGAACCGATTGACTACTACCATAATAGAATCATGTTTCCAAGGTGTTTTAGGTAGGCCGAGCATGAAATTCATGGTTAGATTAGTCTATGGTCGTTCAAATATGGGAAAAGGTCTATATTCTCTATATAGTTCCTTTCTTCCTTTAGTTCGTTTGCATACACAACACTCAAGAACCTTGTGTACGTCCTTCATCATCTCAGGCGAATAGAAATGTTATTTTAATAGCTTAGCAGTCCTTTTCTCACCAAAATGGCTAGTTAAGCCCCTAACATGGGCTTCCTAAATAAGTAATTCCTTAGCAAAATTGCTCAACACACAGACTTGCTTTCCCTTCATCAAAAATCCTTGGCTTAGATAGAACCTATCTACTCCTCCTCCAATGTTGCACTTAGCCACTAAGGGTCCAAATTATGGATCGTGTTCATATTGATTAGGTATGGTACCAAACCTAGTATTCTAGCTCGCAATGTCATGATAAGAACATATCGACGAGAAAAGGTATCAACTACAATGTTAGAACTTCCTTTTTTGTACTTAGTGACGTAGCAGAAGGTTTCTAGGTACTCGACCCACTTAGCATGGTGTTAAGAGAGATTTTGTTGTCCTTTAAGATGCTTGAGAGATTCATGGTTTGTGTAGATAATGAACTCTCTTAGCAGTAGGTAATGTTGCCAGTTCTAAAGTGCTTCAACAAGAGCATAGAACTTCTTTTCAAATGCTAAGTAATTTAAGGTAACACCTTTGAGCTTTTCACTAAAATATGCAATTGGTTAGTGCTCTTGCATGAGAATAGCTCCAATGTTGACTCAAGATGTGTCACATTCTAACTTAAAAACCCTAGTAAAGTCGGGTAGTACTAGTATTGGGCAAAAGTTAAGTTGGATTTAATCTCTTCAAAACTCCTTTCAGCTTTCTTATACCATTTAAATTCAAAGTTCTTCTTGGTTAGCTCGAAGTAGGGCAACTCTGGAACTAAAGTTCCGAATGAATCTCAATAAAACGAAGTTAAACCATGAAAAATCCTAACTTCGGTCGCATTAGTTGACATTAGCCATTCGAGAATAGCTCCAATCTTTTCATCATCAACTCTAATCCCTCCTCCAAAGACAACATATTCAAGGAATATTACCTTGCTTTGACAGAATATGCATTTCTTCAAATTACCGAACAATTGTTCAGCTTAAAGGATCCAAACATTGACTTTAGATGCTTGACATGGGAAGTGAGGTCTGTACTATACATTAGAATGTTGTCAAAGTAAACTACAACACACTTTCCTATCATAGATCTCAAAACATGATTCATAAGTTGCATGAAAGTGCTCAGCGTGTTTGTAAGCCTAAACAATATCATTAACTACTCAAACAAACTGTCCTTCATTTTGAAAGCAATCTTTTATTTATCTCTTGATTTCATTCAACTCAAGTGGTAGCCCCTCTTCATATCAACCTTAAAAAATTTTTACGTACCATGCAACTCATCAAGCATATCATCCAATCGTAGGATCAAATATCGATACTAGACAGTGATTTTATTGATAGCTTAGCTATCAATGCAAATTCTACATGTACCATCCTTCTTCAACACTAAGATGGCTGATATGGCACAGAGGCTCATACTCTTTCAGACATACCCATGCTTAATCAACTCATCAACTTGTTTCTTCAACTTAGCTACCTACTTTGGATTTAGCCCATAGGCAAGTTGGTTATGTAAGGCAGCTCTACGCTGGAAGTTAATACAATGCTTTACACCTCTGATAAGGGGGTAACCTTTTAATAACTTGGTAGAAAACAAGTTGGCATATTCTTGGAGCAGTGTCTCTACCCTTACAGGTAATGCTTCGACATCCTTTAACTCAAGAAGTCTTTTGAACAATAAGAGTGCAAACTCTTCATTCTTAAACAAGTAGGCTTGGGGGATCATTAAAGAATTTCTCTATAGTGATTTGGAAATCTTTTCTTGTGACTCTTGGACCTCTTTAGAGCTCATTGGAGTCAGTATAACATTCTTCCCATCCTTCGGGAACATATAAGTGTTCCTTAAGATCAAAGAGCCATAGTCGACCTAATAGTATGTGTGAGGCACACATGGTAGGACATCATACAACAACTTGTCCCTGTACCTATCACCAATAGTGATCAGCACTGTGAATTGTTCAGTTACAGGTAGTCTTCCCTTCTCATCAAGTTAGTAAATCTTGTACAATGTTAGATGAGAATAGGTCGGCAACTTTAAGGCCTTTACCATGCTTTGTGTTATAACATTAGTACAACTTCCTCCATTGATGATCATGACACATAGGTTGCCATTCACTTGGCAATTCAAGTGAAAGGGGTTCTCTCTTTGTTCAGTCTCATCAACAACAAAGGTAATAAGTAATCAACATATGAACATGTAATATTCTCCCAATTTAAGTCAAATTTTAGCACTAGAATCTTCATGAGACTCATCTAATAGGTGATTAACCTCCACCTATTTTTCCTTTCTTGTACTAACACTTTCTACTTCAAAATGGGGCTTATCTCCCTTAATGGTCATGGTACGTTAGTTTAGGTACTAACTAGCCATGTGTCCAAAATTAAGGCACTTGAAACACTTTATCTCTTGGGTCTTCATATTAGAGTTCTAACGTTGATCCTTAAGAACATCAAGTTCCTTAGCCTTAGTCTTTCCTTAACCATCATCAGGTTTGCTTAGCATTTGACTTCTGCGACTAACCTCGAAACTGTATTGAACTCTATCATATCTAGGTTAGCTCGACATACTAGTTTTGCTCGGCAAGCAGAATCGGCTACTCTATGCTCAGTTGAGTTGATTTTACCTCTACCTATTGACCCTTTGCACCCCTCGGATGGTCTCATTTAAATTGCTAAGCCTTGCAATTCTACTACGTTACCAATCCTATATCTTAATCCAGAATGAACCTAGCTACTATCTACGCTTCCGACTCATCAACATCACAATGAATCATCAACAAATGGAACTTTCGAACATACTCATCTATAGATTGACTGCCTTGCTTAAGTTCTTAAAGATGTTAGAAAGTGTCTTACTTATAATTTTTTGGCACGAATCTACTCTTCAAAACGCTTTTTATCTCATTCGAGGTTCAGATTTCACAATGGGCTCACTGATTACATTCTACAACTTCTTCAACTACATTATTGTATGCCCAAAAAATTCTAAAACAGCTACTCAAATACACACCGAATCCTCATAATTGTAGAAGTCAAATATCTTTTAAATCTTCTCCTCCCAATCCATGTGATCATCAGCACTACTAGACCTATTAAAGCTCAGAATCTACAGTTTAAGATGTTCGACTCTTTTAAGAACAAAGAGCTCATACTCTGTAAGTCCATCATACTGTTCTTCTTCTTCGCCATGCTCTATAACTTCATCTAACTTAAGTGTCCTCTTTGCAAACCTCTCAACATGTCGAGATGGAGCTGGGTTTAAATTAACAGCTTTAGTGCTTTATGCTTAACTACTTTTCTTCTCAGCCTGTCTCTTACATCTTAGCCTTGTTTATCAACTCTCTTGTGATGCATACTCTTTACTAACTTCTGTACAGATATAGCCAGGTTGGCTACAATAGCAGTAAGGTCTTGCAATCGGTCATCAGTAGTTCGAGGGGTCTATTGGGTAACACTACCACGACTATGAGCATCACTCTAAGCATCATTAATCTCTCCTTAAACATAAAGATTCAACATTCTCAATATAAAACTTCAAGAGGTCTACTACTCAAAAGAAATTTCATACAACTTGGATAATATGATATCGTACAGTAACTTAAGAACTTACTCAGTTTTTATGCTAGAGAAACAGAGTATAACAGAACATACACTATAACATGAAGCAACTACTACAATACTTAGATTTCGGTCATAATCTCAACTCTGATACCAGGATTATATGATGTGCATAGGAGCCGAGTTATCACTAGGTCTTACCGTCGGAAGTAGTAACAATAGGTCCTTTGAGGTATTAAAGAAAGAGGAAGTGAATAAGTTGGCATACACAGTAGCTTTCATGAAGCTGCTCATATGATATGATACACCAATGAACACTACATGACTTAGTACTTCACCTGATATGGTGCATAAGCTAATACTAAAGTCTACTTACTACTAATCTCGAGCTACCTGATAAGATTAAATAAGAGTGTGAAAAGAATCCACTTTAAGTATAATATCTCGCAAGAACAAGGATATTCATTAACAATAATGTGTAAGATAATTGCATTATAGTAAAAATGACTATTTATAGTAAGCACTTTAAGGAAATAATAAAATTAAGGGAAATAACATAAAGGATAATGTAACAAGAAGATTCTTAGTACAAGCAAAAAGAGTAAATAAGACAAAGGACAAAACGAAATATAGTACAAATGTTAGAAAAGTAAGGGACAAGTGGGAGCCTATTAATAGGCTCATGTTTTGTAATCTTGGGGCACTATAGTTTAGTTAAGTTGATGTTGGCGTTGCTATTGTTGAGCTATGCCAAGAGTTATTGAGATGGTAGGGTAAAGCAATAACCTAGTAGGATGGAACAAGAGAGCTCGGCATACAAGGACCTCTAACTCGATACTTGATAGGTTAGCTTTGGCACTAGGCATGTAAGCTTTGATACTTAGTAGGTGGGCCTTAACATTTAATAGGTTGGCTTTGGCACTCGACAAGTTAGCGACTCGGTAAGAGTCCAAGCATAGTAGACTTTGTCCAAGATAGGGCCTTAGGGAGGTCTTCTACAGCTCTTCCATGTATTGGAGCTTATCCTTGTCATGTTGAGAAGATATGATCCTTCTCATGAGAGGTTGTAAGCCTCAAAGGCAAGCCGAGTAAGGGGTCTAGAGGTTGACACTCTATTAGAGGATAGTTGAAATGGTCCTTTCATTACTCATAGACGAACTAAGTGATAAGAGAGGAGGTTACTGTAAGGAGAGGAGGTTACTGTAAGGTTGGATAGTGATTTGAAGGTAGTCTTAAGTAGAGGGTGTTCTCCATTGAATAAGTCTCGGTTTTGGTTTCGATTCGTGGGTATGTGGCATCAAACTCCTCAACCTAAATTATAATTAGCATAATTTCTCGAATCTCATGATGGACTAGATAATGTCGTGCAATATCATTTGCTTATACGTGCAATATCATTTGCTTATACATCGCATTTAACTAACTTAGTTGAAAACCTTGATCATTTTGTGCTAAATGCATACTTCTATCTTGGTCCCACTAATGGATAAAGTTGTCTCTCATCTCCTTATAGTTTATTTTGCAGGTACCAGTAGACATATAAGCATATCAGCCAATTCCAAAAGATTAGAAAGGATTGAGAAGAATTGGCTAAACTTTTATTCTAACCGTCAATTTTACTAACTTTTAAGAAAACTAATAGGGTCTCCTTTAATGACCCTTTAGTTTTCCACTACTAATGTGTATACTAAGTATCATAAACCTATGGACTTTTAAAAAATTATCTTTTTGTTATGTTATCTTTTTATGCAATCATAATCTTGTAAATACTTATTGATTTCAAAACATTTTGCCACATATCGTATATACGACTTGATTCTTTTTGAAAGTTTTAGCTATAGAATTGTTTTTAACAAATATTTTAAAAGATTATGCCATTAATTTATATCTAGTAGGTACCAAATTGGATACTTTAAAGTGGTTAAGTCGAGTATGCTTGGTATAAACTAGGTCTATGGTAGTAGTTATAAGGCTAACTCCTTCTTTAGGATGGTTCATATGGTGAGATTATAGCGGCTCCATCTCTTCAGGGCGTAACATAGCATTAATATGTGCTAACGTACAATAGTTTCATACTAGGCTTTGTTGCTTACCCATTTAGACTTCACTTTAGGTAATGTTTACATGGATATTAATTTTTATGACTATTAGGGATATGATCTTTATTATGGTCATTGAAATAGGTAACACCACATATGGAGAAGATAAAAAGAACTTTAGATGTTATTAAGACTAATGGGTTTTGTTCTTTTAACTTTCTTTTGTTTGGAGTCTAGAGACTTTAGAAGATAAGTCTGGTATCCATTTATGAAGGCTTTAGCTATTTTTTTGTTAAACTAAATTTTCCTTTTCATCAACAAGTATTGGTGGTTTAGTATCAATTTTGTAGACTTTTAGTGGTTTTTTAGCTTGGAATACTGATATTGTACCATAAGTTCAAGTTGTCCACTCTCGATTTTTGGGCATAATAGCTTTAGGTGTTATTATAGCCATAGCTTAATTGATTTATAGAAAAGTTAGGAAAAATGATCTTTAGGACGATGAATTGAAGATAGTGGGTAGAAGTAGATTAAGTATCGACCTAAAGAGATCTTTTATCTAAATATTGTGTAGATAAATTTGATTCTCTTCATGAGTTAATGTTGTAAATATTTGTCGGTAATATTGGATGTATGTATTGTAGAACCTCANTTTCACCATTAATTTGATGAAATCAAGAAGGAAAATGAACTAAAAAATGCTCTTGAAGTAAGCTATCCAAGAAGGAAAGTGTAGGAAAGGGAGTGAATTGCCATGAATGGGATGGAAAGCGCTAGTATTGGGAAAAAGAAAAAGGCACCTAGAGCTTGTAAGCGAAATCGAGCCCTTGAACTTTTAATTGTATGTGTATGCATTTTTTATCAGGCTATTGGCCTATGCCTTGTCCATATATATAATCAAATTGCATATATAGATTAAGTTGGTTTAAGCTAAATTTAAATCTAAGCTCAAGCCCACCATTCCTCTTTTCTTTTGTATTACTTAAGGCTTAAAAAAGAATACTAAAGCTAAATTAAAAATTTACTATTCTATCTACTCTTTTTTTTTTTTATGTATTCTTTTTCTAATTTTTCTTTTTTTTGTAAATTTTATATTTTTTTTATCTTTTTCCTGCCCCCTTGATTTTTTCAAAATTTTTAAAATAAGAGTCCTAATTTAGAAAAAAAAATACCAAAAAAAAAAATAAAAAAAAAAGATAAAAAAAATATAAAATTTACAAAAAATAGAAAAATTAGAAAAAGCATACATAAAAAAAAAAAAGAGTAGATAGAATAGTAAATTTTTAATTTAGCTTTAGTATTCTTTTTTAAGCCTTAAGTAATACAAAAGAAAAGAGGAATGGTGGGCTTGAGCTTAGATTTAAATTTAGCTTAAACCAACTTAATCTATATATGCAATTTGATTATATATATGGACAAGGCATAGGCCAATAGCCTGATAAAAAATGCATACACATACAATTAAAAGTTCAAGGGCTCGATTTCGCTTACAAGCTCTAGGTGCCTTTTTCTTTTTCCCAATACTAGCGCTTTCCATCCCATTCATGGCAATTCACTCCCTTTCCTACACTTTCCTTCTTGGATAGCTTACTTCAAGAGCATTTTTTAGTTCATTTTCCTTCTTGATTTCATCAAATTAATGGTGAAATTGCAAAGCATGCATTAAATACTATGAATTGGGATAAGAAAGTTGACTTGATTCATTCATTTACTCATTCAAATCGAGGTTTGAAAATTAGGAAAAAAGAAGTAAAAATCAAAATCAGCCTTTAATGTCCTCCCTTTCCCCTTTCACAACCTCAACACCACTACCACTTCAATTGACCCTCTCTTACTCATTCCCTATGGTTGGTACATTAGCAAAAAAACAACATACTCCATAACCCAATCCCCAACAACATCGAACAACAATACACACCACCCAAAAACAATAACAAACACTCACTCTTCTCCTTGCCTTCAATTGATATAGGTGACTCTCTCGTACACCACAACACAGCAACAACATCGATCCTCCATCCCACAACACAAGCATCACTAGCAACGTAGGGGAATCCTCTTCACCTTTTAAACTCTAATGCACAACACAACCATCGGCAACAACTGAAGAAAATCCCCAACACCACTCAATCACTCACAACAAATTCATAGCTGCCTACTATCAAATCCGGAACCAAAGTCGTCCAATCCCTACATCCAGTTTCAATCCTCTTTACCATACTAGACCCTCTTCATCATCCTTCTTCGCTGACCACTAAAATCGAACCCAGTCTTCACTCATGGTCCAACCAACATACATCATAAACAAACAACCAAAACTCTATCCCCATTCATTCAATCAGCCTCACCCAAATCTTATTCTTTCACCATATACGCAGCATCAATCCTTAACCTCTTTCTTGCATCAACCTTATGATACGCACCTCTTTCCCATATGCCAATCTCATATACAACCCAACCGTATCTGTATCTAACCACGATAGCAAATAACACCTAGGTCTAGGACACTATAGTTACTTGCATACCATTTACAATCACGACATGAAGCTCGCCACAACCGTAACCAAACCCTATGCACTACCACAAAGTTTCCTGGCCTCTTTTAACCACTACTTCCACTACTACTCTTCCCAAATCAACACTATGGCCAAGCTCGTGGTGGCTTGGAACCTAAAACCCAACACTTACTTGAACTCCAACATACATCACCCATACTGGTCGTAACCACCACCTTTGACCCAATTCCAATCAACACCCGAATGGCCACCAAATACGGTAGCACTTGAAAAACACCTACATTATTTAATTAAAAACATACGAATTTGGCCTTTCCTATAAAAAAGTTGACCTAAACCACTGTTGAAGCACCCCCCAAAGAAGCTATCCTCCTCCTACATGTAGGTCACATGTGACTAGTAACTTGACCCACATTTAGATCTACGACTTGATTCTGACCCCTAGCCGACCTACGCCCCTTATATTGACTTTGGTTTGACCCTCTTTCCTATTTCATTTCCCATTGCTATTTTTTTTTTTCAAATTCTCTGATTTTTTAATATCTAATTGTAAAAGAAAAAGAAAAAAGAAACAGAAAAAAATAAGAAAGAAAAAGAAAAAAATAGAAGGAAAGAAAAAGCTTAGTTTTATTTTATTTCTTTTTATGTTTTAGTCAAAATAATAATAAAAAACTAGAAGAATAATAGTGAAATAGAAAATAAAATAAATAAATAAATGACAAAGTTATTTTATCACTTAGAAAAATTTGTTTCTCGAATAAATAAAAATGAATTGACCCTTTTAAAATTAGGAGTTTTTAAAACTTTCTAAAAATAAAACCCCAATTTATGACCTTTTAGAAAATTTTCTTAATTAACATCAAACCAGGTAAAAAACTTAAACTTGACCTTTTTTTTTTTTACTAAAATCAACCAACCCATTAATATTTTTGAAAAAAAATTATGTATGTTTGATCTCAAATAGTATGTACGTAGGAAACTCAAGGGCGAAGTAAAAAAACAAAAAATATAAATTTTTCCAATTTAGTTTAATTTATCTAATTTAATAGAATAGAATACAATTCATTAACTAGTGATTGAATTTCATTTTAAAATGGGTCGAAATTTGAAAAGCTAATAATGGTACCATAAGGGTTTAAAAGAGTAGCCCTTAAACTCAATCTTCTAGTTTTCAAAAACTATTTTTTTAGAAATTGGTTTTTCAAGTGGATTAGTGATTAGGTTATCGTAGTCCATCCAATCAATTTAGCCTAACCCTCTTTTTTCCAATTTCAATTGAATGGCGACTCCAAAGAATTTTCAAAATATGTTTAAAAAATTAGTTTTCTTTAAGTCGTAGTTAAGGATTAGTGTTAAATGAATAAAGTTTAATATTGATTTGTTTAGGAAAAAATTAGGCTCGACAGGTTGGCGACTCTATTGGAGACTTGGTGAGGGTTAGCTACTTAGGAATTTTTTAAAATTAAATTTGCTTTTCAAAATACCTATGTTATTTATTTGTTTGTTTGTTTATTTATTTGTTGTTAACTTCATGTATATACTTTGTTTTGATTATTTATTTTACATGCAACATACATTGGGATATAGGGGGTTATTTGTTGCATCAAGGATATAGGGTAGATGCAACCATACACAGGCTATCTTAGGACCCTAGGAGAGGGGCCATTATATAGGCTCCAGGAGTACAGGTATAGTGGTGTAGCGGTATAGCTACCACTTAGGGTTAATTAGGTTATCCTACTTAAGCTTGATATGACCAATGAAAGTGTTTTGTGAAAACAAGTAAGGTCATAAAACTTAAGGACCTTTTAGAACTCACCCTAATTGTATATATTCCTCTTTAAGCTTGAGTTAATATGCTACTAAAGAATTGCAACCCTACTAATGTTCAAGAGTTTTAATGCAATCAATTTTTGAAAATAACAGTAGGGTTGCAACTTAGGAGTAATGTATTAACTCAAATGATCCTAACATCTACATATTTCTACGTACATTCTTTTGTTTCATTAATAATTGATTCTTGGCTGTAAAATGTTTAGGAGTAAAATGGTAGATAACTAAGCAAATAATTAGAGAACTGATAGGCTACCGAACATCTTTAGAGCTCATGAGCAACCATTGAAGGATGGAATTGCTTATCTAAAGGAGAAACTTGAATGCTCTGAAGCTTACAACCAGGCCTTAAGGGCCCTTCTAGGATAGGTCATTAGGGAAACCCATGAAATGTTAGAAGACCTTAGGGTTTGCTTGCAAGACTAAATTTAGGATTTTTCCAGTTCATATCTAGAGAGCTTAGAATAAATATCAAGTTTTGAGAATAAGTGTTAAGCCTTCTTCCTCTATTTTTTGTACTCTGACTCTTCAAAATAATGAAAGGTTCTCTTTTAGTTTAACGCTCTTCATTCTCCAATATCTCCTTCTTTGTAAATAAATGCTTTGATTGAACTCATCTAACCAATCTCCTTTCCCTCTTAGGGAAATGTAAATAAAATCCATTGACTTGTTTATTTTTTTAGTTTTTATAAAGTAAAACTTTATCTTTCTCTCTCACAAAAAAAAAAAAAAAAGAAAGAAAGAAAATGAAAAGAAAAGTTGTTGGTGGTTATAAATCCTTATGGGGTCAACCTGAATATGAAGGAGCCAACCTAAGTCTAATGCCCTTTGACCTATTAAGGCAGCTTACCTAAACACTTTGCCCATTAAGGCATCTAACCCATACAAGGCCCTTTGACCTGTTAAGGTAGCTAACTCAAACATTAGCCCCCTTAGCGCATTCAATCTAAACACTAACCTTTGGCCCATTCAGATAGCCAGTCTAAACATAAACTCTTAGCCACTCAACACATTCAGGCAACATACCTAAACATAAGCCACTTGGCTTGTTAAGGCACAAGCATAAACTATGGCCTATTAGGTAATTGAATGAAACATAATCTCTGACCCATCAAGGTAGCTAAACCAAATCGAAACCCCTAGTTCAGTATGAAAATTGAACCCAACCAAATCATCATTTCACATTAGGGCATATGTTAAGAAACTAAGTGAGCAAAGTTAATCTCTAACCCGGGGCGAATAAATAATAGACTCTCCTTAAGGAATTGGTAACTCACCTTTAAAAGGTTTAGAATAAAAAAAGGTAAACTATATCCCACACATTAACCCTTAAACAATTTGAGAGTTAAGAGACATAATGGTGAGGATATTTTCAACTCATTCCTTGAAGGAGATCCACTTTGAATGTAATAAGTAGATTAAAATAAAATTAGGCATTCATTTTCAAATCTCAAGCATGATTATTTCTTGTTAACCCTGTTGGACCTATTTGAAGAATTTTCAAATCTAAATCCTATCAAGAACCACCTCATAATGGGACAATTTGAAGGTTAGGGTCATTGATAAAGAGAGAAAGATAAAATTGGTTTGTACTTGCTTCAGTAACATTAAATTCATAGACAACTTTTATTTCTAATAAGTTATTTTCTTTGAACTGAAGAAGAGTCGAAACCCTTCAAACACCTCAGACTTATTCCTACCTCACCCAAGCCTATATGCTTAAAAGATATGGATTTAGGGCTTTCATTCTCTCAAAGTCAAAGACTCGATAATAGAGACCCAAAGAAAAAGGGTAAAATAAAAAAGAAGGAATGGGGCAACGAATAATAATAATAATAATGAAGGAAAAATGCTTGAAAATCAGGCTTGTATGTAAAGAAAAAAGCTTTAACTGAAGAAAGCCTAGAAAATGTAAGGCCCATAATTAAAGCCTAAACATTTCCAAGAAACACAAAGCCCTTATGCCCATTTTGAATCTCATGCATAACCTAAAAACATGAGCCCTACATATCCATCTCAAATCATAAGATATAAAGCCCCCTTTACCCATCACAAACACAAGGCCTTCCCACCCACAATACCAACCTTATTTAATAAAACTCTTCTAGTTTTAAAGAATAATTTATCTTTAATAAAAATTGTTTTAAAAACTGTAGCAAGCATACTTCTAATTTTTCCTAAAGGTTCTTGATTTGTATGCTTCGATTGAATAAAAGCATTTCTTTCAAAATAAACTTTCTCATTGGACCTTTTTTTAAACCTTTTGACTAAAAGCCTAAAATTCATAATGTTGAACCCAAAAAGACCAAACGGATGGATCAAGGCATATCACTTACAAAATATACTATAATTTTTGGGACTATAGTCAAGAGTGTAATTTAGATCGAGAGTTCGCAAGAAAGTCCTCTTTGACTAGACTAAACATGAGTTACCTTTTTCCTTAGAAAAGAAATGTTTAAAATCATAAAGCCCTACAAGGGAGCCTAACATTAAGGTCAGGGATATTAAGATGCCCCATACGATTACCAAGGAAAAGATAGTTATAACACTTATTCCTTAAATAAGAATTTATACTCATTAGTAAACTTTCAAAAAAAGAAAAAAGACAAAAAGAAAAAAAAAAGAGAAGAGAGAGAAAGTAAAGGCTTGTCATAAGTTTTTGGTTCACTTTCAAATCCATGTTGGCTCAAGCAGCCAAACTTTCAATTCAAGTCATTTGTTTCATTTTCAATGTGGTCACAACTTTTAAATTGATCATATTAATCCTTGATGCCTCTTCTGTCATTAAATGATTTTCACCAAATTCTTTAGTTGTAAACATTTTTCAAGTTAGGAATTTTTTCAAACTGGTTACGTCCTTTGGTTTGCTTCTTCAATCTCTCATATTTCCTTTAAGGTTATAACCTGCTCTAAAAGCGCTATCCCCTCTTTCCATTCTTTTAAAGGTTCTTGCTAGCTCTTAGAGTGTTGTCTTGCCTTCTTCCATTCTTTTTAGGGTGTTAGCTAGCTCTTAGATGATATACCGCGCTAAGAACCAACAAGGGCGGTGATATCAGGGTAGGTCCAAATCTGCCAAAGGAGCGAACATAGAGTAGGTTTAATGAGAGTTTTAGCAAATCCGTGAGCCACCTAATTAGATATAATGCATCGGCTAGATTCTACACAATCTAAGACTTGTCGAATATAATGCATCGATTCAAGTGATGGGGCTGCCCACTACAATTTTTACTAAAGGGATTGATAAGAGCTAATAAGAAAGAATTTTTCAAGAGAAAAGACTCGAAGGATTTTTTTATTAATGTTGTAAATTTATTCAAAACCCTACACATGTATTCTATTTATACATAATGATGAATTTGTAAATAAAAAGACAAAAAGGATACCTTAGTATCATTGCCATAAATACAAAATAAACGTAAGGGTAGTTTAGGAAAAATATAAGAAATAGGAAATCTAAATAACACAAATAAAAAAAAAAGTAATCAAATAGAATGTCTAAGTGAGGAGTAAATGAGCTTAACCTTAGCATTTTGGTTGAGTCGGTAACCCAAATCTTAGCATTCTCTCTCCCTTAAAGAAGTTTCAACCCAAAACTTGATAATTGGTAGCTCTAAATCCCACTAAAATCAAATACCAACCTGTAAAAATAAAATGTAAATATAGAAAAGTATTCTAACTAGTCCACCAATGTTTTCATTGGTTAATGCTCCTTCCATTTGTTATAAGCCTGATCAACTAAACTCTTCTTTAAGGATCTTTCGTTCCATTCTTTGTGTATTCGATCAACTTTATCTAAGTAGCCCCAACAACTATCAATCAAGGGGAATAATATAATTTTTAGCTCAAGCATCATGTAATGATCTCAAGGAATATGAACACGTAAAATCTCAAACTTCTCTCTTAACTCAAAAATCCTTAAAGCTTCATGCACTCTCAATGTCGACCTCACAACATAGTGCTCGGTAGCCTTCTCCCCTTCCACTTCCTCATAACTTAATTCTTTCTCCTCCCATCTATACACTACAAATTTTTTCAATGTGAGAGTACTAAAGATAAGAACAACACAACCCACATAGGAATATTCATCACCATGACCTTAGAATACACTAATATACAATCTATAGTGTCTCATAAGTACAATACTACTACAAAACATTTCGCTTCCGGACAACCTTGGTAATGGATAAAAATAGAAAAGTCTCACATGTGAAAAGAACTTGGCACGCCAAACTTCGTGCCTCAGTTTTAGCTCAGCATAGTTTATCCTTGCACGTAATTAGACAAACATAGCTGGTTTATCCCTGCACGTAATCGGACAAACATAGCTGGACACACGCAAGAATCTCTGGTAGAGTACTTGGATAGCTCGGTAGTTCGGTAAATGACCATTTATGCAACTCATCTCGGCAATCCAACAATACATAAGCTCGATAACCTTTAGAAGGATAGCTAGGTTATGCACTTAAATCACAAGTTCGGCACTCGCGACAGCTTAGTAGCTTCAGCACAGTTCGGCACACAATAGCATGGGTCACGATTAAACAAAGTAGTACGATTCAACAGCTCGGACACGCAAGTTTCTGGTGGGTGCTGCACACATAAGGAGCTTGGACACTTAGATTCTTATACAGTAACTAGCTTAGCAACTACAGTTTGGCAATTCTCGACTTAGATAGCAATGGACAAGATGAATTATGTAGTTTGGTAATGCTCCATGCAAAGCAACTCGAATTAAACAGCTTTGGTCTCTCCCGCACCAAGTTCTAGCACGCACTCACCACAGTAAGCTCGGGCGTCGCACAATTTAGGCAGCTCGGCAAAGCTCCAATCACAATAGCTCGGCTCGAAAATTAGCTTAGCAATAATTAGACAGAACATACACACTCGGCAAGGAACTTGAAATTCCACAAAGAAATACGCAAGCCCCAACATATTAGTACACACGTAACAGCATGTCACTCTCTTCCCTCCAACACAGTAGCACTGAATACTATTACATGCAATTTGTTTACAGCCACAAATCACTGCACAACCACTCAACTGCATGACACATAATTTCACAGCTATAATTCAATACCACGCAATTGCAATTTTCGAATCCGTACACAACAACATTGCAGCTTGATTCTCAAATGTACAGTACATTGTTGCACTTGAACACGCTTTTGTACGTCTCCTTCTCACTTCAATTCAGCTCGGCACACTTAAGAGTCATCTTCTCGGCCTCAATTTAGCTCTTTTTTTGGCCTGCACTTTTCTCGATGGTGCACACAACTTCAACTCATACACAACACGACAACAATCCAATAGGAAAACTCGGACCAAAAGCACCACGCACCCACGTCTCTATTGCAGTTGCAACCACCAGCATTCACTCGCACACTTGTTGCACAAATTGCAACACACTATAGCTTACTGAACAACTCACGTCTACAACCAGTCACTCATCGTAGCTCTACCCCTCCTTCTGTCACATAATTCAACCACATAAGCCAACTTGCAAGCACCGGAAAGGGCCGATACACTCTCCACAGACCACAATACAACAACTACGGTGATAGTGAACCCACAAAACTCTTAGTTCGCAATTTCACTGCAATCTACAACCTACCTTCTTCACTGTACATCACTGCGCACCTACAACTTCACTCACGAAATCTCAAGCACATACACCCCTCTCTATTCCCAATGGAGATCTACTGTAGTAACACGATTGGCCCAATTTTAATCCGTTGTTGGAACTCTTTGTGATCCAAATCTCGCTACCCTTTCTTTTTTATTATTATTATTATTATTTTAAAGAAACCCCAATTCCCAAATTCATAGACCCACCGCTACCACAATTGACCACCAAATGAGTGTCTCGATTCACAAATCAACACCTAAATCAGAATCTTGACCGGATGATGCCAAAACTCGAACACCTACTAAATACCCAAAATGTACAGTCACGGCTGGGTGCTTTTCATCATTGACGGCGTATTGTTCGAAACGTCCAAAAAATTACCACAGCCACATATCCAAAAGAAACACTTCAGTCGATTCCTATCTGCCCTTTCTCGTTTTTTAAAATATATTTTAGTATTAACTCTGTAACTATCCGTAATGAAACTTCAAACCAAATGCTTAATAAATCCACACTGACGAAGTATTGTAATTAAAACCAGCAATAAAGTACCCGAATGTATCGTCTACCAAAGGAATGAAAATAAAGTAGGTTTAATGAGGGTTTTAGCAAATCCATAAATCACTTAACTGGATATAATGTATTAATTAAATTTTACATAACTTAAGACTCGTCGAATATGACGCATCAGTTCAAGTGATAGGGTTGTCAGCCATAATACTTACTAAAAGGATTGATAGGAACTTATGAGAGAGAGTTTTTTAAGAAAAAAGATTCAAAAGATTTTTCATTAATGTTGTAAATCTATACAAAACCCTATACATGCATTCTATTTATATATAATGGTAAACTTATAAATTAAAAAAACTAAAAGGATGCTCTAGTAACATTCTCATAAATACAAAATAAACATGAAGCTAGTTAAGAAAAAATACAAAAAAATAAAAATCTAAATAATACAAATAAAAATAAGTAATCAAATAAAATGTTTGGGTAAAGAGTAAATGAGCTCAACTTTAGCATTTAGGTTAGTTTCATACCCTAATCCTATCATTAGGGCATTACCCTACACTTAATCCTTTCCTTTTTGGGTTTTAACTAGCTTTTAGAACGTTATCCTATCTTTACTTTATTCTATTTAGGGTTCTAATTAGTTCTTATAGTATTGCCTCGGTTTTGATCCACTCTTTAGCTAGCTCTTAAATTGTTATCCCGCTTTTTAGAGTTTTAGCTAGCTCTTAGAGTATTATCTTATCTTTAATCCATTCTATTTAGGGTTTTAGTAAGCTCTTAGAGCACTATTTAGTTTTTAGTCCACTCTTTTTAGAGTTTTAACCAGCTCTTAAAATGTTGTCTCATCTTTATTCCATTCATTTTAGGGTTCTAGTTAGCTCTTAGAGTATTATCCCGTCTTTAATCCATTTTGTTTAGGATTATAGCTAACTCTTAGAGTGTTGTCCCATTTTTTATTCACTCTTTTTAGGATTCTAGTTAGCTCATAAAACACTATCCTGATTTATCATCTTCTCTTAAGGCTGAGCAAGCCCATAGGGTACTTCCTTCTACTAATTTCTTTTAATGAGCCCATAAGACACCCCTTTTCACTAATCTTTTTAGCAAGTCCATAGAGTGCTTCTCATTTCCAATCTCTCTTAAGGTCATAGCAAGCCCGTAGGGCGCTTCTCATTTCCAATTTCTCTTTTAGGGGTTTTAGTCAATCTCTTTTTAGTGTTTTTAGCCAACCCATAGGATGCTTCTCTTTCACTAATTCCTCTTTTAGCTAGCTCATAAGGTGCTTCTCTTTACCAATTTCCTTTTAATGAGCCTATGGGGCATTTCTTTTCACAAATTTCTTTTGGCTAGCCCATAAGGCGCTTATCTTCACCAATTTCTTTTGGCCAGCCTATAGGGTGCTTCTCATCTCTAATCTCTCTTTAAGATCTTAGTGAGCTTGTACGATACTTCCCATTTTTAATTTTATTTAGGGGTTTTTAGTCAGCTCATAAAGCACTATCTCAACTCAATCTTTCTAGCAAACTCATAAGGTGATTCTCAACTTCCTTTTAGGGTCTTAACAAGCCCATAGGATACTTTCCTTTACCAATTTCTTTTAACAAGCCCATAGGTTGCGTCCTTCAATCGATTCTAACTTTAGGGTTGCTAGTCCCTAAAATATGCTCCTACTTGGGTTAATGAGCTTAAAGGAGCATAACTAGCTTTTCTCAAAATCGATTCCAACTTTAGGGTTATTAGTCTCCGAGAGATGATTTCACCTAAGTTAGTGAGCTTAGAGAGCTTAGAAGTGCATAACTAGGTTTTTCAAAATTGATTTCAATTAAAGGTTGCTAGTCTCTTAAAGATACTCCTACTTAAGTTAGTAAACTTAGAAGAGTATAATCAGATTTTTCAAATCAATTCCAGTTTAGGGTTACTAGTCCCCTAGAGATGCCCCCACCTAAGTTAGCGAGCTTGAAGGAGCACGACCAAGTTTTTCTAAATCAATTGCAATTTAAGGTTACTAGTCTCCTAAAAACGCTATAACCTAAGTTAGTGAGCCTAAAGGAGTACGATCACGTTTTTCTAAATCAATTTAAATTCAAGGTTACTAGTCCCTTAGAGATGCTCCCTCCTAGGTTAATGAGCTTAGAAGAGCATAACTAGGTTTTTCCAAATCAATTTCAATTTAAAGTTGCTATTCCCTAAAGATACTCCTACCTAGGTTAGTGAGCTCAGAAGAGTATGACAAGGTTTTTCCAAAGTGATTCTAATTTAGGGTTGCTAGTCTCATAGAGACATTCCTACCTAGGTTAGTCGGCTTAAAATGACATACGACTAAGTTTCAAACCGATCTTTCTAACTAACTCCTATAGAGCTAAACCTTTTTAAACTCACTCAGCTAATTCATAGAGTGCCTCCTCTCTCTTTAACCTTTCACCATTCTTCGAATTCTTAGTAGACCAAACCTAGGTTAGTTAGCTAGTTGTAGCGTTTCTTTGAACAAATTCCATCCTTAGGGCAAAAATAATCTCTTTTATCTTCGTGGTAAAGTTTTATTCAAATTTTATCATAAAGAGGGGTAATTGTAGATACCTAATTTTTGCTCTCTTTTTATTTTTTCAAAATTTTTAAATCAAGGGAAAGGTTCCTAATTTAGAAAAAATATTAAAAAATTTAAAATTGAAAAAAATCACAAAAAAATAATAATAAATTTATAAAAAAATGTAAAAAATAGAAAATTTGGAAAGGTAAAGAGAAAGAGAGAGAGAGAGAGAGAGAGAGAGTACATAGAATAGCAAATTTTTAATTTAGCTTTAGTATTCTTTTTTAGGCCTTCAATAATAAAAAAAAAAAAAGAAAAGAGGAATGTTGGGCCGAAGCTTAGATTTAAATTTAGCTTAAGCCGACCTAGGTCATATATGCAATTTGATTACATAAATGAATAAAGCATAGGTTAACAATTTGATAGAAAGCGCATGCACATATAATTAAAAAGGTTAGGGGTTTGATTTCGCTTACAGGCAGTGGGCACCTTTTCCTTTTTCCCAATGCTGGCACTTTCCATCCCATTCATGGAAATTTACTCCCTATCCCGCACTTTCGTTCTTGGATAGCTCACTTTTAGAGCATTTTTTAGTCTATTTTCCTTTGTGATTTCATCAATTTAATGGTGAAATTGCAAAGAATGCATAAGATACTATGAATTAGGATAAGAAAGTTGACTTGATTCAGTCATTTACTCATTCAAATTAGGGTTTGAAAAATAGGAAGATGAAAAATTAAAAATTAACCTTTAATGTCCTTCATCTCGCTTTTCACAACTTCAATACCCCCACCACTTCAATTGACCCTCTCTCACTCATTTCCTATGGTCGACACATTGGCAAAAAACAACACACTCCATAACCTAATCCCCAACAACATCAAACAGCAGCATACAGCACCCAAAACAACAGAAAACACTCACTCTCCTCCTTGCCTTCAATCAAAACAGGTGACTCTCTCTCGCACACCACAATACAGCAGCAACACCGATCCTCCATCGCACAACATAAGCATTACTAGCAATGTAGGGGAATCCTTTTCACCTTTCATACTCCAACGCAAAACATAAGCATTGGTGGCAACTATGGTAAAAACCTTAAACCTGACTCTTTTTTTTTTTTTAACTAAAATCATCCAACTAGGTAATGTTTTTGGAAAAGAACTAAGTATGTCTGATCCCAAATAGGAGGTATGTAGACACTTTTAGGTCAACTAAAAACCTAAACAATTTATTAACTAAAGATTGGATTTCATTTTAAAAAGGGTAATTTTCAAAAGTATTAAATTCAAAAAGTTAGTAGCGATACTTGTAAGGGTTTAAAAGAATAGCCTTTGGACTTGATCTTTTGGTTTTCAAAAATTGTGAGTTTTTCAAGTGGATCAGTGGCTAAGTTAAATCAAGCTACCCAATCAATTTAACCTAATCATCTTTTTCCCAACTCCAGTTGGATGGCAACTTCAAAGAATTTTCAAAATACGTTTAAAAAACCAGTTTTCTTTAAGTCTTGGTCAATAATCAATATTAAACGGGTGGGGTTTAATATTGATCAGTTTAGGGAAAACTTATAAAAACAAAAAAAAAAAAAATTAGGCTTAATATGTATTATGATTGTATTTGAGATAATAGTGTGCTCATCTTATTTCTTATCTATTAGGTGTTATAGAATAATAGTAAGGGGAAGCCTAGACCATAGAATTCACAATGTTGATGAAAATGAAGAACTTCCCTTAAAAACCCATTGCCATTGCCGCTACCCAATCCTCCTATAAGAGTTTAACTAGAGCAATCAATGAATCTGGTATAGATCTTAAAGGTGATGATTCAAACTCAACAATAATTAATGCAAGAAAATTTACATAGGATATTATGGAGATCTTGAGGTACAATAGAAATGGCCAGTGGAGAGTAATAATGAATAAGAGTTGCAAGAGACTTAGAGAGATAGCTAGGCTACATAAACTTATTCAGCTTTGTTAATCCCTCTTCAAAAACATCAATCACTCTACTCGAGGATGAGGAGTGGATAATGGAGATGGAGAAAGCATTTACTGCTTATGATGCTTTGGATTATAGATACCAACTCATGTTGTATTTATGTTGAAAGGTGATGTAACGAATTAATGGTGGGTAATATTGGGGCTTCTTACCTAGAGGATCATGTATGTTTCGGGATAAATTCTTCATAAGGTTCTTTCTAAGCAGTCTGTAGTAGAAAATGGTTCTAGAATATTCACTATGAAGTAGGGAAATTAAATATTTGAGGAACATGAAGAGTTATAGATAGATTAGGTTTTCCCCTAAAGTATATAAAGCCATTAAGGAGCTTAAGGTTCAAAAGTTCTTAACTGGACTACTACTAAGATTATAGTATGAGGTTAGATCCTTTGACTTACATACTTATGCAGTAGTAATGAACAAAGAGAAATTGATATAATAGGATACTACTAAACAAAGTATCATGATAGCTAGGGACTTGGCAATTTTAGGTAAAAGACCTTCTAGTAATAAGATGTTACAAGGAGTTGGTAGCCACCTAGGCTGGTTGTATAAATGGATAGGTTACCTAAGAACTGAATCGTTCTACCATTAGTGATAAGATGTGCAGCTAATGTTTTGTTCTTCATGAGAAGAACGATTGTAAATGCATCTTTGGGGTATGCTTATCTTGTGATTAGTAGGGCTATAATAGTAAGGTATGTATAAATCTAGTGCTACCACCATTACTATACCATAACTGCAAGCAAGGAGGATATTGCTTGATATTGTGCAAAGAAAATAAGAATAAAAAAATTACCCTTAGCTTAGATGATAAAATAGAATGGAAAAAGGTTGAAAGCCAATAGTTAGTTTTAAGAATTTACAACGCACCAACAATATGCCCATAATATTAATAATATGGCAAGAATGCTTTTAGCCCTTTTTCATAGTACTAATATACTTTTTCATAGTCATAATCTGCCATGTGTCTCTAGTATCTAACAATGTGTTAATACTCTATTTCATTACTAGAATCTCCAAAAATATCAGTGATAATAATTAACAATTCTCCTTAATTAAATTTAAACTAAATGAACTCCTAACTATTCATTACAACATATAAACTATTATAACCTAAATAAAATCCTTCTTCTTTGTGCATTAGCAATATACTTGCTCCCAAACTCTGAGCTCTTTAATGTTTAAACTTCTTAAGTACCTAAAAACAAGGTCTTTAAAGGGCTGATCTAAAAGCCTAGTATGTAGCACCACAAGAACATACACATGCCATATGCAATATCAATGTACAAGCATTCAATGTAACATAAATGATCAAACCATCCATTTAAATTTTCTTTCAATTTAGTCTAATACACATCATAGGAGTCCTTGTGACCCTACTCATACTATATTATAAATATGCATAGTACACTTGGAAATTGCTATCACTGACCTTAGGATTTCCTAGTAGGAATTGCCATTATTTACCTCATCTAAATGATATTGGAAATTGTCACATATGGCCTTAATATCCTTAGATCTGTCCTAAATCATTTTTAAGTTCAACTCGATAAGGAAAAATGCCATAGAAGGATCATTGGGGTGCTCCTTATGGATCTACCTCCTTTGGCACCTATGACATGTCAAGCACAAAGAGCATAACAAGTATTTATAACCAAATAATTAACGAACCTGTTTTAGTTTCTATCCAAGAAAGCATATACAATAACCATACATTAAGTACTTGGCTCTAAAATCTCAACCTATAACTATAATTTTTATTTAAGTTCCAATATTTTATATTTAAGGGAAACCCTTATAAGAAAATAGTAAAACTACGCTTAGTAATATTCTAGATTAAAACCCATGATTAAGGTTTAACCTATCCATTTATAGAAGAGTTAAACTTGAAAATTATATATTTATACTGTAGCTATACTTATATATTTCCATATTAGTTCCTTTTATTATTATGACCAACATAATTATTTTATTACTCTTTTATTATGTAGTTATTCCTTAACCAATAGTTATTACTATTTATTCATTTACTTTTACACGCCTATATAAATTAGTCTTATATTCTTAACTTTTGTGCACGTATATATAAATACATCACTACTATTCTTTTATTTATACTATTACTGTTTTTGTTATTATAATTTATACTATTCTTTACTTATGTTATTATTATTATTATCATCACCATTGCAACTACTAATACTGATACTACTGTTGCTATTGTTGCTACTATTGTTACTATTGTGACTACTACTACTATTGTTGTTACTACTATTACTATTATTGTTAAGGTAATTAATCACTTCTAGAAACACTTTCCTTAATTGTATATGGGTGTTTTACATGAAAGCACAAGGCTAAGGAGGTACACGACCTCAACATACTTATGTACACAAGTGTTTTGAGAAGCACGCTCAACTAAGAAAGAAACACAAGCTTATATTGAAGAAAATACAAGGTTAAGGAGGTTCACAAACATGATTACAACCATAAATTTCAATCATGCTCTAGAACATTTCCTAATGCCAAAGGTAACATGGGCGTGGACATTTAATTAACCAAACCAAAGGACTTATAGGTAAGATCACCATATATTCCTACCTATGCTCCATTGTCCCTCAAGTTTCACATCTAAACAATTTTTCCTCTTTTTCTAGACTCCAATTCTTAATTTAGCATATCAAAAACTTAAGATCCTTAAATTATTTATTCATAATTCGTAGTTAAAAAAAAAAAAAAAAACAAACTCATGTGTGTTTTTTCAACCAATACAAAGATTAACAAAAAGATTAGTAGAACAAGATTATTCATAACTTATGTTAACCTAAACTTGTTTTATTTGAATGATTAGGCTTTATTTCCAACCAACAACCTTCGATTGAAACACTAATATTGGATAAAAAAATCCTTTTGAATCTCCCCCCGTTTCTTGTGATATCGCTACCTACTGCTTACTATTCTCATAATAGAAGATTTTAACTTATACTCCTATATTATTATTTTCTTCCTCTATCTAGAGACAATGCTTATTAGATAAAAAATCCTAATTGCATACCTTACTGATCAACAAGATTGAAGAAAAGAGCACTTGTGCTTGTGTTTCTTGTTTCTACAAAGTAAGGTCCAGTTGTAAAACAAAGAGAATGGTAAAAGGTGAGGATGTTAGGTTATGAAGAGTTTCTATTATTGAAGATAAAGTACAAATACCTACTTCGCCCTCAAATCTTATCACTTAATTACTTCTTGCCCCCTCTTTTATAATCAAGTATTTTATTTCTATTTTATTTTATTTGTAGGTTTTACAAATGACTATTCTATTGAAACTATGGTGCCATTACCTATATGGTGAGAAGCATAAAATATATAAGGAATATATAAGTTTAAAGTATATCTTTATAAAAAAAGGAACTAAAGTTAAGACAGAGAAGACGTTTGGAACTAGTAAAGGACTGCGATATAAAGATCCTATACCACCCGAGGAAAGATAACGTGAAATAAATACGATAGTGCTACTATCCTTACACAAAATAATAAGAAAGGAAAACAATACTAAAATTTAGAGGTTGTTGCCATTTTGTAATATTAATATTTTCTACACATCATAAAATTTTACAAGTACCATTATAAATTGTACTACCATCACCATCAGTGTCTTTTTATATGATGCTACTCATATATATTTTTTCGATTGTATAAATATTTGAAAAAATGATTAGAACTAAGCTAAATGCAGAGATCAAGAATTAGAAATTGATCAAGATAATGATTACTTTATTTTGCAGTAATTGATGTTAAAGTTTGAGTAAGTGATTGAATAAAAGTAGATAAAGTAGGAATAAATTAGTTAATGATGAAGATAGTGATTATTTTACACTAACCTATATAACCATTGCTACTAAGAAAGATAATAATATTGATTGCAATGTATATTTAACTTTGAATATTTTCTATGTATTTCAAAGGTTACAAGCATTGTGCGCTAATAATAAAATTAACATTACGTCAAAGTAATTGTCATATTTTTCTATTCTAACTTGCGACTACTACATTTCCTTAATGTCAATCACCTATTTAAATGTCTTAAGAATTGAAAAAAGATGCTATAAGTAACACCATGAAAAGAGATGCTAATATCTTTTGCAACATCAATACTATATAGTTGTTGTAAAATTTAAGAATAAATGAAAAATATTATATAGAAGACGTTTTAAAGAAAAAGAGGGAAAAACATTCACAGAACTCCTTTGCTAATTGGAAATTGGTCGTAACCAATATAAGGTAAATTAATCTCTCCTATTCCATTATTATAATTGTCTTACCAACTAAACAAAATTGATAAAACTAATAATTGCTGGTCCCTTACAAGGCTAAATTGATTGCTTAAAAACATTTAAAATTATGGCTTAGCAAGAAATATAGAAAAGAATATACAAACAAGCAAATAAACGAGAGAGACTTCAAAAAGATCGGGTAGAAAATTTATAAAGGTTCCTCATTATGAGTCAGTTATCTCTGTTAACTCCATTTATTGGGGATTTGGTCTTCTACACCAATTGTTTTATTATTTTCAATAACCAAAGAAAATGTACAAACAAGTTCTTGATGGAAAACAATTAACACAACTTTGCCTTCAAGCTTGTCTTTAGTTAAATAGAACTATTCTAGTTTACTCACTCTTGATTACAGTACACAATGCAATTAAATAAGTTCTCGATGGAAAACAACTATAACTTCCAAAGTTTTTATACAAAGCATTTGTAAACAATTCACAAAATATCAAATTAGCTTAGGAATGATCTCTTAAGTACTTGCTATGATAGATTGTTTTAATATATTTCACAAACTCTTGATCTACACGGATTCTTTTTCTTTTAAAATTTTGAATGTAATGGTTTGTATAAGCCTCTTAATCGTTAGATAATACTTATCTCTTTTTAATCTTGAATAATTTGCACATTGCAAGATCTTCTATCTTCAAAATATTAGGTTGGTTGTTGAGATACTTTCATAAAATCCATAATTTAAATTACTCAGATATAATAGACTTTCATTCTCAGGTTTAGATAAGACTAGTTGAATAAAATCTCTATGCTTCAAATAAATAGGCTTCTATATTAATCTAATACCTCGAACTTTATCTACATCTCTAGGTGCTATCACTCCCCATAAAAATTTGTGAAATAATCCTCCTTAATTAGTGGAACGTGTTAAATGCATTACCCAAGTACACTTGACTTAGTGGAGTTAGGCTTTAACTTACAAAACAATGTTAGATAAAATATGTTCTTCCAAACTACTTATAAACCTTTTGAATACTTTTAGATAACTTCTATGTTTATCAAAATTGCTTCTAAGTCTGCTCAAACTCTTCTTAGCCATTTTTGTACTTGTCATGACTTTTTCTAAGTTTGCTTCTAAGTCTTGACTGATCCTTCTTTTCTTCTTACTTTAGCAATACCTAGTGAAACTTCTAAGAGTACTTCTAACTTTCTATCTTATCAAAAATCTACTTACTCATCTTTGAACAATTAAAGCTTCTAACTATCCTTCTATCTATTCCAAACTTCAAGCTTTATTCATAAAATATACCTTCTACCTTTGCTTTTATCATTGCTTTTAAGTTCTTGTTTTTACTAATAATACTTAACACTTTCATTAGGGCACCTTTGGTGTTTGTTATCAAAACAGGTCAGTAAGGCATCCAACAACAATATATTCTCATTTATATGCCGTGAGGTCAAAATCTAATGAGAAACTAAAGGTGACACAATCCATAAAAGAATGGTGAGATTTGTTAATCCTTGTAATTTAGGTTTGATAAAAGTCTCTTAATACATATTAACAAAATCTATCTTGTTGAAGGACAAGAATTGTGGTTAAGATGATGGCAAGACCTTGTTGTTTAATCATTTTTCTCAATGTAAGAAATCTATTTTGATAAGTTATTCATTGATTTACCTCTTAGGTTTTAATTTCAATTTAAGGATTAGAGATCAACGTAAGGTTTAATCACAAGGGAGACATAAAGGATTAAATTTTTGTATGTGAAGCATTGAGTGAACTAAAATTTAGGATGTTAGTTTTAAAATTGTTTAAAGATTTTATCCACAAATATGTAGTCTAGGTAAAAACATGCTAAAAAAAGGATTATGCATTTGTAATGAGTATATGAAGTGTATGGGCATGTTAAAATTGTTGAATAAAGTAGTTAGAAATGTTAATGGATTTTAAGATAAATAAAGAAAAGTCAAAAGGTCAAAAGTAGAAAGTTATGAAGTGTTTTAAGAAAGTAAGATGACACTCAAAAAGTAATTTAGAGTGAGAGCTAAAGAGTGCAAGTAATAAATTCAAAATGCAATACTTAAAGAGTAAATCAGAGGGTAGAACAAGTAAGGTCAAGATACAAAAACCTAGGGGGATGACTCATAAAATAACATGGTTTAAAAAAATTTCTAACATATTACTTCTTTAAGGATTTAAGTTAGATAATCTAATAGAATGAAGGCTTGTCTCTATTTATTGAATATATTTGGGAAATGGATTTAATTCCATTCCACTTAAGTTTGTTTTATATCTATGGAGATTTTATTTGAGAGGATTCTTACATTTTTTTTTTCTTAAGTTTAAATCTTATAAGTTTCTACAAATTTAGGGAGTTACGTTAGTCATTAAAATTGCATTTGAATTTAGACAGTTTTTGAAGATAAGAGTCAGAACTTAACAATGAATAGGTTAGGTCATTCTAAGTTTGAGACAATAATGTTAGAGATCTAAGATAAATATTTGATTTAGACTTATATTAGACATGATATGACCTTCATCCTAGGTATAATCCAATCACTCAGTGATATTATGCAGCAAATAAACAAGATGAATCTTTTTGTATTCTTGTATATGTAGGATAACAAAAATTTAAAGGAATTAGGGATATGAATGATTATCGCTAGATAATTGAACCAAGGTTTTGATTTCTTATCTCGATGCCTCACGAGATAGAAAATAAAAAAAAAGATAATAATTAGATAGATTGGTTACAATCGGTGATCAATCTAATTATTAGGAAGGAAGATATTAAAATAGAGTTATAAACAATGAATATTGTCACTCCAAGTGATTCAAGAAGAATAATCTTCAATATTAAATTATGTGTAATGTGACTAGAAATTTGTGCGTCTATGTTACAATAATGAGAAAAAGCTTTAAATACTAATTGTTGTTCGTCGTCTTTTCGAAAGATAAGAGTTGAGACAATGGGCTTGAATCATGAGCAGCATGAGCTTAAAATCTTGATCCTTGAACAATGTAACCTTCAAAACCACAGTGGAGTTTGGCCTTATGTGGGTACCTTAATGCTAATGTTAGTTTTTCTTGAAAAAGTGGTAGGGTAACGACCATATTAGTGAGGGTGACCATACCTAGGGGACTCATCCCCTATTTATAAGTGATGGGGCTAAGATATTTTAGGAAAGATATGCATCACTATATTTAGAGTTAGATTTTTCTCAAATTGACAAGTGTATCCAATTAAGTAGATAGGTATCTTCTAGAAGCCGAAATGTATCTTTGTTAAAGATTTATTGTAGATATAGATGTCTTTACATTTGCTCTAACTTGAGCTAGGGACGCTAGGTATACATGAGATTGGAAGAGCTCTCCTTAATAGAATCATAAGTCTTGGCTAAAGACAACCATATACGATGCGAAGCTCCCTAATAGGTAGTAGAGCATGAACTTCTCCTACCTCTTATTTCTTAGCTTTACCTAAAGTGATAATTCTTACATTCCTTAGCCTTCCCTTAGCCTCGAGAATGTTATATACTCCCTTAGGTCACGTCATTCCCCTCTTGTTGGAAAGGATTTAACTTCGAATCTGAATTTTTTCTTCTAGTTTTCTGAAATCCTTTTTTGGAAACAAATTCTTTTGTAACAAATTCAAAACTTTCTCTGCTAGTTCTAACTTTCTTGACCTCAACTAGACTCATAGGCATCAAAGTGATCTTCTTTCCATCTTCCATGAAAGTGTAAGAAATCTGGAAACCATCAAAGATATCACTTGTGAAATTTCTTGTGTCTTCCAAATAACATGTTTGTAGCATCCATGGGTGTAGCATCATAAGTTATCTCCTAAGTGTAATGGTAATTGGTACTCTAATTCGCTTGTTTACCTTGATGACCCCCTTAGAGCCAAGCTAAAGTAAGTCATATGGCCACAATAATTGCTCTTGCTTCAATCTCAAATGATTAACAAAATACAAGTTGATATTTATCCTCCTTTAGGTGTAGAATACGTTCTCTCTTTCTTATATTTTTCTTGCCTCACTGACATCCTCAAACACATGCTTAGTTAATACTAGAGTAAAAAAATTTCCCTCTTTCCTACTAAGTGACCTCTCCTTAATATTAGAGTCACTCTTTTCGTCACCAAAATCCTTCTCACACTTTCCCTTATCACAATAAATAACTTCATCCACTTTAAGCACCATAAACCAATTATTAGGATACTTAGATGCAATATGCCCATACCCTTGGCATTTAAAGCATTGAACCTATTTACGCTTCCTCTAAGATTACCTGCTTTTTTCTTAACGCTAACATTCTTTCCCTTTTCCTTAATCCTCTCAGTACGTCTTAAATCAAATTCCTCACTCATTATACCTTCCTTTACATGAGCATTCTCAAAAGAGACATCATGGTTAGAATTATTTTTAGATGTTACCTAGTTCATAGGAGCTCCTCTTTGCTTATGTCTCTCCACTTTAGTAAGTAGTTGTATTGTATCCTCTAAGGTAGTAAATTTGTAAAATTCAATGATGTGATAAATGTCAGATCTCAACTTAGTAAAAATCTAGCAATGATTAGCTTACTAGTCTTGAACATCCTACACTTGATCATCAATACTTAAATTCTTTCACATACTCCTCAACACCCATTTTACTATACCAATGTTTTGCAACCTCATGTGTAGGTCATGTTGATAATGCTCTAGCACAAACAATTTATACATTAGCTACTTCATCTTTTGTAAGCATGTACTCTAAGCAATTAAATTCCTCCATCAAACCTAGAATATCCTGTAAATTTGAGTGTAGCCATTCTTACCTTCATCTCTTTGTAACACTTAGACAATTTCTCCACTTGGTCTCTTCAATCAAAAGAATCATTTGTAGTGCCCTCACCATTAAACTTGGGAATTCAAAGCTTAATGGTATGTAATCCTTTACTTTATCTTAGCGGTCTTGCATTGGGCACACTTATAATTCCATCGCCTTCTCACTCTTCATTAAATATAGGATTCTTAATCACCTCTCTAGGAACCACTTCCCTTCTAAGTTCACCATACCTACCTAACCCTCTTTGAGCATGGTTGTCAACACTCACTTTACCTTGCATTTGTTCAACATTTTGTTCCTTATATCTTTGTGTACATTACTCTACACCTGTGCTCTTAATTTATATGTCTCAATTAATTCCCTCATGTCCATAAGTTTTTTTGGCTATCATGTTTTTCATATAAGTGTCTAGTTATGCAATTAATTCATCTAAGTGATTGCCTTATTGAGTGATTAAGGCTTCCATAAGATTGCCATATTATGTAACCAAAGTCTTTGGACAAGCAGTTGTATCATCTATTTGATGGTTTTACTGATCTAAAAATGTGTGCACTATATCCACCATCTCCCTTGTTGATTCTCTAATGGCTTCCCAACTTGCCTCCTCCAATTACTTTAACCCTTACTATCAAATCCCTTAACCAAATTTATCACAACATTTTCCTTGACATCATAGGAATAAGATCTGTAACCTCTCCCAAATTAATATCGCCTACCATATTAATTTTTTTTTTTATCTCGACATCAGTAGAAATGCAATATGCCAAGCTCTACCATCAACCACATACACAAACAAAACCTTAACTATAACCTCCAAGAATTTCAAAAGATAGAGAAATTCAAACTCACCTTTAAGAATCGTAGCTCTAATACCAAAAAGATGATGTCACCTAAACCCTAAGGTTAAATCCAATCACAAGCAATATTTCCTAGTAACTATAGAAGACAAATCATTTTATGTTTTCGTATATGAAGGATAACAAAAATTTAAAGGAATTTGGGATATGAATGATTATCACTAGATTATCACACTAAGGTTTTGAGTCTTGTCTCGATGCCTCATGAAGACAAAAAATCATAAAGATATAATTAGATAGATTAATCATAATCATGCACCAATTTAATTATTAAGAAATACACTATAACAATGATATAAATAATGAATATTCTCCCTCCAAGAGATTTAATGAAGAATAATCTTCAATACTGAATTCTATGCACAATGGCTAAAACTTAGTATGTTTACGTTGCAATAATGAAAAAAAGCTTTAAATAATAAATATCTGATAACCGTAGGTCAATGGAAAAATTATAACTAAAATAAGATATAAATAAATGAGAAAGTTCACTTTTAATAGTCAATAACAAATTCATGGCTACAGTTCACGACTGTATTCCTTAGTTGTGATTTTCTTAGTAGGTTAGACATCTCCCTTCTTTTAAAGCATAATGTAATGGCTTAACGGCTAGGGCACGTTGATTATCACACCTAAGTTAACATACGTGATCTGCAGGTGTAAACCTTTCGTACCTCTTGTTCGATTATTCTTTCAGCCCTAAGCAATGTTTCCTACATTCCTTAACCATGCCTTAGCTTCAAGATTATTGAACAATCCCTTAGGTCACATCAAGATATGAAGCAGATAAGGATGCTATCAAAAGAACATTTCATAGCAAATATTTTGGTGAAAATAAGGATAGTTCAATTTCAAAATATAAAAGAAGATATGTAAAGATTTTTTTGGATAAGCCTACAATATTCAAGACCATTTAAAGTATCTAATATTTCTTCATCATTAGATTCTTATTCAAATTTTATGCACAACAAACTAAGGAAGCCCTTCTCGAATTATTCCATGTTTTGTGAATATTTACATTCAATGGAAGTTACAAGAAGATCAAGAGAGAACAAAGTTAGCCATTGAAGTTTTTGAATTTCAAAATTTCAATTAATTAGGTTTACTAGAAAAATTACAACTTCAAATTTCAAAGGTTATTTCAAGAGCAAAACAAGGCATCTTAAGGACTAGATTTTTCAAAATTCAAACTTAAAGATATTTATGCTTCTCTTTTCAACAAAAGTTATTTACAACAGCCATTAAAGGATAATAGCAAGAAAAAATCTTGAAACTTGCTAAAGATTACTATTCATTATCAATAGATTATATGATATAATGTTAGAAGATCAAGTGCAATAATACATACATAATTGATCAATAATATTTAGCTATCACAAAAAGTTAACTTAAGAAATCTTAGACTTTTTAAGAAGCTTCATCAGAGTTTACTCGCGCTAAAGTTTTTGATCTTTAGTGTCTATTTTTTGTGCTAATATTGTTTTAAGGATTTCGATTGGTTATTTCCCCATGTAGTTGAATATATTATGAGAGATAGTTTACTAAGATTGTAAGAGGTGTTAAGGATTTCTTATACTCTATGATATAGCTTAATGAAAAGATAGATAGGTAAAGTAGAGAGTGATTAATGCCAAAGGTCTTGGTTGATTTTTATAACCTCTTTAATCTTTAATTTGGACATAGCAAAACAATAATTGTGTAGATGACCTAGTCCCTAACATTAGACCTAGAAGAGTGGATGTAGGTACAAAGCTAAACCACTAATCTTTATGGTATTTTTTTTTTTTATCCCTTCTCTTCTTTTTTATATTTTCACACTTTGATACTATCCTTGTGCTTAAAAGTTAAACAACTAAATTGGTAATACATGCCATGAATAATTTCCATGAGGGGATCTATTAAAAATAAAAAAAAGATCAAATTTTTAACAAAGTTTTCAATTCATACCCTTAGCTAAATCGAGACTTATAAAACATAATTTGCAAATGAACTTAGTAAGAATCCCATATTTCAAAATATAAACCTTAAAGAGAACTTAGAATAAGACAATATAGGACATCATACCAAATTGTTAAAAGCAAGTGGATTGATTGAGACACTTAGTTGGCTAATACTCCTTACCTAATTAATTGTCTTATTGACTAGTTAACCTACTTTTTGCTTCCTAGACTACATGATGTAGTTGACCCTTACCCATAGGTCAACTATATAAGTTACATAAGGATCTCAAGCAAATATAATTAAAGCCTAAAGAAGTTAATAGATGGAGAGTCAACTAATAGACTTAATGATATAATTCAAAGTGGATGAACACACTACGTCTAGTATCGTACAGACTAAGGGGATGGGTCAGAACCTCAAGACTGTCCAAAGGATAAATGATATTTGCTTGAGATCCTTATGTATTGATAGTAGATATGACGATGGACATGAAGGATAAATGGGTCGAAGGTTGAGCAAGGGTTCTTGTGTACTGACTGTAGATATGACACTTCAACTCCTTACATGAGCCTTGGTTGCACTTAATATTACGCATAAGTATAGTAGGGGGTCATTCGTCGCTAGTCCACGCTCAATGCGCTAGATAAGAGTAGTCGAGAGTAAGCAAGATATGCTTAGCTCATGCATGAAGAAAAATGTATGAATGTTGATTCTATTGACTATTACGATACACAAGTATTTATAGGACCTAATTAGGGTAAGTCTTAAGATTGTGTAAATTACAAAAAGGGTTCCTAATAGTAAAGAAAAAGGAATAATTTACAAGGATAACGTTGTAAACAAGCATAAAGAATATCCGATGACAGAAAATGACAATATGGATGTCAGGAAAATTAGGGCGTATGTCAACTGTCCATTTGGTGATCCTAATGACATTGTTGGCTAAGCAAAGTAGGTTCTGAATAAATTAGGTTAGGGTTGATAGTTTGATAACTCAACAGCTTAGATGTTTGGTGTTGGAAGAGGGTTGGTTTAGAAGGTAGCTTATTGTCAGGTCGGCCTCGAGTGGTCAGCTTCGAATAGGTTTCAGCTTGACCTCAGCATGTATCATGTCAGCAATATACTGATTCAATACATAGCCTTGGACAAATGTGTTGTGGAAGAGTCAACTCGACATATAGGCTGATCACCTCGATAGCTTTTTAAATGATGTAGAGGGTAAAATAACCTAGTAAGTTGGATTGGGGATTACACTGCTCTTCTGAGTTCAACTCTCATCGGATAGCTTGGCAAACCATATGAGTAAGGCCTCGAGCTCAAAAGCATGTGATTGGTCAATGATCTCTATCATCTAAGAATTATAATCTTTACATAAGATACTGATTTATAACATGTTATAAAATTTAGGATTTGACTTAGATAATTATCAACGACCTAAGTGGAGTCCATGTATTAATATATGACATGTTGCCAAATTTAGGATTTAACTTCAATTATCAAAGACCTAAGTGGAGCCTAGGTATATAAGTTGCTTTTCTCTATTATTTCTATGTGAATATTTAGAAATTTTGGTGTAAAGATATATATATATATATATATATTTATTGGTAAGCTATTATCATATGAAAACTTTGAGGGAGGGGAATTGAATCTAGTTTATCATGTTGAAAGACCATTGCTCATGACATTGGCAATAATGGCCTTGACATTATATGATATATTTTTGCTATTATATGATATTATCATTTAATGGTTTCTTATATCATGTTGTCTCAGAATATTCAAATTTAACACTATGAGGTCTTAGCTTTTAAAAGTAAAATAAAATATTTTTATGAACCATGGTTTTACATAAAAAGTTGAAAAGTTTTTCACGTGATTATTATTTATCTTTTGGTATGGCCCTTGTATTGTATATTTATTTACATTTGTATGTGATGTGATGTATAGAGGATCATTGTGGATATTGATTATGAATTGAGAGATTATAATTTGTTATCTATGAATATTCTTATTACTCAAATAAGTCAATCCTCAAATAAGTCCAATTATACATTTATTTATTTAGTATTTAAAGTAGAGATCGAGATTTTACTAAAACTGATATGTTTATGTAATAATGATCAATAAAGAAAAATAAATGAAAGAAATTGGAAGTAAAGAAAAATAAATAGAAACTATCTATATTGAAATTTATAAGAAAAAAAAAATGATTTATAGGTTTTATAGGCTATGCTGTACTATTTACAAGGTACATGGTGGTCCTAAAGTATTAAAGGGTAGAATATAGGTGGCAAAATTTGAAAACTTGTACTTATAATGTAGGGTATATGTGAGCCTTATATTTTACTCATTCTGTGTCTGCTCACCCCTAATAATTAATTTCAAATATATTTATAATATGTGATATAACAATTATCAATGTATAGGTCTTAGGTAAGTGTTGACCTAGATCGATAGTTGTTTCTTAGAAACTTTAAGTGCAAAGTGAAAACTCTTTGTAAACCTTTAAGGCATTATGAAGACACCTAAAGATTTAAAATTGTCGTAGGAAATCTTAAATTTTACAAGTATTATTAATGGAATTGGTTCTTATTACACCCATTTTGTAGGTACGCTATATGCTAGAATAAAGAAAAGAATAGTGTAGAAAAGTCATTTAAGTGGTTATAATAATGCACGAGTCTATTCTTTCTTGATAGAAAAATTATCTTTTAATAAATAATCTCATATATGGTTATTTTACTTAATTAATTAACAATTGTTAGCACCCATAGCATAGGCGTTAATCCACGATTTGGTATATTTTACTTATCCAAATTGCCATGTATGTGTGGGTTTTATTGAACTAATATAATAGCATGTTATGGTTAGACATGAAGCAGGGACACCTCGGCTGGGAGAGCTTGTATAATTTTTATGGTATTGGATTAAATAAAATTTTGTTTTATATTTGTTTGTAAATTTACTTATTGACTAAACAAAAATTAGGTTGATAATTGGATAAAATACTTAAATTTTGCCATATCTACACCATGGTATAAAAATAAAACTTACTGAATAAAAATAAAAAATATTTTATATTCCCAAAAATATCTCTCTTTGTTATAATATTATGTTAATAAATATTATTTTTATTAAATATTACAAAAAATTATTTATTTTATAATATAAATAATTAATTTTTTAATATGAATTTTTTGTCCAATATTATATATACCAAATATAGTACAATATATATTGTTTAATTTTTTTTTTATACTTATCATATCTAATTCTCTTCATTTTATCCCATTCTTATAATCAAATGCTACTTAAAGGTTGGAAGGTTTCGTGTTCGATCCACGCTCACCACAATAGTTTGCAGACTTCTCTTAGGTTGTTATTCCCATCCTTGGAAAGAAGTAGTTTGGGCGGCGGAGGGTGCTCATCTCTATTGATTTTAGTTAGTGCTTCAACTTGTGTATCGGCCACTGAATTTCGTTGTGGTTCATATTTTGAAATTCACCGTTTTAAGAAAACAAACATCTTATTTAAAGTATATACTCTAGCGTTTTGTTTTCTAACCATGTTTTTTTTGTATATTGCTTGATCCTTAATTGAATGAACGTCTTCATATACCATATAAAACTAATTCAAGATTTGTTATTTAACTTTTTGAATTACACAGAGCCATATTTCAAGGATATTACGTTTACAGACCACAACAACACACGTTTTCTTCATGAGAAAATACCACAATAAAATTATTAGATTCTTATTGACAATACCTATGGTATATCTATAACATTAAAGTAAAAAGCATATTTGCGGTATCTTCGGTATTTTTATTTCTCTTTAATTTTTCACGTCCCAAAGGAAACTGTATTATAAATGAAAGATATTTAAAAGGGAATCTTTCATTGCATAACTAAAACCAATTGCTATCTTGTATAAGCACCACCTTATTTTAGACAATCACGCACTAACAATATTTTACCATATATTTCCATCATTTTTTAATGATTTTTTATTTTGTTTATTATTTTGTGATTATTCTATATTTTTCTGTTTTGCAGCACCGTCTTGTAGTTCTTTAACATGTACAAGGAGTGTTTCACTTAATAATTTTACAAATTGGTATAAATTCCAAGGATAATTTACCTTGTTTTATTTTAACAATACAACACTAGATATAAATATATAATTAGAGATATGGAGACGAATAAAGTCTTATTGACTTAGTAGTATATAATAGATATGTTAGTAAATATAATACCTACAATGTTTACCCGGCACATTAACATACTTTTATATTCAAATATTGACTTCACATGATTAATTCATCTCTACAGTCTTGTTATATTACAAACTTCGTTATTTGAGTTGTGACAATGATAAAAACAAGATAACCTTCTACTTTTATATTATAACCTTCTCCTTTTAAGCCGTAACCTTCTAGGTCTTTGTTTTCAACTTTTGCCCTTTAATGCTAACCTTATAAGTTTATGGCACAACCTTTGACTTTACTTTCATATCTTAACCTTCTGTCTCCAGTGGTAACCTTCTAACTTAAGGCACAACTTTCTATGCTTCATGTTTAAATGGAAATTACAATGCTACACTGAATCCTAATTAGTTGCTTGAGACTAGAGTTTTACATATGCTTTGTATATGGATTATAAAAAAATATATATATATTTGTAGAATTTGACCTTTTATAAGCTTGGTTGTGTAATATTGAATAATTATTACATTATGCGGAATTTTATGAACGATATTAAATTATATAAAGTGTATTAAGTTGGTTGCCTGTTGCGATGTTATATTAATTTCACATTCCCAAGAAGTTAGAGCTTTCCCCTCATGAAATTCTAAGAAGAAAGAAAATTTGTAAAAAGGTATTTTTGTGGATATATGATTATAGGTAAATCCACCTGTGGGGTTCTAATAAAATAAAATGAATTTGAGTTCAAGTATCAATCTTTTAAGGATTAATTATTGAAATACTAATACTTTTCCTATTATCTAACCTAACAACTAAGTGTAGATTATTAAATCTAAATTAAACTAAACTAGTCTAAAAGAACAATTGAAATTGGAAAATAAAGGAAATAATAAAGATTATGAAAAAACCCATTAACTTTAGTATTCAAATATTGAATTTCCTCTAAAATCTATGCCATGTCCAATCTCTTTCTTGTTATTGAATCATGAAGATTTCTAAATTAAGTTAACCAGAATCGTTTCTCATATTAACTCCTAATCTCAATTATACTCTTCCTAAATCGTTTCCACAATAGAATATATAAAGATCGCATTAAACTCTTAAATCCTACTATTATGTTACTTTAATTAGGAGAAACTAAGTAGCATATCACTTAGTTCTACTTTAATTCCTTCTAATCACATAAATATATTCACAATAGGATCTTGCAATCTCTAAGGTCAAATCAAATATTGAATTAATGTCATGCCTCAATTGGTGGAGTTATAATGGTCTTGCCATATAAACTAATCTAAAATAAAAATTGACCTCATAGTCGATATTATAGATATAACCTATACAAGGTGAACTCCACTTAACTATCTTGAAGTGTTCAATAAAGTACCTATTATAAGTAGAACCTGTGATATTTCCTTCAAAATAAACACAAGAAAACCTATAGTACATAACTCATTTTTTCATAATAATATTTACATAAAAATTTTACATTGTGCAAAGAAAAGTTTTAAAAGTTCACATCTTTTGACACATCTATACCGACTTTATTAGAAAACTAGTGGTCACTTAGGGTGACTAGTTAGTTTTGTCAAAACATCACACCAAAAGTGATTAGGTTTCAGCAGTCTTTATACTTTTCTTCACTCCCAACCCCTTGCGAACTAGCTTGTGGTTGGTTGTAATGTTATATCTTCACTTCTAGTCAGTACTTGTAACAGAATCTATATGGATATGAGCATAACTAGCTCAATAAGCACAACAGAGACAGAAGAGTGTCAAACAAATACAAAGAAGGTTATTATTCATAATGAAACGCAATGCAATCAATCATTTATATTATTGAAAAATATTATCTGGCTCATTGTAAGGTTAGAAAAATTACATCAATACTAACTCAAATTGAGTTTTACGGTGACTCAAATCGAGTTTTACTGTGACTCAAATCAAACCAAACCCAAACTTATGCAATGAAAAATACCTTCCTCCTGAGACTACCTTCAAGTGATGCCTCCCAATCTTACTGCAACCTTCTCTCTTGTCATTTAATTCGACTAAGAATGGAGAAAAGCCTATTTTAGCTATTCTCATCAAAGGGATTAGTATTTGGTTTGATATACTTAATTGTTTCCCTAATGGGTTGCTATACATGTCTTGATAAGTTAGTAGTAAGATTTCTATTAGTTTGATTTTAGGGTAGCAAAACAAGGTCAAACAAACTAATAATATGAAATCATGCAGAACAACACGTTAAGGAGTTCAACTCCGGTCACAAAATATATATCAATTACATGTGTAGCATGTGCACATATAGTTAATTCACAACTACAAACAAAAGAAATCTTAGTCCTTCAGACACTTTGATATAATATCCCAACAAGCAATAAAGTTACAATTTCAACTTACTTGTATAGATGCTCACTTCAATATGTCTTTACTGTCAATGTTCCTCTCACTTAGGAGCCCTATTTATATCAAAACTCAAATTTAGTTTTTGTATAGTTTATGAAAACGTTGGGGTTTTATCTAGTTCTACATATTATTGCATAGCTTAGTTGAAATATCATTTTGATAGTTATTTTAACGAAGTTACATTTACACATATATGTATACATATATATACTTAATGTGTCTTATTTGCATATTATGAAATATAGATATATTTATACATGTACTTAATTATTATAGTTTTACTACATAAGTTAATCAATTTAGCTAATATTAATGGATATACGTAATTGTACTATTTCTAATAATATGTTATTTTGATTGTATCGAAACGTATATTTATTCGATCAAATTATGTTTTAATTACGGAGAAGTAATTGTAAGACAATAGTTTCAGTAATATTATAAAAATACCCATTTTATTACCTAAAATTGTCAAATTTTAACAAGATTAATATTGTTGGGTTCATATGATATGAACCCAACGATACATAATACATGTTTTATTTTAAAAAATAAATTTTAAAGAATATTTTTAATCATAATATACATATAAATTCATGCAATAAATAATATCACATTAATATCAAATTATCTAAATGAAGCATATTTTTATAGAATTTTCAAGTAAGACATGATAAAGCATTTTTGCTATTCTTAGCACGTGTATAACCTAATCTGGGCCATATAATATTACAAAACATAATAAAAACAATATGTAATCATGTTTGACTATGGTAAATATAATTATGATTTAATAAATAATTAACATATTTTAGTCTCATATTACTAAAAATATGACCTAATTAGTAAATTAAGCTATTTAATTAGGAAAATTCATAATAAATAGGAAGGATTATCAAATAATCCTATGAAAATTTCTATAAATTTAGAAAAATATATGGAATATAACTAGCATCTTGTTTCACAAAATTACGATTATTGCCTAAATATGTAAAATTACATTTTTACCCTTAAATTACGATTTATTAAGAAAATAATATCATTTTATACAAAATAATTTTCAACATGTCCTAATGTTATTACAAGTGTTCAGAAGTCATTAGGTATTATTTTCATAATAATCAATTTATTTTAGAAATTTCCAATTTTAGCAATTTTTAGGAAAAAATACAATAAATATTAAATATATATGAAATCAAAATAGGGCTACACTACTATATCAGGTGTAATAAGGATCTTACAGAAAAATTTTAAGCTCAAAACAACATCATTTGATATATTTATTTTTGAATTGAAAATTCTGATGAATAGTGTAATTTCTTAAGAAAGTATATAAAATACTTAAAATCTTATCAAAATAATTGTACCACAAGAAAGAAAATCTAAAATAACCTAGGAATAAATTTTTTCCATAATTTTCCAAATTTATTTGGTATATTTAGAAAATAGGAGAAAAACAAGGTAAAAGATAGAACTCACTATTTATCGAAGCTCCGATGTTTGATGACTAGTGGGGGTATGTTGGTTGAGCTAGGCGGTAGGTGCTTTGCTAGGGCTCGGTAGGGTTCAACAAAAGATCACCATTTGGGTTGGGAACCATCCTATGGTAATGGTTGCTTTGTTTTTTTCTAATTTTTTCTTTTTTCTTATATATTTTTTCTAAATTTTCTCTAATTTTCTTAAGTTTCTAAAGTGTAAAAAAATGAAGCTTGATGTCATATTTATACTAAATTGGGTCAACTATAATTTTCTTAAGAGTTAAGGAAATTATTTTATATTTCTTTTGTTTTTTTCTTTCAAATTTTCCTAAGGAGGAGGTATCAAGTTCTTTTTATTTTCCCTTTTAAATCAGCAATGAATCTGTTATAGTGTGCCATGGTAATTTTTAGATTTTTTTCCAAGTGTTTAGATTGAGTTTAGGTATCATTTTGGTGAAATTGAAGTATTTAGGGTATGATATATTAATATTTAGTAGTTTTACTAATATACATGTATATATCTTATATACTTGGCACGTGTAGTGATTAATCATATCCATTTAGTTATGTTATACCCATATTATTGGTTTTTAGAGAATATATATATATATATTTAACTTTATTGAATTTATCACTTATTTTGTATATTTTTAGATTAATTTATCGGTATATTTATTATATATACCAAGTATAATTGTAAGTGTATATATATATATATATATATATTATATACTATTTTATGAAACATTATTCACTTTTATAGCTTAAATAATTTATTTATAGTACCTTTATTTATTTCGAGGGTCATATTTAAGGGTTCAAATGGGTTTTATACTTTATTGAATAATTACATTTTTAAGGCTAAAATTAGGGTTTTATGAAATTATTTTTAAAATGTAACTTTACTAGGTCACTTCTACTAATTTTTTTAACATCATCATAAAGTTTAGATTCAATTGGATATATTTATTTGAAACTACTAAATTTAGGTAAGGTTACTGTAAGTGCAACATTAGGGGCTTATAATTAATAACATAAGTGAATATTAATTAAGAGAACAATAAGATCAGGATAATCAGATCACAATAATAAGAAATCACTAATTGAATTAAACAAAAAAAAAAAAAGAAAATTTTCTACATAGAAATTTAGGACTCAATAATCAAATACTAACAAGAGGTAAAATCAAAACATGGAAAAGGAACTAAAAAAAATAAGGAAATAAACATGAGAGAAGGTTAAGAGATAACCTTCTTAAGTCTTCAAAACCTAGTCTCTACTATCTATGAAATCTTAAATTACAAGGGTTATGTGGCTGTTTATAATACAAAGGAATCTTAAAAATATATATATCTAATGTATCTTTAACATATCTTGAAATATTTACTGCATATTTCTTTGTTTCCAAGTAAGACTCCCTAATAAAAGATACATGGAATCATGACATGATATCAATATTGTAAGATCAACAAGTTAGTTTCATGGTTAAAAATTTTTAGGTAAATGAACCTCTGGTTAGCTAATTTCTTTTTATTTTAGCTTAAGATCTTAATCCATAATTGATACGAGACAAGTATACGTATCAATTATAATAAGCGGATATAAGTTGGAATGTCAATCCCTTAGAGATTATAATTTCCAATACTTGCTAGATCTCTATTATCTAACAGGCAAATTAAAATTTAAGAAATTCAAAGAACCTAAACTAAATTACAACAACTAGTAAGTTAACAATTAATTAAGGTTTAATTAAGAAACTAATAAGAAAGCTATTAATTTATAAATTAATTCAAGATTTGGAAACGTACCTAGATCTTTACTTCCCTTATATTTAAATATGTGATTTTTACGAAAGATAATCTAATTCTACCTTTATTCTTTATTAATCGGGAGAATTTTTTATTCAAGTTAATAACTTTCTCTAATCTATTAACCTTAATCTTAAAATCACTTACGAGAATCTCTTCTCAATAGCATGACCTAAGATCGTATTATTGCATAACAAATTCGTTATCGATATTGATCAAGATTCCAGAAAGATCTTGCAAATTATATCTAATCTTGCAAGAATCTCTATTAACTATACCCATATCCAATCATATAAGAAATCTCTCGATTCTCTTATATAATATTATATTTTAGATCACTACCTGCGGAAATAATAATCTAAAGCATGAAACATCCATAGTTGAATAAAAAAAAAAAAAAGAAGAATAGAGAATGCATTAGATCTAATAAAATCAATATCATATGAATAGATATAGGTTCCACATGACCTATATACAAAGTATCTACTCTATACACATAATAAAACAACAATCTTGTATAAAATATAGAAGAAAGGTAGAAAAGTAAATCATAGATCAAAATAAACGTTTAAATCTTGATGTTTTAAAGTTCCTTGCTCCCTTGAATATTTAAGTTTTGAGTGTCTCTCAAAAATTCGTGCTAAAGTTTCCACAAAAAGTCATAGTGAAGCTTTATAAAGGAGAAGGCAAATTTAAGTTCACTGCAAATGACACGACCAGGGATACGATTGTGTCACCTGGTAGTGTAACTTTCGTCATTAATTCTTCTCATTTTTTTTCTTCAAAAACCTGGAAACAAGAAGACCAAGGATATGGTCATGTCCCTTGGTCATGTAACTTGCTATGGTAATTTAAAATTGGCTTCAAATTCACTTGGAAATAATACAATCATGTCGTTCAGTTGTATCGATCTTCAAACCTTCATAACTTTCTCATTTTAGCTCCAAATTGAATTAAACTTATTTCTATTTTCTTATTTTCTTATGTAGATCATTTGAAAACCTAGAAAATATGATTTTACTTAATTAAGTATAATTTCTAAAAATAAACTCAAATTTCAAAGGAAAATCATGCAAAATCACTATATACAAAATATGCAAATAGGAACTCATCCATAATCTATACTCTTAGATATGATTCTCCTTTAAACTTTAAAACATATAAAAATCATCTTTAGATCATTAAAAACTGGATCAAATTCATCAACTTTATCAAATAAATATTGAAATCAAAATATAAACCAAATGAGTTTCAAAATCATTAGAGATAGCTAAAAAAGAAATATGTATAATTAAGCACTTATGAATATATCTAGAATGATCAAAGTGAAAGATTTTATATAGCAGCAGATTTAGTATCTAAAATTAAATCTAACTTAATATTAAAACTTTTATTAGTGAAATAAAAGTTTTTTTAATATTAGACATTTTCATAGAATATATTTGCAATGTTGTGATTGCAAAAATGAGATGAATATATAAAGTGTGAAAAGTTTTGTCCTAATTAAAGTATATAAGCAAAGACCATTGTAGTCTAGCGATATGAATATTAGTCTCATAACGGGATGAATGAGGTTTGAATCCTACATCCCCTATGTTGTAATATGCTATGTAGTTGGTAAAAGAAAAAAGAAAAAGAAAAAGAAAAAAAAGGTGTAATGAAACTTAGGTCAAATCCGTAAAAATTATGATGAAAATTTGAATTTGTTATGGTGTCAAACAATTCCTTAAAGAAAATATGTTAATTTACTCTTGGTTTAAGGAAAATATAAAGTGATAATGTATCGATGTAGATGATGAAAAGATTTGCATGAGGAACTAGGTGTATCTAACTTTTAAAATTCAAGTTAGTCAATTTAAATAAAGTGTATACTAACTTAGCGTTAAAAGTGTAGAGATATGGTGGGGGTAATGGATAAATCAATGAGTTTGATCTGTATTATAAACTACACTTAAATAGAAATCATAATTTTTATGTAAATTTATTAATAAGAATTAGATGGCTAAAGAATAAAATTTGAATTTTGTTGAACAATTTTAGTTATGTTCATTACATTTGGTTGATCAGTATGTAGTTAAACAACAACTTACAAAATGTATAGATAAGGTAGTATTACACTCGCATGGTTATTAGTGATAAGAATCTTACTTTATTTTAGCACATCATTAGTTTGAAGATTCAAGAGATAAAAACAAGTTACTATTGATTGAATGTATTATAATTGCAACAAGTTAAAAGTGGATGCAGATATAGTAAGGATCTCTTAATGGATAGAATTTGTATATTAATCAATTATGTTGTTATTGGATTTTGGTAGGAGTCTTGTAGTAGAGGATAACTTATCGAAAAATGGGCAAATGTATGCTCAAAGGGATGCTGTAAGTGGTTTTAGTATTGTTGCTTCAATGCTTAAGTTAGACAATATCTTAAAGAAGAGAGAGAAGGGGAAAATGAAAACTCATGAGTGAGAAAGTAACGATGCCCTTCCCTGTGGACTTAGCGGGTATTTATAGGCAAATTTAACTATTCAAAGGAAGTAGGTCATGATCCAGAGATTTGTGGATAAGATTTTAGGGCAAGTTATGGGAATCAACCTCTGAACATATCCAAGCCAAGCCTATCAATGCTTACTAAAGCCAAGCCTATCAATGCTTACTAAAGCCAAGCTATAGCTAGAAGGACGAAGGGAAGGAAAATAGACACTCAGCATCAACTCTGTCATCAGCCGAGGTGTTGAGAAACTACAAGGATATGTACCTGAGGCCAAAGAACCATTTGGCACAGCATTGAGAGAATCGTACTGATTGATTTTAGTACTCAGTAATTATGGGCTGACCTTTTTAATGTCTCAGCCAAATACTGTAAGACCCCAGAGACTCCTTCTCGAACCCGTACATCCAACTATCGACCCCATCAGGTTTGGATAATACTCCTTCTAAGACATGCCGAGTGACTGCATGTCAACTTCCCTTGTAAAAAGCATAGTTTGGTATTGTTGTACATGTTTTCCCTCATTTTTATTTATAGGTCTGATTCTTAGAGTTTAAGGCCTTATACCTTATTTACAGTTTTGCTACTAAGGTTTAGAACTTGCTATAAATAGCAACATTTTTACTAATATAAGAAAGAGAGAGATATATATAGAAACAGACATATATATACAGGGAGTGAAACTTTCCTCTTTCGAGTAAGGCTGTACTTGAGTTAGTAAGGCTTGTGTTTGCCGGATTATTGAGTATAATTAAACTCTTTAATCTCTCCAGTATTCTTATCAATCTTATTCTTAGGATTGTGGTGAACCCCTTCATTTGAATTGATTAGTGAGTTGCATCTAACTCTCATTTGAATCTCGAGCGATATTTAATGTTCATGAGTTATATCGAACTCTATTTCGAGCTCAAACCCCTTATTGTGTTTATGTTTTTGGTGAGTTATATCCATTTACATTCACCATCAAAACCTTCCCTGTTCTTTGTACCCATTTTCAAATCATAGATAATACCCATTCTTATTCGTTTCGAGATCCGCTACTCTGTCTTAGGAATTGAATCCTTATCATCTTAGTATCGGAGCTTCAGGGAGATATGCATGCTAATTTTCTTCAAAGTAGATTTGTGGTTCTAACATTTTTGTTAATAATTGTTTTGTAGTATAGCGAACTATTTGTACTAGTTGTAAGTAGCTGCAGATGCCAAGTAATGGTTGTTTCTAGGTTACTGTTATTGTGTTTGTTGTTTGTTTGATTTCTCTAATAAATTACTGTACGAAGAAGAATGCCGGAGGATAGTGTCAATGAAACTAGTGATAGCCCACATAGAAGTTTAAGACGACGTATGGATAAATTAGAATATCATATTCAAAATCTCATTGACTCTATCCAAGAACTTACTGGATTAGTCAGGGGCCAGAGACGTGATGGTTGAGAGGAAAGGAGGGAATGAACACCATAAGTAGAAATGGCTCTAATGAACTTGATAAGCGACAACTGAGAAGAGCTGCTGAGCAAAGAAGAAATGAAAGGAGTGTTGACTTTGAAACAAATCAAGAAGCCCAAAGAAGAGAGTTGAGGCCAAGAAGAAACATGGTTAAGCAAAGCTCTAACAGAAGTGCCAAACCGAGGTGAATCGATTAGCTCAAAATGTAAGGGATAAACCCTAAGCACTTGGCCAAAGACTTGATAATGTCAAGCTAAAACTGCTAACCTTCTATAGAAGTAGTTGACTCGAAGAGTTCCTTGACTAGGTTCCCTAAGTCGAGAAGTTATTCGAGTACTACAAGTGCGATGATCGAGTAAAGGTTAAGCTAGCTTCCTTATCCCTTGTTGAATATGTAAGTCTTTGGTAAGATAAGCTAGTTGCCAAGAGAGATACTGAAGGAGAGGAGCCAATCAAAATTTGGAGGCTTATGAAAAGATTGATGAATTAGCGATTTTTGCCGAATTATTTTAAGCAAGAGATTCTCTATGCTTTCCAACACCTGAGATAAAGTCAAAATACCGTTGAAGAGTATTTACAAGAGTTTAAGGCCTTGATGATGAGATGTGAGATTGCCAAGCCATAGGACTGTACCATTGCCCGATTCCTAAGTGGACTCAGAGATGATATTGTCGACGTAGTTGAATTGCATTCATTTAACCCTCTAGATGAGCTAATTAATTTGGCATTAAGAGTAGAGAGATAGAGGAGGATAAGGCATCAGAGGCCAAGTAACCAACCTCAACAAGGTAACCTTGAGCTTGAGAGGTATGTCTAGAGAAGGCAAGAAAAGATAGAGAAAGGAAACCCTAGCCGACCCATCTATATCGAGAAAAAGATTGCCGAGAAAGAACAGGCACTCGGTAACAAGGCCCGAGAAGTGAAGTGCTTCAAATGCTTAGGCTACAGACATATTGCGTCCCAATACTGGAATAAAAGGGTCATGGTCTTGAAGGGTGAAAGGCTCGAGGCTCAAATTGAAAGTCAGAGTGATAAGAGCTCAAATGACTAGTTGATAGAAGAAGATATCTATATCGAGGACCTTGATAAACTCTTAACTATGACAACACGAGTTGACCTGAAGGTAGATCCCAGACAAAGGGAAAATTTATTTCACATGCAGTGCTTAGTGAATGGGAAAACCCGTTCCCTGGTAGTAGATGGAGGAAGCTGCACCAATATCATCTCTGCTGAGTTGATAGAAAAGATGAAATTGCTGACCTATTCGTACCTTCAACTTTATGGATTGAAGTGGTTTAATGACAAGGGTATGGTCCATGTGCATAAAAGAGCTTGAATAACATTCATGGCAAGACAATACGAGGATGAGGTTGAATTCGATGTGGTCCCTATGAATGCTGCAAATTTACTTCTTGGCTGACCTTGGGAGTATGACCGAAAAGTGATCCGTGACTGCTTACTCAACACTTACACTGCTCGAAAGGATGGGAAGAGTTATTTCTTGACACCCATGAGCATTGAAGAAATCCAAAGACACTCGGTACCCATAGTGAAGAGAAAAGGGAAGAGAAGCTTATTTGGCATTCTGGTCTGTACCCAACACTTAACGTCGAGGTCGAATTCCTTTCAAACCTTCGGTAATGATGGGAATCATTCTCCGACCATATCCAAGCTAAGGCTTATCAATGCTTGCTGAGGCCGAGCTGTAGTAGAAAGAAGAGGGGAAGGAAAATAGACACTCAGCATCAACTCTATCGTTAACCAAAGTGCTGAGAAACCACAAGGACAAGTACTTGAGGCCAAAAAACCACTTAGCACAACACCAAAAGAATCATGCTGACTGATTTTAGTACCTAACAATTATAGGCCGACCTTTCTGGTGTCTCAACCAAACACTGTAATACCCCAGAGACTCCTTCCCAAACTAGTACATCTAACTACCATCCCCATTGGGTTTAGATACTACTCCTTTCAACACATGTCGAGTGACTGCATGTCGACTTCCCTTATAAAACGCACAGTTTGGTATCGTTATACATGTTTTCCCTCATTTTTATTTATAGGCCTAATTCTTAAAGTTTAAGGCCTTATATCTTATTTACAATTTTGCTACTAGGGTTTAGGACTTGCTATAAATAGCAATATTTTTACTAATATAAGAGAGAGAGAGATATATATAGAGACAGACATATATATATAGGGAGTGAAACTTTCCTCTTTCGAGCAAGGTTATACTTGAGTTAGTAAGGCTTGCGTTTGCCGAATTATTGAGTATTGATTAAACTCTTTAATCTCTCCTGTGTTCTTATCAATCTTATTCTTAGGATTGTGGTGAACCCCTTCATTTGAATCGGTTAGTGAGTTGCACCTAACTCTCATTTGAATCCCGAGCGACATTTAGTGTTCGTGAGTTGTATTGAACTCTATTTCGAGCTCAAACCCATGATATGTTTGTGTTTTTGGTGAGTTATATCCATTCACATTCACCATCAAAACCTTCCCTATTCTTCATACCCATCTTCAAATTACAGCTAATACCCATTCCTATTGGTTTTGAGATCTACTGCTTTGTCTTAGGAATTGAATCCTTATTAGCAAGTGTGTACTATCCTTTAGCTTACCTTATTTGAATGAACAATTACTGCTTTGACATCTTTTGAATCTATAGATTGGGCCTACGCTTTGAGGGCTTTAGGTTTCATGGTCTATAGAATTGAGAAGAGGCTAAGACAAAGTGAAGACCTTAAGACAAGATTGACTGAGCTCTTAAGAACTCAATTTAGGCTTTAAGGAGATCTCCCTTAACATTGGGATCATGTCTTGTAGAAGAATGAGGTTAGTTAAGCTTCAAGAAACTCGGTTTAGACTTGGAAATATTGACCTTAGACTTTTTAGTTTAGTCCATGCCCTAAAAAGGTTTGTTATGGCTTGGAGGCCCTTGATTGAAATAGCTTATCAACAAATTACTTTGATATAATCCACCTATTTGAACATAGGATTAGCATTGCTCTTAGTATAAGATTAAGGAGATTACTTTTACAAATGTTCTTGAAACTAGGTTGAGTGCATGGCGATAAACATACTAGCTTGAAATTTACTAATTTCACTTATCACCCCATTACAACTTTGAGAATTTTACACAAAAATAGTTCAAATCTAATGATAATATTCTTTAAGCATAATCATTTAGGTGCTTGTATATGTAGATAATCAACAATTTAGTCAAGGAATATTGAAATAGATTGATAATAATATATTTGAAGTATACATTATGTATATGGAAAGCCAAATCATAAACTAAAATGGTACTTGTATTATGTATATTGAAAACATGTGAGTTTGAGTAACATAAACATATAGTTGCCAAGAATTTGTCGATAAGTGCTTTGGCAATAAGATTGTTTTGTTATACGAGTAGTAGTATGCTCGGGAAGCTTCTGGAGTATGGTGGAATAAGAGGTTAGCAAGCAAGGGTTACCTTTGTGACCACTGCATGGTAAGTTGCACAAAGACAATTTTATTATTTTATTTGCTATGATATGTTGTGTTCTATTTATGTTTTACTTAACTCGAGTAAAAGTTGGCAGTTTAGCTTATCTAACCTCAAGCGCTAAAGACGGATGTTTATGATAGGTTCTTATATTTGAGATGGGGTAATGGGGGTAAATAAAGCTCCAAGAAGACTTTATTTTTAAAAGATCATTGTATATAGATGGAAAATGCATATTTTGATGGTTAATGTCAATAATGTTATGTACCTTTTCAATGTAATGTGTTTGATAGTTGAAATTTCAAATGAGACCATCATTTTTGTAATAATTTACGATATTTAGTAGGATTGCAAATGAGTTGAGCCGTTCATGAGGTATTGGTTAAGGTTGCTTTAAGCTTAGCTTGACTTGAGCTTAATGTATAAACAAGCTAATCTTGATCTCAAAATAAAGCTAATTTATGTTAATGAGCTAAGCTCGTGAACCTTTTCATTTAGGCTTTAAGTTGGCTTATTTATGTTATTAATGACTAGGCTCGTAAGAAGGTCAATGAGTTATATATTCAAGTCAACCATCTAGTTCAAGTATGATAACATTGGATTGTAGAGTTATTAGTGGTTGATTGTTAGTTACCATATAACGTCATTCTTGTTCGACCTAGCCAACCTAGCCATAACACTTTTAGGAGGACTCCTTCAACAACATATCTTAAAGCTACGTTTCCTACACCTACTAGGGTCCGTATATGTTAAGGAGATTAAGAGCTAGCTTGGAGATTATATAGATAGGTACCACATTGCTTGCTAAGCTTACGCAACAGCTCATTGATTTCTCGTAAGCTAACAAAGATGTTTTTGCATTGTCGCCTTCCGACATGCTAGATATTCTCAAACATGTCATCGATCACTACCTAAACATCGATAAGAACACTAAAGTGATAAAATGGGAAAGATAAACTTCATCCTTGAGAAACAAGCAACGATTGAGGAAGATGTTGAGAAGTTGCTCATAAATGGCTTGATTAAGAAAGAACCTTACCCTACTTGGCTAGCTAATAGTGTTCTAGTCAAGAAGTCTAATAAGAAGTACCATGCATATCGATCTCAACAAAGCTTACCTAAAATACTACTTTATGAACCCTATAATTGACCATTTTGTTGACTTTACCTCTAGCTATACACTTGTAAGCATCATAGATGTGTTCTTTGGTAACAACTAATCAAAATGAATAAGTCCTGTTGTTGGTGAATTTTAGGATCAAGGAAAATCCTATAAAAGAGAATGAAATGCTTGGTACCGGGGTCAGTCCGATGCGGCTACTTCGATGCCTAAGTTAGTAGGGTAACTTTGTATGAAAAGTATATGAGTAGAATGTTAAAGAGAGCTCTTCCAGAATTTCTTTCCAATATTTATAGGTGGTTGTAATGTTTGAGGCAATTCTTGGAATAGCTGTTAAGACACATGGAAGCTTCTTAATTTGACATCTCTCTTGACATGTAGGGAGAGCAGGTAGTTATGTAATATAACTGTACTTGTGATAACTGTTTATGCCATGGACTTGAATTTAAACTAGGAATGGATTTCTTCTACTCGATAGAAATGTCGTGTCATCTATTAAGTGGCATGTCGAGAGATTCGACTACCCAACATATCGACGAACGAATGAACGAGTATATCAAATGAACGAAAACCGACTATCAATATTTTCCCCTTAACTCCTGTGTTTGAGTAATTGATAAAGGGAATTGCATATATATACTGCATTAAAGGCCGAGTGAAGGAGTGACACTTTAGATTACTATTGAGCAAGACGGGAAGTAGGACGGATCACATCCTAGTGGAAAAATAGCAATTTCTAAACTCCCGCCTGTTTGAGAAACCAAAAAGTTGGAGGTATGACACCTATTACTTAGGTCATTTCATTACAGGCTTAATAATTGTCAAAAAGTTATCAATAGTTAGATTTTTATCATGAAACACACATCAACAATCTGCACCATTACTAGATTAGTGCATCATTACCGTTAAAAGTAGATTTGTATTTACAAGGATGAATCATCCATATATAATATACTGTTCACCATTAGAATTCATTTCTTTAGTCACATCTTAACCTTTCATTCGCTTTCTCATCTTCAAACTCAAATTCTTTGACTTGTGCTATATCATTTCGCACAACCATTCAGGTATGGTATGTAAAGTTGCTCATTGACTTGTCCTCTCCGATTCTAAGGTAACGAAAATTGAGGCCACTTCCCCCCTAAATAAGGAGCAAGGTGATGTGTTCTTTGAGCTGTTCAGCTGACAGTATGGAGGCAAGGTAAGATAAACTTGCTTGGATTAATAAGCTTCTTGTAGATAATTATCCTAAGAATAAGGAAGGGAGGTCCTTAACAAGATATCTGTACAACACAATAACCTATTTTCATGACTCTCTAGATGGAACCGCCAATTCCATTGATAGAGTTCTTGTCACAAAATACAATCAGTATTGACAAGACCTTCCTAGGACATGGAACTTGAGGAGGCCGAGAGATGGGGAGAAGGTATGCTTCTTAAGGGAGCACGAGTTCTATATATACCTGAAATATTTAGATTTTAGGTTGCACTTCCTTTTTTCAACTTTTGTTAAGGGCTTCTTCAACTACTTCAGAGTCACGCTGAATATGTTCTCACCAAACACATACCTGCTTTTAGCGGCTTTCGAGATAGTCTACAAAGAAATCGAAGTTAGGGCTATGCCTTAGCTATTTCAATTTTTCTTCACCATTCGAAGGCAACCTATTGGGTGGTACTTCATTGCTGTGAGGCATGGGCACCAGTTCATGGATGAGTTAGAATCTAAGATTCACAAATGGCATGACAAGTTCATGTCAATAGTGTTTAACGAGGACTTGAACTTCTGGACCTAATGGACTAAGTCGATACATACAAAGGATATAGATCTGATGCCGAATGATGTAATGGCAGTGAAGAAAATTCAAGAAAGGAGGAGGAACAAAATATTCTTCTAGGATGTTGAGAGAATTATTCAGTGTTATGAAAATAGAGACCCGATCTTTTCTGAAAAAGAAAGTACGCTAATGAGTTATCACCATGCTAAGTATAGCTACGAAAGGAAAGCCATTCTCAAGACTTAGGGGGAGAATTGTGGCCTTTAAGCCCTGTTTGGCATGGAAAATGTAAGTTCATCTTTTTCCCATGTTTATACAAATTCATTTACTCATATTGCAGATATGGGTGTTGGTGAGGTGAATCTAGCTAAGCTACTAGCTTAAGCCAAGGCTAAAAAATCTAAGGCTAATAAGAGGGTAACTACCTCAGTAGTTACCACTCGGCCTGCTATCATGAAGGAACCAGCAACGGACGCTACAGTGAAGCAAATAGCTATACAAAAGACCTCTCTTCCTAATGAAAGGAGAAAGGAGAGTAAGAAGACACTACCAATCGAGGTTTGTTCTAAGGAGCCTCCGATCAAGATCATTCAAACTTCTGTTAAGCCAAAGGATGATGAACGTCGAGAGACACATCCAAGCTAGGAGGATCAAATAGTCATTGTCGCAAAAGGGTCATCACTGGCAATTGAGGTGGTGCCTAGTGTTGATCAAAGACTAATGAAGGAACTAACTAGAAAACCAACTGCCAAGAAGGTCAAGGGCTTGGATGAAAGGGCGAAGGAAGCAATGCAATCAAAAGCTCTTGGCATCAGTAGTGCTATATTTGTCCACAGTAATGATGTCGATGAGTACTCCATCCCTTGTTAGAGCCACCAAATTTTGGATCGACTCGGCCCTGAGAGATAAGACGAAATCTTTAGCTTTGATGGAAGGGATTATTCTTCTGAAAGGCAGAGATATCACTAAGAAGGATGTCGATAGGGTCAATGGTTATAATAAGGCCTATATTATAGCCAAATTATATGATGTGAGTATCCATAACTATCACTTTTAATATCGAATTCGTTCAGGTTATTAACACATTTCCTTTCCCAGATGAGCAGCTACATTTTGATGGCTTTGGATGAGGCTGACAAAGAGGCAAAGAAGGTAATATCTTCAGTTGTATCCATGTGTTATGCCCAATCATTCCTGATTATTGTAAGCCCTAAATCTAAGCCAATTGACCGTAAGATCGAACTTAGGATATGAGGTTTTGGGCGATCGGTTAAAGAATCTGATCAAACCCAAATTATAAACTATTAAGAGAAATATTAGTAAAAATGATCCCGTAAACTTAAATTTAAGAAAATAAGTAGTAAAATAGGAGACTATAAAATTTTCAAATTTTAAGCATAATATTGCTAATTACCGAAAAGGCGAAAAGTGTAATAAAATAACTAATAAATTATTAGAGATAGATTATATGTATACTTAAAATTTTAGAATGACCAAAATAATAATTAGGAATATTCACATGTACCCCACATGTATTTACGTGTAGATAAAAATACGCGAAATTTCCTAAATTGGCTAAAAACTAAGCAAATAATTAAAGAAAATTATAAATTAATTATGAAAAAATCAGAAGAGGATAAGATGATCTAAATCAGGTCGTGGCATGTTAGGATGTGCAAAAGAAAAATCAACCAATAAAAATTAGACAACATAAAAGCAAAAAATCAAGGATAATGGGTAAAGTCTTGTCAAATTAATGCATAATAATTACAAAAATCGTCTAGAAATAGCAAGAAAAATTTAGAAGCTCATTTGGAGAGATACAAATCAGAGAAAATTAGAGAGAGGCGAAAATTGAGAGAAAAATTTGGTTTAGAAAAAAACTGTGCAATTAGGGATTTCAAAGGGAACCCACACCAGACGAGTAGCTGGGAGTGGACGGCCACCACCACCACACGGTGGTGGCAACGCCCAGGCTGGCTGATAAGGCCACGGCGGCCCGTGGTGGCCAGAGACACCCAAATCGGTGAGTCCAATTTTCAGCCCGATTCTTGTGTAATTTTGTAAAAATAGTAAATATTCTTAGAAAATTATGAATTTTGTTATTCTAGAATATTTTTTTATGTAGTTTGTAGGAAAAATATTATTTTGATGAAAATATGTCTCGTGATATAGGGTCCTTAAGAAATTATGCAAAACCGAGCATGTTTCCGTTTAGAAATAAATGACCTTAGGAGTGTAGTTTCAAGCCCAAAATTTTTATGTAGATTACTTAGATGATATAGAATAGTCCTATGAATCTCGTTTTCAAAAATTAATTTTTGAAATTTTTAGATAATTTTTAGGCCCTAAAATGAGGCATAAAATGGGTAATTTAGGGTTAATTAAGTAATTAAACGATTAATTACTGATTTATTGAATAATTATATGTTTTAAGATGTTGAAATCTGATGGAGTATGATACTTGTAGCATTTAGGGTGTTAGATGTAATTATTAGGTTAATTATGTAGTAAATGATTAATAAGGAAAAATAGTTAACTTTAAGTTAATTTTGTAAATTAGGGAAATTAAGAGTAAAATCTAATTTAGGATGAATTTAGACATTTTTAAATGATAATTGATGTTTAGGGATGGTAATTAAAGTGATATAAATATTAGAAATGCATTATGTACATAATAGGCAATAATGCATAATATGTAATTTTTAAAAATATAATAAATAGAAAATATTATAATAAAAATTGATATTTTGAGAATAATGAAAATATACAATAAATTTGATAGAAAACTTAAATTTATTTAATTATATGAAAAATATAAAAGTTTCTCACATTAGGAGTGAATTCGGTACACTAATATGGATTTAAGTGTACCGGGTAAAATAAATACTGACAAGGGGTAATGATGGTATTTAGGAGATCGGGAAGTAATGTGATTAACTTCACATTATGGGTTGAAACGGATTTTATGGGTTGGAATCTAAAACATTACTTAGAAATTGAACTAAAAACCTAATTTAGAAATCAATGCGAAAACCGAACGTGAACCTAACCTCAAACCTAAAATAATTGTAAAAGACTTAATACTTAGATAATTAGGCATATTAAACCTTAAACAAAACCTAACAATAAGCATTATAAGATAAAACGAACCTATAATAGTTATATGAAAAGCTGAAACCACGTTTGTGTTATAGGGATGATCGGCGATGGCCTGAGTAAATCGGACCTCGAGTGAGTGAGCGAGGAGTCGAGGTAAGTTAGGATTAATACAATACTGTATTTTGAGAGGCTTGAGATTATGCTTAGTTGTGCTTGTTAGATAGTTGGATGTGTGTATGTGCTTGATTATGGGTGATGCTATGATTCTGTTTGTTGCTCTAACATGTATTGTATGATTTGCATGAAATGATTAATCACCCTAAACTGGACTTAATCAAATATATGACCAGTAATCATAATCGGACATGCATGGAAACCCGTTAGGGGAACTTAGGACTCTCCGGCCAAATACCGACCCCTTCGAAAGGGATAGCGCAAGATTGCAAAATGGTCCTTTCTTTATCTTCAGTCAAACTAAGTGATAGGAGAGGAGGTCACGGCGAGGATGAAGATAGTGGTTCAAAGGTAGTCGCAGGAGGAGTAAGGTCTCTATTACACAAGCCTGGGTTTGGTCGTGAGCTGTTGCATTAACGGCAACTCCTCAACCCGGATTAAAGCGAGCGCAATTTCTCTAATCTCACGACAGGCCAGACAACGTCGTGCGATGGCATTTGCTTACACATACATTGTACCTAATAAGTGATTGAAAACCTTGTTGTGTGTATGGTATAGTTTTAAGTCCTCTATCCTAACTTACTAAGCTATGGTTGCTCACATCCCTATAGACGTCGTGTAGGTGCTTCCTAAGAAGCGGCAAATCATTACTCTGAAGTTAGCAACTGCTGGATCCTAGGGAGTGAGGAAAAATATTTGAAGGACAAATATATATTCTTAAGGTCTAAGTTTTTATCTTAGAATTATTTTATTCATTTTTTAATGATGTAATAGCTGAATTATAGGATATATATATAGATTTTCTCACTTTCTTAGGTAAATGCTTTATCTAAATTACAAACTGTTTACTTCAAAGCAAGTTAGTCGTAGAAGCCTCATGTAGATCAGGTTTAAGATAGCGGTTGTAAGGCCAACTTCTATCTTAGGATGGTTTACACAGCGGAGCTGTTACGACTCTACTGCTTTGGGATGTGACAATTATGCTAAATGAATTTGCTGCAGAGAGTTGAGGATGCATACAATGCGTTGAAAGCCCAAATTGCTGCTGCCAAGAATGCGAGGATAAGGGTGGAGATGGGGGTAAGAAAGCTTCAAGAAGAACTTACTGTCAAGAAGTTGGCACATGACCTCACCATAGATGAAATCTCTAGCCTAAAGGCTAAAATGGAAGAGCAGTACAAAAAGTTTGAAGGCTTGAAAGAGGTGCTACAGAAGAAGAAAGAAGAGTGTTGGGGCTTGGGTTGAACTATTTGTACGATGAGTGAGGATAAAGATAAGCTCAAGATGCAGATAAAAGAGTTAGAGACCAACAACTTGAACTTACAAAGTCGTGTGGTTGAGTAGGAGGAGACTATGAGGAGAGGACCATTAGTTAAAGAGGCTTTTGCTATAGTTACTCCCAATCGACAATTCGAGAGGCTTCTATGGAGAAAGTTGTTGGAGGGGGTCCAAACGGCAAGAGAAGAGATCTTGAAGCTTCATCTTGATTATGATCTCTCCTGTCTTGATTTTGCTGATGCCAATGACAAAGTTAGTAGTGCCAACGAAGATAAAGGCGATGAGACAAGTATTGCGAGTATGAGTAAAGGTGACAATGAAGCTCATGCCGAAGAAGTTGCCTGCTCTAAGACCCTAGTTGCCAAAGAGGCCCCAACCACTGATTTAAAAATCACTTCTGCTCAATCTAAGAATAGGCCATAGGGCTTTTATTGTATTGGCACATTGCATTTTCGTGTAATTATCAATTGAAATATATTCAATGCAGTGCCCAATACATTTAATTTCACATACTGTACTTTCACAGCGTATATGGTATACGCAAGTTACTTCATACTCTTATTCGTTAGTACGTTTTATTTGATACGCTAGTTGTTTCTTGGCATGTTTTATTTCATACGCTAGTTGTTTTTTTACTTGTTTTATTTTACATGCTATTTGTTTTTCGGCATATTTTATTTCACACGCTCAACTATCTTTCAGTATGTTTTATTTTACATGCCCAACTATCTCTCGGCATGTTTTTTTTTTTTTTTACACGCTCAACTATCTTTCAATATGTTTTATTTCACATGCTATTTGTTTCTTGGCATGTTTTATTTCATATACTTAACTATTTTTCGGCATGTTTTATTTCACATGCCCAACCATCTCTCAGCATGTTTTATTTCACATGCCTATCATTTTTATACTATCTGTTAGCTGTTTGAGACGTGGACTAGCCACATTCTTTTGTTGTAAGGTTAATCTGTATAGTTCGTTAACCACGTTAGGCTAGAACCTAGGTCAATTCGTTTGCTATGTAGCTTAAATCTCATTAATTCGGCAATCATAATGAAAACAAACATAATGAGACTTCAAATATAATTCTCATAAATAAGTACTATAGTCTTATAAACATGTTGGCTGTTGCCAAATGAGTGACAATAGAATTCATTGGACAGATTAATTGAAATAAAATTTCAGATTCTTAGCATTTCATTCTCGAGGGATGATAGATCCATCTAACCTTTCTCGTCGATAGGTCCCCTCGCCAGCAACTTCCTAAATCCTAATAGGATCCTTCCAATTCGTGCCGAGCTTTCCTTGACTTACTTATGCACCAATGGATTCCATTTTACGGCAAACCAAATCTTTGGGTTGGAAAACCTTGTGCCTCACTTTCTAATTGTAGTATCTTGCTGCTCTATGCTAGTATGCTGCAACCTTAGCTCTTGCAATGTCTCGAATTTCCTCAATAGTGTCTAGATTTGCTGTCATTCCAACTTAATTAAACATAACATCAAAATTATGCATCCGCAGACTAGGCAAGTCTAGCTCAATCGGCAATATAGCTTCCATGTCCTAATTTAAATGGTGTCTCTCTCGTTGCAGTTCTGTGAGTGGTTCTGTATCCCCATAGGACGTTTAGCAGTTCATTTACCCATCTCTCCCTTGCTTGATCTACTTTTCATCTTAAGTCATGTAATATGATCTTATGGATGGCTTCGACTTGTCCATTTGTCTAAGATTGTGCTACAAACGTGTAGTTAAGGCAAATGCCATAATTTTCGTAAAATGCCTGAAACTTATTATTATCAAACTATGGATTGTTATCTGTGATTATCATGTATGGAACTCCAAATCTTAATATGACGGAACCAAAAACGAATGCTTCCCCCTTCTATTAAGTGATTTTCACCATTGCTTGAGCCTCTGCCCACTTGGTAAAATAATCCATGGAGATAATGACAACTTGTCATTAGGTAGTAGATTTTGGAAAGGGTCCAAGGATGTCAAACCCCCATTGAGCAAAAGGCCAAGGGCTAGTCAAGCTACATAACTCGGTCGCTAGCACGTTACTCGGTGAGTCATGCTTCTGGCATTGAGGACGATGTCAGATAATGTCTTTTGTCATAGTTAGCTAGTAATAGCCGAGTTGCAGAGCTCAAATGTACAAGGTTTGCACCTTTACATAATTACTGCATATGCCACCATGTAGTTCAGATAACACCTTCTAGGCATCTCTCGAGGAAAGGCATCGAAGGTAAGGTTGAGATATGCCACGCTTATATAACTGACCATCAATTAGTATGTAGTTCGCAACTTGGTAAGCCAATCTTTACACCTCGTTTTTGTCTTCAGGGAGAGTACCATCTTTTAGATAATTCACTAAGGAATCCATCCATGATTCTTCTTTCAAGTAAGGAGCTAACTCACAGCTCTACGAGAGACTGGATAAGCTTTTCTATAGAAGAAACTTGACGAAAATTTTCTTTCTCAGCTCAAGGAATACCATACTAGCCAACTTTGACAACTTGTCAGTAGTAATATTCTTAATTCTTAGAATTTTGTGAATGGAGAAGGATAGGAATTCTTCTACGAGAGTTTGTACCACTGATAGGTACTTGCTCATCTCTTCTTCTCTTGTTGCGTAACTTCCAGTGACCTAATTTACCACTAGTTGGGAATTAGAGAACACTTCAAGTTTTTTGGCACCAATTTCTTTTGCCAGTTTCAATCCAGCAATTAGAGCTTTGTATTCTACTTCCTTGTTACTAGCTAGAAATCCAAATTTCAGAATGTAATGAACTTGACATTATAGAGACCTTGAAGAATTAAGCCTGCACTATTTCCTTCTTGTTTCAAAGAACTATCGACATAGAGAAACCAGATAGGTTTCTCAGCTACCTCTATACAATCTTCCTCTCTAGTGAATTCGGTTACAAAATCCGCCAGTACTTGAGCCTTTAGTGTCACTTTGGGTTTATATTAGACACCATAGGTATTGAGCTCTAAGATATATTTCATCATCATCCTGGAAGAATTAAGCCATTGCAATACTTATTGCAATAGTTGATCAGTAAGGATAATGATCTGGTGAGCTTTAAAATATGGCTTCAACTTTCTCGCTGAAAGAACCACTGCTAATACAAATTTTTCAATCTTTGTGTACCGAAGTTCTAACCCCTGTAGAACATGACTCACGTAATAAACGGGTCAATGCTCTTTACCGTTAATTCAAACTAGTATAGAGGAAAGAGCTTGGTAGTTAACTAATAGATACAAGTATAAATTTTCTCTAAGAATGGGTATCAAGAGTATTGGGGGTGAAGTAAGAAATTCTTTGAGCTTGTTGAAAGCTCTTTTGCAATCGTCGATCAGGTTGAATTCTTTTGGATTCTTTGAAATTTTCAAGAATTCTGCATTCCTATCTGCACTTCTCGACATGAATCTATTGAAGGCGAAAATTTGCCCAATGAGTTCCTACACCTCTTTTACCATGCAAGGTGATTTCATATTCCTTATGGCTACAATCTTTCTCGGATTGGCCTCAATGCCACGTTGAGTAACCATATACTTGAGAAATTTCCTTAATGTTATGCCAAAGATGCACTTCTATGGATTGAGTTTCATGCTATATCTCCTCAATGTGGCAAATGTCTCTGCTAGATCAGCAAGATGTTAATCTTCCTTCATGTTCTTCATAATCATGTCGTTTACATATACTTCATCATTTTTATGGATCTGAGATTTGAACATCTTCGTTACTAATCTCTGGTATATTGTACCAGTGTCCTTCAACCTAAAGGGCATCACCGTATAATAGTACGTTCTAAAATTGGTAACAAAAGATGTATAAACTTCATCTGCCTTATCTATCTTGATTTAATTGTAACTAAAGAAAGCATCCATAAAAGAAATTAATGCATGTCTTACGGTTACGTCTACCATCTGATCAATTTTTGGCAGCGGAAAACAATCCCTGGGATAGGCCTTATTGAGATCCATGAAGTCTATGCACATTCCCTACTTGCCATTAGACTTCTTGATTAGCACACAATTTGCTAGCTAAGTTGGATAAGGCTCTTCTCGAATGAATTCTACCTTCAATAATTTCTAGACCTCTTCTTTTATTACTGCTTGTCTCTCAGGTGAAAAGTGTCTCTTTTTCTATTGAACTACCTTCATATTTGGATCAATCTAGAGCTTGTATACCATAACTTCTCTTAGAATACGCAGCATGTCCAAAGGTAAACATGAAAACACGTCAACATTGGTTGGTAGGAAGTCAATCAGACTTTGCTGGGTATGTACTGACAAAGGCTTTCCTATCTTTGTTGTCTTCTCGGGATCATTTCCTAAAGGAATTTTCTTAGCCTCATTCTCGTCATTCTTTATGCCGACCGACTTTCCTTCTAGACAGGTTTCAACTTGAAATACTTTCTCTCGTCTCAAGACCCTTATATATAAGGATCATGCTAGTTGTTGATCTCCTTTGTACACACTAACTCCCGTAGGAGTGGGGAACTTAGCTTTCAAATGTACAGTTGAAGGGACAATACTGAACAAGTGTTGACATGGCCTTCCCATTATCATGTTATACAGGGACCAACATTTGACGACGAAGAAGTCCACATTATCCTTGCAATATGCTCATCATTGCCGATCTAAATCCACAGTATGATTACTCTGGCTACTTAGATAGGCTGATTATTGAAGGCATAAAGATCAGACATATAAGAATTTAATTGTGCCTTAATCTTAGGTCTCATTTGATCGAATGCATACTGAAAAATGATGTCAACCGAACTTCCTGTGTCAACAAGAATTTTCTTGACTTTAAAGTTAGTGACTCTTGCACTAATAACAAGTACATCATCATGCGACCTTTGGATACCTTCAAAATCTTCCTATCCAAAAAAAATTGTATTTTTAATCTTGACTTTTTGCCTTAAATATTACATACATAATTTTTTGCGTTAATTGAGCTCGACTAGCCTATACTAGGTCTGTTGACAATGGTATTAATTACTCCGTTGGGTATTCTGCTGGAATTAACATTCCTTGCATCTCTCATGGCCACTATTGGCCGAGTGTCATCCTCTTATTTCTCTCGTCTCCTTTAAGATGGTCTTTTGATTCTTTCGGCATCATACATTAGAAATTTTCGTAAGTGCCCGCATTGTATTGCATCTTCAATTGCATTCTTGAGTTGAATGCACTCATCTATATTATGACCTTTGTCATGATGGAAATTACAGCACTTGTTCAGATTAATTCTTAAGGGATTCCTTTGCATTCTTTCTAGCCACTAGAGGACGCCTCTCTCCCTACATACCTCCATTAAAATGTCCGAGATTAGATTATTGGCAGGTGTGTGGGATGAGTATGTCAAGATCTTTGATCTCTTCCTTTCGGCATCTGAATTGTGATCATGATCTATGTCAAGTCTATCTTTCGCACTTTTTCACTTTTCATTCTTTCCATCTCTTCTGCTCTGATCAATCTTTTGTTGTGCCTTTATGCTATCTTCCTGACAAATGTATGAGGTGGCTTTAGCCCTAAACTCAGTGAAAGTTTTTGGCTTATTTTTTGCGAGAGACTTGAAAAAGTCTCCATGAGGCTTGACTTTATCGATTATAGCGCTGGGGGCCACACTCATAGTCAAACTCTGAGGTTTGGACCATCTTAACCATAAATCTAGTCAAATAGTCCCTGATTGACTCATCAGACTTTTGTTTAATGGTGTTAAGGATTGAGAAGTCTTTAACAGGAAGTTTTCTTGCAAAGAAGTATTAAAGGAACACTTCTACTGGTTCATCGAAACAGAAAATGATATTTGGTTTCAAATGTTTGAACTATGTGCCGGCTGCATTCCTTAATGTTGAAGGAAAAGCTTAACAGGCCACTGCATCACTCAAGCCATACAACTTAGCTAACGTACAATAGTACTCTAAGTGGTCTTCTAGGTAACTTTATGTATTGAGGTATTATTTCCTCCAAAATCTCTGGAACAACGAGACTCTTTTTAATTTGGAACTGTTTGCTTGGGGCAGTAGGATTGCTGACATGCGAAAGACCCGTATGGTGCACCTGCTGCAGTTGTTTACTTTTGTTATTCCTTTTGAAAGCAAAAGTCGAAGGTCCTATCATATTCACGGCTTGCTTTTTTTGCAATTTAGATGAATAAATGGAATCATTGCTTTTTTCAGCATTGTAATCGCCTTGGTCTTTATTTTGGGTCTGATTTGGGTGAATATTACTATAAAGGAAGTTAAGGACTTGCTCGTGTTTTTTTGTTTAGTTCTTGGTTTTCTTTGGTTAAGTCAAGGTAAAGTTGTTCGAGCCTAGCCAATCATTGTTTATCACTATGTCGACTCTCCCTTCAAGGTGTTAGGAGATAGTATCAACACTTGCACTCTAAGATACTCTTGTTTTAGCTATATGGGTATGTTTAGGAAAAAACAAATGGCACCAAATGTAGTCGGTGAATTTTAGGATCAAGGAAAATCCTACAAAAGAGAATAAAATGCTTGGTACTGGGGTCAATCCGATGTGGTCACTCTGATGCCTAAGTTAGTAGGGTAATTTTCTATAAAAAAAAATATTTGAGTAGAATGTTAAAGAGAGCTCTTACAAAATTTCTTCCCAGTATTTATAGGTGGTTGTAGTGTTTGAGGCAGTTATCGAAAGAACTGTTAAGATATTTAGAAGCTTTTTGATTTGACATCTCTCCAAATTTGTATGGAGAGCAGGTGGTTATGTAATATAACCGTGCTTATGATAACCGTGCTTGCGATAACCTTTTACTCTATGGACTTGAATTTAAATTAGGAATGGATTTCTTCTACTCGGTAGAAATGCCATGTCATCTATTAAGTGGCATGCCGAGAGATTTGACTACCTGATATATTGGCGACCAAATGAATGACTATATCAAATAAGTGAAAACCGACTATCAACAAGTCCAACCAAGTGCACACATCTTTTGTCACTAACAATATGTATTGTTATACTATGATGTCTTCGAAACTTAAGAATATTCGGGTAATCTACCGGCATCTAATGACAAGGATGTTTAAACCATAGATCTATCGTAATATTGAAGTTTACATTGACGACATGATGGTAAAATGCAAACAATCTTATGACTTAAAGAAACCTTTAAAATGCTTCAAAGTATTAACATGAAGCTCAAACCTCAAAAATGTGTCATTTGTGCCTCATCTAAAAAATTCTTGGATATATGATCACTTAACGCGGCATTGAGCCATCCCATAAAAGATACCAGTTGCATTGGACATGTAAACTCACAAAATGATAAAAGATGTCTATCAACTTATAGGTCTATCGCACCTTAAATTGGTTTTGTAAATCTACAAACAAATATGCCTAGTTTTTCTAGGTGATTAGTCATCTAAAGTTAAAAAAAAAAAATGATAATATGTTATTATCTAGCACATTGCTCTATTAAATTTCATAACAAAACTCAAAAATAGAAAAAGGTTTAAAGTATTTAGAATAACCTTATTTTTTTATTGATTACTGAAATAATTAACGAAAAGAAAACTTACATTTTATCAAATGAATTGGACTCAATGAATCCTTTCTTCTTCTTCTTCTTCTTTTCGGTACAAAACCTTCAACTCCTACGCGTAAATTGATGGTTTAACTTCTTCTTGGCTCCATAAAGACACTAGCACAAATCCTTCTAGAAACTTTACAAGCATACTAGGGTTGCAGCTCTCATTCATAATATTGCTAGATTTCTTCTTTATGAGTGTTGTGTGTTCTCAAAACACAAGCTGTTCAAAGTTTATGTTAAAAAGTGTCTCTAAGGTTAAGAAGTGAGAAATGTATCAAGAGCACCAGGATTATACCCCGGTTCGTGCATGTGCTCCATGCCATGGCTCACTCATTTTGGAGATGAGTTTCACCACATATATTCAAAACTCGTGCTTGGAATTTCTTTAACCATAAATAAAATTTAACTCCTTCAAATTATTTCAATGGAATTAGATTTGCTTACTTATCTAATTCTGAAATGATTTGTTATCGGTTACCTTATTCCAACTCAGTATTATTGTGTATGACGTTGAGGTTCCTAAAACGAAAGCAATAATATCCTAATCTCAGATGTAGACAAGCAGATCCAGCTTGCGGCAGTCATTGGTTCCTAACACATTAGAAATTGGTTAAGAACTAACAACCTCTAATTACACGATTTTCGTTTAGCTCCATCTCTTTGTTTGTATATCTATTCATACTGCACACGATACATCATCATCACTAAACTCATCCTCTTAAACTTGGTTTCTCAGGATAATTCACTCATCCTTGACGTAGTGACATATTACTATATCCATGGAGTTACTGAGCTACTATTATTTTTACCAAATTGTCCATTATATCTAAGAACCACACTAATTATGACTACATCTAATTGAATAAGATTGATCTAATCAAATATCGGTAGTAGTGGTAATGTGTCTATATTTCCTTCAAACATTAATTGAATAAGGAAATATTTAGAATGACGTGACATCGTAGACGTTCAAGGAATTATGTTGCAAAATAAATTCGAGATGAAATAACATAAACGGTCATTTATCATCGTATGGAAAAATTTTAAGTTTTTTGTTTTTTTTTTTTTTTTTTTTGTGTTTTCATAAATTGCGATATTGGTAATAACATTAGTTTTTACAGTGTGGATACACTATTTATGCTGTGACTTTTGCAAATTGCGAAAAGAATACAAGACAACTAAAGCTATGATGGGACACTCAATAATTGCAGAATGGATGGTCCCTTTATCACATAATGCGAGCCATCACTATACGTCTCTCTTTTTCCAACTCCACGTGTCCCGCTTTTTACAAATGCAATTGTTCAGTGGCAGATAGGATTGATGATGAGGCCTGTGGACGATCTGCTATTGATACGGAATTTTGCTCTTCGTACTACTCGAGCATGCCCTTTATAAATCTGCAACCACTCCACATTATCCACACATCTAATCTCCAACAATGGCGTTCACTCTCCCATTTATTTTTGCTCTTTTCACCGTAGGTTTCCATCAACTTCCATTTTTAGGATTTTTCGTTACATATAAGTAAATGTTTATAGACATTATTTTGGTCACATGGTTAATTTTGCTTTGTAGGTTGATATGGTTGTTAGTCATGCTGCTCTTACGCCAGAATTTTACTGGAACAAGGTGCTTCCAGGAACTTCAATGCCAAAAGCCATTAGAGAATCCTTAAACTCTGGTTGGTATTTACCATTAGATTAGAGATGACACTTCCTTACAATTTTACATTACCATAATGTTTCTAAATGATAAATATGTACAATAAAACCAACCTATGTTTTTCTTGGCCTGTACCCTAAGACTTTTGGTGCAAATACTTCTTTTTTAAGGTAACGTTTTATTTGGTGTTTGCCCTTCAAAAAGTATTTATGTATGTTTTGAGAGAACTTTTGTTACACCGAAATCTTCTACTTATATAGTTAACTACTATTAAGTCGAAGCATCATCTTTACAGTGATTTCGTAAATACAACGAGAGACAGGATCGTAACACAAATCGGAAAAAAATTTTAAGAAGTTCATCATTACTACTAAAAGCAATTTTAATTCCTTATTTGAAGCGAAAGGAACAACATTTTGATCTTAAAAGCATTTTCCTTTCCAATTTTTCCTAGATTCTTGAATCAAGATTCAAAGGAATAGCAATTATCATTACGTAGGTATTTTAAACAGAGTTGAGAATTTGTGCAAGTCTAATGCATTGATAAATAAATCCATATTGCAATATCTGCAGAACTCATGGAAGAAGAGAGCACCTCTGTCACGGTTGGAAAGGTACATAATATTAATGGTATTATCGGAAAGGTTCGCATGGATGGTAACATAAACAGTATAGCTGTAGCCGGTAGGGAAAAATATGGAAAGCACTATGGTACACCAGCCACCGCGACCCAACTCAAGTATGATCCCAATATTACTCTTTATTTCTATGAAGAGGACTTGGTTCCAGGCAAAACATTCAACTTGCAGTTCACAAAAGCCTTTGGTCCAGTCTCCTTTTTGCCTCGCAAAATGGCTGATTCGATACCCTTTTCCTCTCACAACTTAACAAATATTCTTAACCAGTTCTCGATCAATCCTAAATCTAAAGAAGCCAACATCATGAGAGAGACTATAACAGAATGTGAAGATCCAGGGATTCCCGGAGAACAAAGATATTGTGCAACTTCTTTGGAATCAATGATTGACTTCTCTACCAAAATCATAGGAAAGAAAAATGTTAAAGCAGTATCAACAGAATCTAACGAGGACATGCAGATTAAAAAGTACAAAATTGAAGATAGTGTGAACAATTTAACTGGGGATGATGAAGTTAATGCTCCTTCTGTTGTGTGCCATAAACAGAAGTATGTATATGCAGTGTTCTATTGCCACTCCATAAAGTCGACAAAAATATATATGGTTCCATTGAAAAGTGAAGATGGAAGAAAAGTTAATGCTGTTGCAGCTTGTCATGAGGATACATCAAAATGGAACCCAAAACATTTGGCATTCCAAGTGCTTAAGGTTAAGCCAGGGACTGTTCCTATTTGCCATTTTCTTGCTGTGGATACTGTTGTTTGGTGCAGAAACTACAAGTAGACAGTAATGGACATGTAAGGAAGATATATCTCCAGAAAAAGGTCATCTTGGCTTTTAATGTGGGTTTATAGTGATAAAAGTATGATGAAGAATGGTATGATAAATGTAACATGTTATTACTTGTATACATATGTGGAATATATTGCCGTGTGATAAATGAATTTGGGTTACCATTAGTAATAATTTAGTCATGAAAAAGTTCCATGTTTACTCTCCAAGCTCCTTTACTCAAAATTTTTATTGTTTTCCCAACCATATTTTCAGAGTATCGTAAAGAAGTGCAATAAACAAGTAAAATCATATTTAGACAACAATAATAACAAATTACATCAACTTTTATTAATGACTTTTGGTACTTGATAATGTTGGATATGTGAAAAAACCCAGTGACTTAATTAAGATCTCAATTTAAGTATTTCAAAATTTTTATTTTTCGTATTTATTAAATATAAAAAATTTTATATTTTATATATAGGATATAACAATTTTATTAATATTTTACATTACGATACTTTTATAAAAAAATAAAAATGTTTACTATTCTAAATATTATATATATATATATACTTATTTTAATTAATTTTTTAATCTTTTTAAACACCTTTCTTTATTTTAGAAGTTTCTAAAATATGCTACTCTACCCTAACCTCATATCATTTTTCCTCAACTATAAATTCTTTCTCTCTCCCAGCTCTCGTTTTCTCTCTTGTCATCTCTCTCTCTCTCTCTCTCTCTCGTCCTTGAAAATTTCCCTATCCCTTACCAATTCTCTTAGCCCCACCCCCTACAAAATCCCGATCCCTTGCAAATCTCTTGCCCCCTCAATTCATCCTCTCACTTTCGTACCCTTCATCCTCTTTCTCTTGCTCTCATCTAATAGCCCAACCCAACCCCTAACAACATCTCTCTCGCCACCCCCTGACATCCTCTTCTCTCGCTTAAATTGCCATTGAACAAAGCACAATTCCACCGAACCCCACCCCAAATTAAATTCATGTATAGGCTTGTCATCCATTTTCCTTTCATCGAACAACTTTCGACAGCTATAGGTACATACGTTTTGAGCTGATTCAGTAATTTCTTTTTAGTTAATTATTTAAGTATATTATTATATGAAATATAATTTTTGTATTGTTGTTTGTGATAAGTTCTCATTCGTGTTTTCCAGTGTTTTCATTTCAATTGTACTTCATAAGTCATTCTGATTTCATATTATTATTATTTTATTTATTATTTTCCATTATTAGTGTGGATATAAGTATTTGATAGCATTTGATTATGGCTAATAAATTATTTGGCTATTATGTTATATAGTATTATTTTATATAAAAGTTACCATTAAATATAATTTAATCAAAATTTGGAGTGTTAGTTGATATATGTTGAGGCCAAATTTCTTTTTATGTTGTATTCAAGTTGGGTTACTAATTTTTGTTTAACTATAGAGTGTGTTAATGATTGAATTCTATACAAAGGTTCTAAGTGTCGATTTGGTATACTATAATAAATTTTATTAATAGTATGCTTTATTATTGATGTTAACGAATTACGATCTTATTATTTTTATTGCATTAGTATTATGAACGTATAGCATATTATATATAGTATGTTCGTTTTATCAATTGATTATTGTTATGTTATTCCTTACAAAGTTCTATGAATTATACTATTTTCTAATTAAGTACATATTATTTTATTACTATATTGACTCAATCATCTATATACTTTGATACTCCAATCATGTGTTCACATTATATTTTTTTCTTATAAATACATATATATATATATGACATACTTTACAATTTATTATAAATAACTAATCTTATTTAGTCATATCAGCTTTTAGCTTAATCGTATTATGTTCTATTTCTATTTTGGAATTATTATTTGGACTTAATGATTTTCTTATGGGACCTTAATTGTATAGATTGTAAGTTCATAGATAACTTTTAGGTAGAACGTAGTTGTAGAGTACTTTAAGGTTAACGTATTACTTGTTTTTCATTTAATTTATGGTGTTTGTTTTTCCCTTGCTAAGGTTTGAGCTCTAGTTTGGGTTGTGAGATTAGAGTCTTATTATCGTTTGTGGAGCAATTCTAGGTACGTAGTGCTTGCTTTTATGGTTGTGCATGTTAGGACTTAGAATATAATTGGACTAATATATATTTAGCTTAAATGATCTTGACTATTGGTTGTGCTTGATCCGCTTACTCTAGGGGCCCACAATGGTAGATCCCTAAAAAGGCAACTACTAATCATGTGCAAGGTTTCCTCAATAGACTTTCAAATAGGACGACGTAGCTAGTATGTTAAGTTTTTGGACTTTAGACTTTGAACTTTGGGCATAAAAGACTTAAAGGAAAATGTATATCTATAGTCACCTATGAATGTAGACCAAGACCCGATATGGCAAGGTTATGAGTACTCATTTTCTATCTGTTGGCTTAATGTAAGATAATTAAATTGCTATTTGTATTATTCTATTATATCTACACTTCTACATGTGAACAATTGAGCTTGTCATTCATTTGTGGTTATGCACCTATATTAGGCTTTGGCTCATTCTTTTCTTTTTTTAGGTATTGGATCTAAAGACTACCTTATTTATGAGGCGACATATGTCAATGACATCTACGAAGAGGATAGAGTTGAGTACCTTTATTACTATGATGACTAGGACAGTGTTGTTTTTGGTGTTACTGGAGATTTATGCTATGTTGAGAGTTATGTTCTTATGAGGAGATGGACTCCTTTCCTGATATTTGAGGATTTAATTATTTGATTTATCTTATGTTTTGGTTATGAGTTGATATGCTTCTAAACTTTGTTAGATATTTTTAGCGTTTGTGAAGTTATGAGTGAATATAGCTACCTACTCCTTTGTGGTTTTTAAGTATTATTTGTGGTATGATTCTATATTGCTTTTGATTTGTGGACTTAGAAGTCTTAACATATCCCAAGTTAGCTGAGGTATGTGGCAAGTTGTAGCACTCATTTTGGGTCACGGGGCATTACAATATGAATGCTTTAAGCTCAAAGAATCATTTTGTAGTTCAGAGACTAATGTACCTAGTATACCGAAGAGTAACTATTGTCCATTTAGACTGATGGTGAGATGAGAAAGGACAATGAGAATTGCAGTAAAGCAAATACTAGGGATACCAAATGGGGAAGCACTCGATAGCTTAGCCTTCATCCTAAAAAAGAACAATCTAAAGTAGTTATTCTTTCATAACAGGAAGGAAACCAAGGTGCTAATGGACGTAAAACACAATCTAAGTGAATTCTAGCTTGAAGTTAAGAGAATGGAAAGCAGGTGATAAATAGTGTAAATTCATCTTCTTACTTTATTCATGGATGAAGAAAGACTTTTTGGTTTTGTGAGGAAAGCCAAGATCCATGCCTAGAATGTAAGGAATCAACTTAACTAGGAAAAAATAAGCAATCATAGAAGTGATCGATGAACATATGCCTGATTTAGTTTGCTTTATGTGGAGGTTAGGCTCAATTCTTTTATAGCTTACACTTTTGATCATTATTCTCAATTGATGACATTATTGTTGGTTAAAGTTGTGGAATTCTTCTAATGTGGAATAATGATGTCCTAAATGTGGAAATAGCACGCCAGATTCCCCAAGATTTTCATTTAATCTATAAGGTTATGAATACTTCCCCTACTTAGTGTCTTTCTAAAGTTTATGCCTCTCTTAATTTATCTCATAGATCTTTCTTTTAGGATAGTTCAAGGGAAATGGATGTTACTTTTTCAAATTTACGTTGGTATGCTATAGGAGATTTTAATGATATAGCTTATCCTTATGAGCAACGGGGTGTTTAATCTTAGGTGCATGGATGATTGTGGCTTAGTGGATATAGGTTTTGTTGGATTGAAATACTTGTTAAAATAAGCACAATCTCACTAGCTTAATTGAAAAGAGGTTAGATAGAGCGTAGTGTAATTATGAATGGAGGTTTTTGTTTCTTGAATCTAAAGGTTTTTCATCATATGATATGGCCCTTTAATCACAATGTCTTACTACTTAATACTAATCCTTATGAGACTACTTTATTTGTTAATAAAATCTTTCAATTTTAGCCAATGTGGTTTTCCCATCATGGTTGTATTCCTTTTCTTATGTGCATACAAGTAGATAACCATAATTCTTACTTGTCTGCAATTCTTGATATGCCATACAAGATAAGAACTTGTAATCAAGATGTTTTTAGTTTGGTTCACAAGCTAACGAAAAAAAAAAAAGTCCTTAAAAGGCTATAAAATATTGAAAAAGCTTTAGCTTCCTCACCAAACCCTTACCTCATTTCCTTAGAAAAGTCTCATAGAGAGGAGCTAAATAAAATTTTAGATAAAGAATAAAGCCTTTAGAGAATGAAGGTGTGATCAAAGTAGATTTTATATGGAGAAAAGAATACTAAATATTATAATTATAACACCATGAATAGGAGATCTAAGAACCCAATTTTGGGACTGTATGATAAGGGTGTTTGGCCTTTTGATGAACCATAACAATCACAAAGGAATAAGTTCACAAGTGCGACCTTCACGATCAAGGATTGTAAGGATAAGTTTGTCCCTACTTCCCCCAACAGATGGTGTCAATTGGGATTGATAGTGTAGATAGGAGCTACATATGGGCAGTAAGGAAAGCACACTGAAGAGATGGAGGAGGAGAGTGTGAGTCTATTGCCGACCACAAAGGGTAAGAAGATTGTTACTAAGATTGAGTATGTGCATAATGAGGATTAGTGGCGTAAGGTTTATTAGGAGGTTAACCAAAACACCGACACATAAGAGGTCATGAGGACTAAGAAGGGTGATTAGGCATGCAACTATGGGGATGATAAGTGTTCATTTTTCATATGTTGTAGGGTAGTAGACATAAAGTGTCCTTTACTAAGATTCAATTAGAGGTGTTCAATTACTTCCATGTGTGCCTGAGCTTTCTTCATCTAAATGCTTAGAAAGTGTTAGTGGCTTTTGAGGCCATGTTTATATTTCATATGAGGAGGCCAACAACTCAATTGTTTAGATGTTTCTTTCATTTGAAGGGTAATCCTAGGGGTTAGGTACATTGCTTGGTATGAAAGGCACATATGGAGCTGTTTTATGGCTAAAAGTTTAAGATAGAGGATTGAAAGTTGTATACACCTAATTTTTGCCCCTCTTTTATGAATTGGGAAAAATACAAAAATATAGAAAATTGAGGAAAATCCTAAAAAAAAAAAAAGAAGTTTAGAAAAATACAAAAAGAAAAGGAAAAAGCACAAAAAATAGGAAATTTAGAAAAAAAATACAAAAATTGAAAAAAATTTAGAAAATTGAAAAGTAACAAAAAATAGAAAAAAAAATAGAAGATTTTAAGGAATAACAATTTAATAAGATAGATTTTTTTAATTTTAAAATAAGTTGAGAAGTCAGGCTATTGGGCTTTGGCTTAAATTTGAATCTAGCTTGAGCTGACCTAATCCATATGTACAATTTAATTGTATATATAGACAAAGTACGAGTTAATGGCTTAACGGATAAGCATATGGACTAAGCATTTAGGTTTGCACATGAGATCAAGGGTTCAAATCTTAGTGAAGGTATATAAAGTTTTTTTTTTTTTTGTTTTTTCAGATAATTAGGAACTGTCACATGTCAGGATCTCATTGTGCCACGTATCATCGAATTGAATACGTGCTGATGTAGTGACACATTAGAATTTTCTCTCCCTTTCCTTTCACTTTCCCTAATTTTCCTCCACTTTCCCCAACTGAAACAGTCCACTCCCTTCACTTTGCCTTGATTTTTTTTGCAAATTCTACATACACACACACGCATGATTTCTTAAGTTGATCTTGTTCTAGACATAGCCTATTCCAAATAGAATCAAAGAACACATCTAGAATCAGTCAAAAGCGCATTCAAATCGAGCTTTAAAAAGTGGAAAAAAACTAAAAATCTGGAATTTGCACTTAATTTGAATCTTAGCTTTCCTTGTTTTTTAAGCTGAATTGATGTATAAATCAGAGTTTAAGGCATAGAGACAATGACACACGATTAGAGAAATCATTCATAAGCTCTCTCTCTCTCTCCCAATCACTTCCTCTCTCTATCAAACCCTCTCTCTCTCCTTAGCTTTCTTTCACCACTCAGTTTCGAGTCGTACCACCACCTTAGGAATACTCCCCCTAGCTTAGGCTTCCCATTCCATGTCACGAATTGAGAGAGGTTAGTCGTAGCAGTCACCATATATCATAGAAAGGATTGTAGATTCATTTCTCTCTTAATCGACAACTCTTCATGTGATATATAAGGCTATAACTATGATTACGACTACAACTAACAACCTAGAGTTGTGTAAGTGTAAGTAATATCATTTCATGATATTAATAACAAGCTATTGAAATATAAAACACATCTATTTATATAGAAATTTATAGATAAGAACTTTATAATATTTCTTAACTCAAACTGATATCATTTCAATACATATTAAGATTCAAATTCTAAATATACTATCATAAGTGCACTCATATCACATCTTACTTCTACATCAACCCCTTAATGTACAATTAACTTTAGGCATGCGACAACCCGACTCTATGAATAAATCTACCTACAAAAGAAGACTACAAGGGTATAAGCTAACTAACTTAGTAAGATAATCCCCTCAACCATACTACAATCAAGTTATATATCAATTAAATTCAATCAAATAAATCCATGAATAATCAATATGCTAAACAAATACATGCAAGTGATTAGGTACTGCATGCATCTTAGATTTAATGCCTTTCGAAGTTAGGGTTGGAGATACATCAGCAACAATCAGATTCGGGTATCATACTAGAACTTATATTATAACAAAACTCTACATTTCGTATTCAAAATACAATGGTATATCCATTTTCAGTTTTTATCAAAAACGAGTTCTACGTATGATTGTGAATAGGTTTATACAGTCCTCACTCACTCTTAAACGAAGGCCTCTAGACTTGACCCTTAGCTAGGCGATTGGTACCTCCAACGCTTAGTGATCCTGTGGGCCAAGGTAAGGTAATATTGTACGTGTGTACCATACAAAATCTATAACAACAAATAATCAACTCAAGTATGGCCTCTCGCTATCTCAGCATGATGTAACAGTCGGAATCAGTTATGCAGCGTATGATTATACATGATTCGATTTAGTTCTTTCAAGTCGAATAAAATTAAGTCTTATTATTCAGTGATCAACAAGGTCATAAGCAATCAGTTCCTATCGAATCTACTATGCAGCAATCAATACGTTATCATATTTTAAAGTAAATTCACTATCAACAACAATATCATATATAAGCATAACCCAGCCCCATACAATATTCAATTATTAATCACAATTTATATTCTCTAATAACAAACACAAGCAAGTATGGAATCATTAGGAAAAACTCACTTAGCCATAATCAACTCAAGGGTTGTAATAGTCTGATGGCAATTCAAAGTCAAAGTCGAGATCACCTAAGAATAAGGAATATAGAAAGTAGTAAGTTTAGGAATTAAAACTAAACTGATATCGTAATTCATGTTGTTTACTTAACTTAGCTATTGATTTGTGTGAAATCATCAATTCGAGCTTTTTATCGAATTGGGTATAACTTTTTTGATTTAGCTTGAATCTTTATAAACTTATAGTCCATTTCAATCGTTTTCGAGCATACTTTCTCGTAATAAGATCCGTTTTGGACATTATAACTCATAGTTTTAATTGTGATATAAAAATATCACAAAGTTCATTGTTTTAACTTTAAAAGCTATAAAATATCAATTTAAGCTTTTTCTTAGTATATTTACGATTTAATATTTACTTAGATCGTATAATTGATAATTTTCTTATTTGAAGCTTATTTTACTATAATTACCTATTTTTGAGATTTTAAAATTACTAAATCAAATTTTTCTACTTAATTATTTATTTATAATTATTATTAATTATGAAAATTAATTAATTTATAATTATTATTAATTATGAAAATTAATTAATTTATAATAAATAGTAATGAGGCAACACGTGAGAGTGCCACATGTCAAGGTTACACATTTTTCTAAATTTTCTATTATTTTCTATTTTGTTATATATATTATCTTACTTTATTTATTAAATTATTATTATAGTATTATGTATACACTATTTAATTATACTTGTATTTTTGCATGTATGTCACTATTCATATACGTACATTTATACGTATATGATATGTTATATAATAAATTATTTTAACTTTACTTATACTTTATGTACAAGTACAATATACACTTATTTATACTTTATACATATGTACAAAAATACAAAATACAATTAATAATATACTTATATTCACACATATTTAATACAGTTTGCTATATGTATATATACAAATATACTAAAATTCTTATACTTTGAAAATACTAAGTACATATATATACATATATTTACTATTTATGTATACATGCATATACCTCATATATTAAAATTAATGAGTACATATATATACATAATCATGCATATATACATAAATAATTAAATAAAATACTAAATATATATACATGTATATAAAGGAAATATTTAGTACATATACATATATTATATGTATATTCCTACATATGTTATATAATAAAATACGAAATATACATACATATGTAATACACATGCATACATATATACAAAAATACATGTGTAGAAAAAAATAAATACTATATGTACTACTATTTATACATATATACATATACCATATATTAGATATAATAATACGTATACCCATGCCTACATACATATGTATATACATAAACAAAGAAAATACATAATACATATATATGTTTATCTATTCATGTGTATATATGTGTACAAGTAAATAAACAAATACTTAGTATACATGTACATACTATATGATATACATATGTATAAGTAAAATAAATAAGCTTACCTAAATTCTTTAGTAGAATACTTGATTTTAATTCCTCTTAAATTCTCCTTCTTTTCCTTCATCTTCTTCTTAAGTATTTACTTGTTTTTCTCTTTTTCTTTCTTGTTTTGATTTTATGTATGTGTAATTGATTTGCTTAAAATATATATAAAAATAAATCGCAAATACTTCAGTAAGTATACTGGGTTGGAATCAAGTAATATAGAGAAAATAAGGTTATCGATTCTTCGAAGACTGAAAAATTACTAATCTTGTTATAGTTCTTATCAATATTCAGGCAATCAAAATTAAATTAATTAATCTACTAATTACTCTAAAACTATTGAAAAGAAAATAACTATGAAAAATCTAAAATTTAAGCAATCAATTGAGAATTATGGGAAAACAAAATCTACCCTAGATTATACCAATTAAATTGTTGTTTTATTATATAGATTAATAGCTATATGGTTATTCAAGTGAAATTATTATACCTTAAAACCCGAGGATTTAAACTCCTAATTAATTAGTCAACTCCCGCATCTTTCAATTAACGGTAGCTTCTAAATTACAATTATATATCTCTCGATATTATGATTGTCTAATATCCTAAATTAATTATTCCTAATGTCTTCATGAATAATCAATCGTTGAACATTGCATTAATTTCTAGATAATTTATAATTAATTCAATTAACTCTGCTTCCACATTGATTAATTAAATCAACTAAGAATTTCTAACAAACCCTACATCAACTCCCATATCATTAGGGTTTCTAATAATTATAATCAATTGAACAATTATAATCGAAATTATAGAAATTGCAATCATGAATCATCCATATATCTCTTAATCCTTAAACATGAACATGATCATCATCTTAGCTATCTAAGATTTTATTAATTCCCATAAATAAATTTAACTAGCCATGGATTTGGAAACAAAAACACAAATGCCAATTGAAATTGCAAAGAAATTCATAATTGAAAGCATAAGTAATTCACAGAATTACATAAGAATAATTGAAATAGATGTCACCAATTCTGTATTGAAAAAGATAATTTTCAATTGCAACTTCAAATTGGTCTCCATAGTAAAAGCAAATTCTTCTCAATGATCCAAGCAATTCTCTCGAAGAATTCTTCAAGAACTAACTAAAAACTATTCTATGACTCTCTAAGTCTAAGGAAAGTGTATTCAAGAGTCTTTAAAAAAACTCTAAAGTCTTCTAAACTATGATACATAAGCTATTTATAAGAAAAATTAAGGTTGACTCGCGTGGCTCTCTTTTTTCAATGAAGGCCGGCGGTATAAGTGCAAGGCCAACTTTTAGGCCGGTGGCGTAGCCATTAAGGGCCATAGATGTTCATTGTAGGCTAGCTGCCTTCAATTCCATCTTGTATGTGTTGATTCAAACTTCATTCCTTTGCTTAAAATTCCTCTAAATCATCCATAATTCCACTCTTGAATCCTCTAATTCTTGAAATGTCTAAATGAAAATAATTAAGTACCATTTCTTAATGATTTCTATAAAATCAATAATAATTCTATCTTAATTTGCACTTTAAAACATGAAAAATATGCCTTTATCAACTCCCCCACACTTAAACTTTTGCTTGTCCTCAAGTGAAATAAACATTATTAAAGAAATCTATCATTGAAAATATGAAGTTTCCAATTGCTAATCCTAGATATCTAATATTTCACATTTTTAGACTCACTAATTTATAATACCCACTGCTCTAACCAAATCGAAATATATTATTAGAGTACTACAATTGAAATTAATCGGCTATTCTAGAGAAAACAAATTTTAATCCAAGTGTTTAATCTCAGATTTCTATTTCAAAAGTAGATACTCAATCTTAGAAGGAAAAATACCCATTTAAACTTCACAGCTATTAGCAAACATATTATCCCTCTAATTATTCTGACAAATAAATTAACAAAGTAGTAAAAGCATATGGTATTTGCTCTATCCCTAGGTTTTCTTTCTTTTTATTACAAACCTTAATTCATTTTCTTATTTACATTCAAAATTTCCATTTTCCATTCCTAATTTTTTTTCTTTTTCATTAGTTTAGATGTTGAACCTTTACCTTTCTACCCTTCTCATTATAGTGAGTGTATTAAGTCGGCACATCTTAAGCTCATTACCCAAGTGACTAGGTTTTAAAGGGTCTCCTACAAACTCTTTCTCACTCTAACATTCAAGTTAGGATACTCTTAACTCAATTTCTTGAGTTATTGGAGTAAATGCTCTCATTTCATCATTTTTTTTTTTTGAATGCTCACTAAAATTTTTCAGACTTTTTTTATAGGAATCACTAAGTTCAAAGCTTCACTTACCTCTTTCACTAAGCGTTAAATTGCCATTAGAATAACTAAAAAGACCATATACTAACTAACTTTGCATAGATGTGAACCTATTTACTTTTCACTTAAGAACTTGACTAACTTTTAAACTTCAAATTCTAAAGCTAAAAACTAGGTAAATTAGGTTCTTAAAGAATTGGCTAATTAATTTTTATTGAATACAAAAATCTCAACATTGGTGAGTAGGATACCTTAGTGAGTCAATTATTCAAATCACAATCAGATGCTATCAACAATTAGTTACTTAAGAACAAATAAAGTTTAAGTTGATAGACAAGTATACTTATTTGTAAACAAAAGAAAAAAAAAATGGCATCAAAATTGATATTTTCATTTCCTCTAATTCCTTCCCATAACTGTAGGATAGACAGTGTCCACACTGTCTTTTATTAAATATTTAAGAGGAAATAAAAATTCATAGCAATAAGAAATGAAAAACTGGTACTTCCCTAGATTCAAATTTTTAGCAACACTGAAAATTCCAAGCATAAGATCATTGCTATCATAGAATTCAAATTTGACTTATCTTATCAAACGCAAAGAAACATGAAATAGCTAAGATATAAAAGTGCACAAAAGAGTACATCGTAGAGCTAATGATCCCAAGTTACCCAAATAGATGGGTACTAAACAAAAATAACCAAATAGCAAAATAAAAGAAAAATAATAAAATAAAAAATAAAATAAAACATTAGAAAAGTATGCAAATATCTAACTATCTCTATCAATGTTGGTACTCTTTGTACTGGAAGTCTCATAATGGAATTGCTTTACAGCTGCTAGATGAAAACATGAGATAGCAAACTTCAACATATTGAACATAGTAGTCTAGAACTTCTTTTTCTTCTTCCTTTCTTTCCTAATTTCATTTTGAACTTCTCTAATTTCAACACTCAATTGTTCATAACTACCATCTAGAGGATGAGATGAAGTAGATGCTCTAATAGGAGGAGGAGGAATTTTAGGAATATCCTCATCATCAACAAGATGGGAGCTATTATTTATCTTGACCAATCCCCAACCCCTAAATGGTGCAGCAAAAATAGTTTTACATTAGATACCACCATCCCCCTCAAGCTCTTGAAAAAGCCCCTTACCCTTCAATAATGCTAAAATATACCTACCACAAAAGATAACCTGTATCTTAGTATTATCTATCTATCTATAGATAAATTTTGCTATCTCTCTTCTCAGATCTATCTGATATTCAGAAATCATACTATATAGATAAAACATGTTGAAACCGGTTACCTTGCTATGGCTAGTCTTCTTACGGTCGAGAGTATGAGCAACGATATGGTGGAGTAGCCTGTACTCCACTGTTAAGAAAGTCGTAGTGAGGGACTTTAAAGGTACAAAATCTTCCCGCTTAAGATGAATCAATTGGAACCAAAATCTCTTAGCAGACATATCACTAGGCTAAGAGTTGGGTAAATTGACTTCCTCATCCTCATATAAACTCAGAAAATAGCCAATTTAACTCAATTCAATGACATGAATTTCTCTATAAACCTTAAATGTAAAAGTGGACATATGCCCACTTCTCTCCAGCTACAAAGTGGACAAAAAATCAATGGCTATATTTCTATAAGTAAGTTCTTTTACCTCAAATAACCGAAACCATGTTTTATCAGGAACTATCTATTAGATTCTCTTGTCTATTCCATACTCTTGCAAAATAGTCTAATCCAGATATTATTGATTCATGAATGTCATCATTATAGCTTCCTCCTTCTTTCCCTAACATACTTCTGATGTGAGAGTAGATTGTTGCCTGAACTTCTAGAAGATGAAGTGGTTGTCGTTTTCTATTTCTTTCTCGGTTGCATCTTCTTGGGCGACATGATGAGTATGGAAATCACAAATCTGAAAAGAAGAATGGAAATGTGTATAGAAAAAGTGAAGAGAGTGAGTGTATGAGACCCTTAGTTTACTGCATTTGGCATAGATTGCCTCCCATGAAGCGCTTAGTTTATAGTCGCTAACCCGACTTTTCCGATCTTACTATGGGTTCTCTCTCACCACCATAGTGGTGTTATTGGCCATGTTTTCTCCTTTAAAATAGTGTTTAAGGAGATGACCATTTACCTTGAAAGTGTGATTATCTCCTGCCTTTAATTCAACTGTACCATAAGGGAAAACATTAGCTATTTCAAATGGTCTAGACCATTAAGATTTTAACTTACCTAAGAACAATTTCAGTCGAAAGTTGTATAGTAATACTATCATGCCATCGCTTGGATCTCTCCTTGTTGATCCTAGCGTTTTCATAAGCTTCTTCTCTGATCTTGTCTAACTAGTTAAATTAGAGCAATCGCTTTTCACCTATAGCTTGTGAATCAAAATTAAGGTATTTTATAGCCTAATAGGCCTTGTGCTCGAGTTCTACAGGTAGGTGACATGATTTACCATAAACAATTTTATATGGGGACATTCCTATAGGGGTTTTAAAAGTTGTCCTATAAGCCCACAATGCATCATCGAGTTTTAGAGACTAGTCTTTCCTAGATGCATTAATAGTCTTTTCTAGGATACGCTTTATTTCCCTATTGGAAACCTCAACTTGTCCACAAGTCTATGGATGATATGGGGTGGCAAGTTTATAAGTGACTCTATATTTTGTTAGCAATTTTTGAAATTGTCGATCTCCCTAAATACTCTCTTTTCCAACTTGATCACCAAAGAGAGTAGGGGGTAAGTGTTGATAGGCATTTTTAGATAATTGTTGTGTAGGCTTATATTACTTGATCCAATATCTAAGCCTAGTCCAATGACTTAGTCCAAAGATAATCCCTATAGACTTACTATAAATACCAGCCAAGACCCTAGGTAAGGGGAGGCTCTTCCATTCTCTCAACACCATAACTACTTGATATCTCTCTTTACATAATAAAGGAACTAACTTAGGCATTGGAGTAGCCGCACTGGAGTAGCCTTTGACGCCCCCCACAGCCATTTTCTCATGTTTCAAGTGTTCATATACTAGAAGGAGAATCACCCATCAACACTATGAGTTTGAACTTAGCTTCAAGTAATATCTTGTGAGTGCAAATTAGGGGACTAATCCCCTTTATATCTGCAATGGTCCACCGATGGCTTCTTGATGCTCTCTCAGAACTCCTAGAAGTTGTTTCTCCTGGTCACCTGTGAAAGAGGATGAGCTAATTATTAGCAAAGTATCATTTGTTCTAAGATAAGCATATTTTAAATGACTAGGTAAAGGTTTAGGTTCAAGTACCGAAGGTTGTGTCAATGATGGGACTGGCTTCTTCTCACCGGTGCCTAGTTCTTCATAGTATCGAGCTTTGATTTCTGACACCTGTTCCCTACCTTCTTCTTCAAGCTCGTAGTCATCGCTACAACCATGCAAATCCCTAAGGACTAATTCCATGGTATCCAATCCTGCTTTCTTTTCTATAAACTCACAGATAATCTTATCAAAAGTATCAATAGTGTAATAGGATTTGCAATCATCAAAATGCTTTGTGGCTTCATAAACATTAAACATTACCTGATCGTCCATAACTCTTAAAGCCAGCTTACCCTATTCCACATCTATCAATGCCTTACCTGTTGCAAGAAACAGTTTGCCTAGGATCATGAGTACCTCTCTGTCTTCCTCCATCTCCATGACTATAAAGTTGACTAGGAAGATAAATTTGCTTACCTTCACTAAAACATTCTCAACAATACCCCTTGGGCATTTGATACTCCTATCAACAAGTTGCAAGGTGACATAAGTCTCCTTGTAATCTCTAAGTCCTAACTTCTTGACAATAGATAAGGGTATTAAATTTATACTTGCACTTGAATCAATAAGAACCTTATCAAAGTGAAAATTTTCCTATGGTGCAAAGAATAGTAAAACTCCCTTGATCTCTTTGTTTTCTAGGTAAGGTGGATGCATTTTTCTGTAGGATCATAAAGTACTCTCTTGTAAGCATTATTGGCTCATTCCTGTCAATCTTTCTTTTCTTGGTGAGTAACTCTTTCACGAATTTGGCATACAAAGGCATTTGTTGAAGTTCTTATGCAAAAAGAATGTTGATTTGCAGCTTCTTGAAGACATTTAGGAATTTGGCGAATCGAGCATCTAGCTACTATTGCTTCAATCTTCCTGGAAAGGGGACTAGTAGAACATATGGTTTCACTTCTGGTGACTTTTGCATTTGTTCCTCTTCTACCTCTTTCCCTTTTTCTTCCTTTAGAATCTCCACCTTTTCTTTAACTTGTCTATCAACTGTTTCTAGTGCTTTTCGACTCCTTAACATAATAGCATTGACACCTCTAAGATTCTCTTCAGGTATTGATGGGTAAAGACCCTTATGATCTGTTACTCAACTGTAGTAAGGTATCAGTGTTTTGCATATAGCTCAACATGAGCTCTTCCATTTTAGACTAATTTTGCTGAGGCAAAGTGTTATGAGTAGGCCCTTGCTTCTAGAATCCAGGTGGTGGTTGGAATGCATTTTTCTCATTTCTTCATGAAAATTTTGGATGATTACGCCACCTAAGATTATATGTAGTCAAATATGGTTCTTCATTGTCGCGTTGAAAATTGTTGACAAAATTCACCCATTCTCCATTGGTTGGAGCTAAGTGATTCCTAGTTAAGCACTCAAGAGTTGAATGTAGTTCTGAACATAACTCACAAAAAACAATAGGGTTAGCATTAAAAGACTATACTGAGGTAAGTTTACTTACTTGAGTAGTAGGAGTTGCAATCTGAGTTGTTAATTGAGATACAGTGCTATTGTCACTGGTTGTTGCCACCACTCCTAGTTTGCTTCTCTTGTTTTGCCAATTATGTGCATTGGAGGTCATCTCTTCTATCAGTGCACTTGCTTCATTTATTTGTCTTACTCATTAGAGCACCTTCAGTTGCAGCATCAACTAAGGACATTAATGTCTCATCCAAATTGAGATAGAAGATCTCAATCAGGAGATTGTCTAGCAAACCATGATGTAGGCATTTTTGGATCACCTCCTTAAATCTCTTTTATGCTTCATAAAGTGACTCACCACTAAACTTGGTAAAGTTGGTGATGTCGTTCCTTAATTTTGCGGTCCTAAATGGTAGGAAAAATCTCCTTAAGAACTTCGATGAAAGATCTACCTAGGTAGTGATAGACTCTTGTGACAGCGAATGAAACTAAGCTCTAGCTTTATCCCTCAGTGAAAAGGGAAAGAGTTGTAATATGATAATCTTGTCTATCACATTGTTCATCTTCATTGTATTGTAGTATTAAAGGAATCTTACAATATGCTTGTCAGGACTTTCATTGGGATATCCTCTAAATTAATTCGTTTAAACCATCTGAATAAGGGACGGCTTCAACTCAAAGTTGTTAGCCTGAATAGTAGGCCCCCTTATAGCCAAACTCATCACCATAGGTACTATATAATCTCGTAGTGCTCGTGGAACTACTTGTATCTGATTATTACCCTCATTACCTACCATCACTTCTATCCTTCTTCTGTTCTCTTGCCTCAACTGATGTCAAGTGCTCTCTATTTTTGAATCTAGTGGTAAAATTTCAGCACTTCTACTCCTGTACATATAACACCTATAAAGAAAGCAAAAACAACATACGTCGTCAACTATACCTAAATTACTAATAGAACTAAAAGGTTCAATATTTCTAGTCCCTGGCAAGGGTGTCAAAAACTTGATTTGCAAAATATATATATATAAAAATAAATCGCGAATACTCCAGCAAGTATACTGGGTCAGAATTAAATAATATAGAGAAAGTAAGAGTATTGATCCCTCGAAGATTAAAAAATTACTAATCCTATGCTAGTTCTTATCAATATTCAAGTAATTAAAATTAAATTAAGTAATCTAATAATTACTCTAAAACTATTGAAAAGAAAATAACTATGAAAAATCTAAAATCTAAAATCTAAGCAATCAATTGAGAATTATGGGAAAACAAAATCTACCCTAGATTATGCTAATTAAATTGTTATTTTGTTATATAGATTAATAGTTATATAGTCATTTAAGTGAAATTATTATATCTTAAAACCTAAGGATTTAAACTCTTAATTAATTAGTCAGCTCCCACATCTTCTAATTAACAGTAGACTCTAAATTACAATTATATATCTCCTGATACTATGATTGTCTAATGTCCTAAATCAATTATCACTAATGTCTTAGTGAATAATCAATTGCCAAACATTGCATTAATTTCTAGATAATTTCTAATTAATTCAATTAACTCTGCTTCCACATTGATTAATCAAACCAACTAAGGATTTCTAACAAACCCTACATCAACTCTCGTATCATTAGGGTTTTTAGCAATTATAATCAATTGAACAATTTCAATCGAAATCATGGAAATTGCAATCATGAATTATTCATATATCTCTGAATCTTATAACATGAACACGATCATCATCTTAGTTATCTAGGGTTTCGTCAATTCCTACAAATAAATTTAACTAGCCATGGATTTAGAAACAAAAACAAAAATACTAATTGAAATTGCAAAGAAATTCATAATTGAAAGCAATAGTAATTCACAAAATTGCATAAGAATAACTGAAATAGGTGTCACCAATTCTATATTGAAAAAGATAATTTTCAATTGCAACTTCAAATTGGTCTCTATAGCAAAAGCAAATTCTTCTCAATGATCCAAGCAATTCTCTCGAAGAATTTTTCAAGAACTAACTAAAAACTATTCTACGACTTTGTAAGTCTAAGGAAAGTGTGTTCAAGACTTTCTAAAAAAAACCTAAAGTCTTCTAAATTGTGAAACATAAGCTATTTATAAGAAAAAGTAGGGTTAACTCACGTGACTCTCTTTTTTCATAAAGGCCAACGGTGTAAGTGCAAGGCCGGCTTGCAAGCCGGCGGCGTAGCCATTTAGGGCCACCAGTGTTCATTGTAGACTGGCTACCTTTAATTCCATCTTGTGCATGTTGATTCGAATTTCGTTCCTTTGCTTAAAATTCCTCTAAATCATCCATAATTCCACTTTTGAATCGTTTAATTCCTAAATTGTCCAAATAAAAATAATTAAGTACCATTTCTCAATGATTTCTATAAAATCAATAATAATTCTATCTTAATTTTCACTTTAAAATATGAAAAATATGCCAGTAATGGCTTTGTTTCTTTTTCTTTCTCTTTTTTTGCTTTCTCGGTTTTAGGTGCTTCCAAGCGTAAATAATCCAGCAATTTGGGATTAGAAGCAAATGAAAAAGAAGGAAAAACAATCTACTTAAATCTCCTCGTTAATTTAGCTAAGACACTTGCTTTATTTAATTTGTCCTTTGTCCTTTAATTACACGACACTTGTAATTTGCAATTAAACACATAGGCTGTTGTACATGCAGTTGAAAAATCACGTAGAGCAAGGAGAAAAATAGAAGGAAGAAAAAGGAAAATAAAAATAAATATATGTAATTTTTCCAAACATAAAAATGATAAAAATAACATTTATAAATTAATTTTAGGATTTTATGAAAATTTACCAATTTAATTTATACCCGTTACAATTATAATTTTTACAAGTTATTTTAACGTTTTCGTTAAAAGTTTTATACGATTATACAATTTAGTCGATAATTGTAATCGACTACGATTATATCATTATTAAGTGATATTTGCTTAAAGTTATGGTTATAGGGTTTCGATTAAGTTCAGGTTCGATTTCGAGTATTTTCGCATATATTAGATTTAAGGTTTTTGTACACAATTTAGGTTTTGATCAATTTTCTAGAGTTTTTTATGATCAATACTATATTTGATTTCTAAATTTTATAAAAATTTTATTATTTCTAGCCTTATCAATTCATAGCATTGTCTAGAACACTTGGATTTAAATTAAGGTTCAGACTAGTGATTACATTGGGATTACATTTTACCCAGTTTTGACCTTTGTCGTAGCCTCCACTGCTCGCCACCAACTTGCCATCATGAAAACCTAACCCACAACTATCCCCCTTTCGAACCACCACCTCTGACCACCTTAGGCTTAAATTTACCCTACGGTTGAACTCCCTATACCTTAAAACCTAAACTCAATCACTCACTTAAACCCAGCAAGCCACCACTTAAACACCCCCATCAACCACCGTCGATCACTACTTACTAACACCACCTTAACCACTCCTAATGGCTACGGCATCAAGCCTACCCCCTATAAACCCAATTAAATACACACAAATCCCCTTTCCCCTACTCACTTTAGCCACCAAATCAGTCCAAACCACGCTTCGTCATGTTGCTGAAGTGGAGTTAGAGCGACTCGGATCGAGTGCCCGAATTGACCCAACCTAATTCGAGCTTTGACCCACATCCAACTAAGCTCACGGGTCCAAAACCCTTCTTGGTTTGATTCTTTTTCAAATTGATTGATTTATTTGTTTATAATGTAAATGTAATCAAATCAAAATTAAAAAAAAAAAAAGAAAAAAGGAAAAGAGGAAAGGAAAAAAGAAAAGAAAAGAAAAGAGAAAGTAGTTTATTTATTTTATTTTTAGTTTAATAAATGAGATAAAAAATAGAATAAAAAATAAATTAATATAAAAAATAACAAAAATAAAAATAAGTAAATAAAGAGATGAATAAAAATTGTTTTTTAACACNAAGATAAAAATAAGTAAATAAAGAGATGAATAAAAATTGTTTTTTAACACTTAGAAAAATCAAGTTTTCAAAATATATATATATAATAAATAAATAAATAAACGGACCCTTTACGAAACAAGGCTATTTTTAGATTTTTCAAAATTAAAACCCAGATTAGGAATTTCTTTTTTTAGGAAAATTTCTTTAAATGAATTGATTAAGATAAAAGGTAAAGCCGATTTCTTTTCAAAAATTAAAATCAACTCAATCTGCTAAAGTTTTTATTAAAAGAACTATGTACGTATAATCTCGAATACCAGATAACAGGCACATATGGGGTAACGGTAAAAAATAAAAAACATAATTTTCCTTTTTTAATTTAGATTACTCAAGTTTTCTAACTTGATGAAATAATCGAATTCTAAGTTTTTGAAAGGTGGTTCAGCTCTAGTTGAAACACCATATCTCCACTTCCTGCCTCCGACGCTAACCTTCTAAGTCTAAGGCACGACCTTCTATACTCCACATTAGAATGAAAATTAAAACGCTGCCCTGGATCCTAATTAGTTGCTCGAGATCGGGGTCTCTGCTTTATATGCTAATTATAAGATAAGTTATTTGTAGAATTGTACCTTTTATAAGCTCATCAATGTAATATCGATTAAGTTTTACATTATGCACAATTTTATGAACGCAATTAAATTATATGAGGTATATTAGTTGACAGGTCATGTTAATTTCACAATCTCATTTAGGAAAGTTAAAGCTTTCTCCTTGTGAAATTCTAAGAAGAAAGAAAATCTCTAAAAAATATTTTTGTGGATATATCTACAAAGATCAAAGTGAAAGATTTAATTTAGCAACGGACTTAGTGTATAAAATTAAATCTAACTTGATATTAAAACTTACACTAGTTAGATCTATAATTGTAAAAACTAAATGAATATATAAAAAGTGAAAAGTTTTGTACTAATTAAGGCAATTAAGCAAAGACTATTATAATCTAGCAACATGAAAATTGATCTTTCAATAAGATGGATCAAGTTTGAATCTTACCTTCCTTAAGTTAAATATATAAAGTAGTTGGCTAAAAACAAAAAAAAATTAAGGCATTATAAGACTTGAGTCAAATAGTAATGTTATGAAAATTTGACTTCATCATGGTGTCAAGTAGTTCCTTAAAGAAAATATGTTAATTTCCTCCTAATTTAAGGAAAATATAAAGTGATAGATGTTAATTAACATGGAACTGCCGGTTCAAATTAGTTTAGATGAATTGACCCAACCAACTTATTTTACCTTGAGGTATGGTTTATAACATATCGGGTCAACATGTGTTTAAAAAAAAAACAATAAAAAGAAATAAAAGGATGTTGAACACAACATGCTACATCATTTGCATGGCCCATTACTTGGAGAAATGATTTAATGAGTAATATATATCATGTATTATATATATATGATATGAAAATACCAATTAAATATTGATATATATATATATATATATATGAGGTTTTTAAATCACTGCGAGGTAATTGATTTGAAAACCGTTCCTTCCATTATAATTTGTGTTGATATTTTATTAATATTTACATATTTATTATTGTCGAGAGCAAAAAAGAACCTGTTTGAGAAAAAGGCTCTAAAGCATTTTACATGTAGAATTTCATAGGAGATATTTGTATGTTTATTGATCTGTTATTAACTTAATTATAAAAATATGATTTAGATCAAAATAATTACATAAATACCATTGTTGAATTGCATGTTAGAAATGCAATTTTGATTTTGCAAGTTACATGTACAAAGTATTAGAGTATGTCTAGCTATATCGCATCTTTTAGATAGGATTTCTTTATAGAATATAAAATTCTAATTACTATTTGCAATATAACGATGTATTGAATTTTTGAAGTTGTACCTTATACATACGACATATGTTTTAAATTATAAACTATCTCTTATATATGCGATATAGTATTGGTATTCAAATAATTTATATTATGTGATTTACATTGATACCATTTTTTTTTTTTTAAGAATGGTAGACATGTGTTACACCTAATTTCACATAATGTTCTATTTGAATGAGTTGCTACTTTTGATAAAATTTTAGAAGAGTTGCAACTATTTGAGTCACATTTTTTCATCACTAAGGATCTGGATAGGTTTATAATTGTGTAAAATCAAATTTAATGGATAGAACCCAAAATCATAACCATCATGACCCTTAGAGTCTTGAAGAGTCATGTTCTTTGAAATAGCATTAGCTACATAATGGGTTGCTTCTCCAATGTTGCTTTGATTCCTTTTAGAACGAATTTTTGCTAATATTCTACACCCTTTCTATCTCAAAACTATTGCAAAATATAAGAAAGATTCTATAGTTTTATCTACTATTTTGATTGGATCGATTCCGTCTTCTATTTAACTATTTATTTTCATATTTTAAAATCTAAACCATTGAATTTGTAATTGATTTAATGGTTTAAATTTAAAAGAGTACTAATTAACAGTGAAATAAATGGAGATATTGATTTCGTAAAAAATAATAATAGAATTATAGAAGAATCTAAAATATGTGATTTAATATTTAAAATTTACGATAAAGTATCAATATTTAGTAACATTATAGGCAGGGACAGGCCAGGGGGGCCACAATGGGGCCAATGCCGCCAGCCGAAAAGAAAAAATAATAAGAGTCTGTTTTTTGTTCAAGATTAAAAATAATAAGAGCCAATGCCAATGCGTCTTGTTTATTTTGGCAATTCAAATTTCCGTCGCCCCCTTCTTTTATTCAAAAGCCCATTAATTTCATTGTCCCTTTCCAATATATTCTACATGCTATAGTTGTCTTGGTCTTGCAAAACCACTAACCTCATGTAAATTTCTTTCCTCTATTGCAAAACCCACGAGGATAGCCACCAACTTATATTAATTTCTTTTGCCATTTCATTTTCCAAAACCCACCATCCACCAACATCATGTTAATTGAATAACAACGAATTAAAAACAAAATGTTAGTTTGAAATATATCAAAAACTGAATTTAAAAAGAAAATGGTCTCATAAGCACTCCACCTAATTTCTTACTAAGTGACATCAAAATTGAGAATAGAAGTATTAGTTTGAAAAACATCAAAGTCTGAATTGGTCTATTAAGTGCTAGCTGAAGTATTAGTTTTGAAAAACATCAAACTCTGAACTGGTCTATTAAGTGCTAGCTGTGAATATTTATATTGCATGTGTTTTAAAAGGTTTTTAAAAGAAATATTTCCTTCCTAAAACAGATTGTTAATAATGGTAGTTCTCAATTACTCTTGAGTACTTATCATAGAAGATAGCAAAAAAAAAATTATTTTTTATTAATAAATTATTTTTTCTTATTTCAATTTATTCAAATTTTATTTGAAAAGTAAATCTTATCATTACAGATGAGCGGGTAACTCTATCGTATATGGTACTCACTTAGACTTTAGTTAATTTGGTAGGTTCTGAGTAAATAATTAAGACCATATGATAGTTTTTGGATAGTAATTTTTTAAAACATGTTCTTATAAGGTAAGATATAGATAAGAAATTAGGGTACCTTATACCAACCATAAAACCTTTACTTTGAAGTATACAAAGTATAAGTTCTAAGATCTACACCTTCTAATGATAATTAAATAAAATTAATAAATAAATGATACCATCTTATTAAAATAAAGCAAAGCCTATCCTATTGGAAACGTTAAACTAAATGCTTATTATTACTTTTCATTCCATATTTCATTTTTAGTCTTTATGCCAATATTGTTTTCTTTCTACTCTTTTTTTTTTTTTTTTGTTAAATCCATCATTTAGTAAAGTTCGAAATAAGGAAATATGAGTTTTTAGTTTTTACTTCTAGTACCAACTATAAGCCACAAGATACATCCATTACTTGTTTTCCATAGTAGAATAGTTTCTTTATTTTATATTTGATAAAAGATTTGATATTATTATTAGAGTGAAATTTGATTTTCTTAAAGTATAAGGGGATTATTTTACTGATTCGTGTACCTTAAGGAGGAAAAATGTTTTTGTTTTAATTTTTGTTTTATTCCATTTTCCATGTTATGTCTTTATTTTTTTATGATTAATTGTTTGATCCCATAATATCGTCACATCCATAATTACTGAATTATATGAATCTTTTATTCACATTTTAATAAACTTTGTAAATCTCACATTAAGTACAATGTTTGCTGCTTTCATTTTTTAAAACGGTGTACTTATTCCCTTAAATATCTCTACAATGTGATTACTATGAAATGAATGTCTTATTTATATAAAGAATGTTTTGTATAATACTTTTGTAGATTCATCCATAATAACAATGGTTAAAGAACCATTTAAGGAAAAAAAAAAAGTTGGAAATAAGCCTTAATGGACTCAATTCATGGGTGTTATTTGAAAGATTAGATAAATTAAGCAATTGCTTTTGAAAAAAAAAATCAATTTGTTTTATGTTTTTAAAAAATAACCATATTGAAATTTATAAGGAAAATAAAAGGAAAAAAATCTATAGATTCTATAAGATACTTTATATAAAGGGTACATGGTATAAAGTGGTTCTAGGGTGTCACATGATAGAGTATAGGTAGGCTCCATACCCTGCTTTTCTTGTACTTGCTCACTCTTACTTATCATATTTATAACTTTTTGTTTTGTGTGGCCTAATTTTCTTGTTTATAACTTATTACGTATATTAATCATCTAGTCTACCTAATTTAATAGGAAAAAAAAAATCTTTTTTTTATTGATTTACCCCTTTTTTTGAAAAAAAAAAATAGAAAGTGATAAGTATTTAGTACCATTTATATGTACAAAAGTATCTTCTAAGAAAATACGATCAAATATCATAAATTTTCTAATATAAGATTAAATACTTTTAATTGGGTTTGAAGTCTTTTTTGTATATAATGTATTGTGCCTCTTTTTTTTTTGCTTACAAAAATTTTTATTGAATAATTTCTTGTTATGTTATAATTGTCATTATATTTTGTTGTTTTATTTTTCTTTCCCTAATTTAGTTTTTCATGATTGTTTCTTAAATTCTTATGTATACCAATTATTTGTAAATGCTATAAATTATAAATACTTTGTAACTTGTATGATAAAATATATTCTAACTTATAATTATTTTCAATTATATTAAGAGAATAGAATAGAGGATAATTGAACTTCACCTTAATATATATATACACATATACACACACTTAGTTGCTTTATTTACTTTCTATTATAAGTTACAACTTACTCTACCCTCCATTTCCTATATAAACATCTTCACTCTATATTTATCTTTCCTATGGGTGCAAATCTAAAAGGTATTGATCTATCCTTAAACTCATCATTTGGTTCAGTAAATTCTGACTCTTCAATCTTAACTGCCATAATTAAATGCTCTTTTTCTATCGTGAATATCATGATGAATAGGTTAAGAAATAAAATGGAGGATGAATTTCCTCACCAATTTCTCTAATTTACATAGAAAGAAATATTAGTGAAAAAATTTGATATGGATTCCATGTAAATGGGTTTGTGACAAAAAAGAGTGGTGAAATAGACTTTGATACATATTTCTTTTTTTTTTTTTTTAACGTAATGAATCATACCTCATTGATGCTAAACACTTTGATGAATATGTTAATGATGGGAAGATGGCTATCACAAAACCCTTTGGTACACCATTACCCACATGAGAGAAAATCCAACAAAAGGAGAACAAAAAGGGAAAGATGCAGCAGCCGTAAAGGCTAAAAGAAGAACAAAAGAGCTAATGAAGCTGTAAAGATAGAAAGTTTAATTAGGGATGATGGTCGTAAGGTATATCGCTTATAACAATTTTTAGGACTTGAAAAAGTTTTCCTCTCTTCTTTAGATCTCGACCCATTTCAAGAAACTTAGCTTGACCCCTTACCCCTACCCATAGATGCAGTATAAAATGAAGCCTCAAGTAGAGAAGATAAAGGAAGTAAACCTAGCTAAAACAGGTGAATCCGCACAAACTGTCTTTATCAGCAAAACTTATTGTAGAAGTTGAAAGGTCATCTAGTAGACTTGATAAAAAGAGTTCAGGGATGTGTTTGCTTAAACACATGAAGAGATGTCAAGATTAGATTCCACCTAAGTAATATACAGGCTAAACATACTTGGAATTAAACCAATAAAGCAATAACAATGTGTTTTTCACTTAAGATATAGGTGCAAATAAAGGACAAGATAGAGAGGTTGTTGTGAGCCAGTTTCATAAATGTGAGACCTAAACTTTAACAACTAAAACCTTAGCATTAAAAATTTAGGATGTGTATGAAAGTTTATTTGATATAACTTGAAATGTATATTAAGATCACAAATTTGTTAAAAAAACCAACATAATTTAGGTACTCAAGAGAAAATAATGAAATATAAATATAAGTTAAAATTTGAAAATTTGAAACTTTTATTCGTTATCTATTGAAAATAAGAATATCGTTAAACTCTATAACTAAATCAATGAGATATTAGACATAAGTTAACAATATAAAAAATTTAACAAGATAAAAAAAAAGAGATTAAATAAATATATACATAAATAAAATAATACTTACAATAATATGTAAAAAGACTTAATTAATTACAATCATAAAATTTCGAGACCTCAAATTAAGGACATATGAAAAATTCACATAAATAGTTTCAAGATAAATGTTAGGATTACAAAAATTAGCTAAAGAGACTCCATAAATTTAAATTTTGAAACGAAATATTAAAATAGTAGTATAAATTAAAATCATAAAATTAACTTATTTATTTCGTAAAATTCTAGAATATTGAAAATCAGTGCGAAATAGAAAGGGAACTTAGAGGTAAATTAAATAAACAAGAAAAGTAGTAAATGATATTAAAAATAAAATATAATAAAATAATTAAAATAAATAATATGTAACTAAGTTAATTAATGGAGCATAGGCCATAAAAGCTTTAATAGAAGCTTCCATATAAAACTAATAACTAACTTAAGAATTAAAATATAATAAAGTATACTCAAATAAATAATAAATCAATTGTACAAATGGTTTTAGAAAACCATGGATACAACCTATGGATTCTAGAAAAACATGGATGGAAAAACTATAGACACACGTGCTTTTATTATACAAAACCATGGGAGCATATAACATTTGCATGTGGTTTTGTAAAACCACTTGCCTTGGCATTTTTTTCACCATCTAACCAACTATAAAAACCCATCTCCACTCTCATTTTAAACTCTTTAGACATATGACACTCTAAAAATAAATGAAATTTGTGGAAAATTTTTAAGGTATTCTATAGCAATTTTAACAAAATAGAAAATTTAGATGATAATCTACGAGTTTGGGGCTCCCAAATTTTGAAGCAACCTGATAACAAGTGGCAAATAACATTTGGAAGAGAGAGTAATGCTCCTTTTGGTTGACAATAGCCCTACCATTAGCGGCCATTAGATCTCTAATTGACGATGAATTTGATATTCCTTTCGATTTTCAAAATTTTGTTAAAAATATCTAATTTTGTTTACAAATTTTAGAAAAATTTATTCTTAAATAATTTTAAGCTTATTTTTATGAAAAATTATTATTTTTGTAGAAATCTTTCATTTTATATATTGCCCTTAAGAAATGGGTTGTTCGAGACCGATTTTTGATTTAATTTTCAAACACCTTTCATTTTCAAAATTTTTTTGTAAATATCTTATATCATATAGATAATTGCTATATAAAAATATTCCCTAAAGCTTCTTTTTTTATTAGGGCTAATTTTTAGTTTTTGGTGAATCGATAAGTTGAAATTTAAAGAAAATCAACTATTTTTCAAATGATACTGTTGGATATAATTTTCGACCATTTGTTGAGTAATTTTTTGGTTACATGTAATAGGTTGATCTTAATTTTTAAAGTGGGAATAGGAGATTTTAACCAAGACGGGTTTTTCGAAGCTCAATATTGTGATTTTTACTTAATTGTTTATGGGGATTTTCACTAAGTTATTGGATTAATAATTTTTGTTGAAAAATCACTAATAATTAGTAGTAAAGTGAAAATTTCAATTGTTGTACTTAGAGAATGTTCACCCTAAAAATCATGAATTTTCAACCTAACATATGTATTTTAGGTATATTAGTTAATTACTTATACTTTGGGTTTTGTTTGTCAATGTCGATGGGTCTTTAGGCATGCAAGTCAATGTTAATGGAGTCTTAACTAAGTTGAACCTTAATAAAGTGAAGAAAAGTGTGGAAAGTGGAGTTTTTAGTGAATTAGAGGCAAATCCAGTACTTGTAGAAGGTACTATAGAAGTTCTAGTTGAGCTAAATAAGGAGTTGGTAGTTATAGAAGCTTTTGTGAGTGGTGGTGCAAACTGCTAACCTGTAGAAGATATTATATAAGCTTCCCTGATCAGGTTGATCATAAATTATAGAAGTAGAAACTTCAATAAATGGTTTCCTAATATAAAGACTATAACAAATTCTTGTATAAGGTTCGTTTAATAAGAAATATTAATCAAAACGCTAGTAGAGGGTTATATAAAAGGTTTCATATCAAAGAATATAAGTTAAAATACTAGTAGAATCTTGAGTAAAAGGTCTAATAGGCAAGTAATATAACTAAGGACCTTAGTAGAAGCTTGAGTAAAAGGTACCACACACCTAATAGACCCTAGTAGAAGGTTACGTAAAAGTTACTCTAAACCAAAGAAACCTAATAGAAGGTCTATTTAACCTATGTAAAGGTAATAAAACCTAATACCAATAAAAAACACTTAATGAATACTAAAAATATAAAAATAAACCTAATTAAAAGTATAATAATTGAAACATTGTAACTTCAACGAATCATATAAGAACTAAAATATGATTTGCAATATAAGGACCATCAATGACAAAAGGACTGGGCATCTAAGTTACAAGAGCAAATGGGAATCTAGGTAAGTAGGATCAATACTTAATAGCATTTTAGAGTACTAAATAAAAGTACTAGGAGGATGATGTGTACACTTGTTTGTGGTTGTAAAGTAGTTGATTTTGCACATGTGACATGCGTGATTGAAAATTGTCTACTATGTTTTTTGATTATTATGCTATATGGTGTAATTGCTTTGTTGTGTTATGTTACTTGAATTGATTATTTGTAGTTAGTTGGGCACCTTTAAAATGGACTAAGTTAAAACTTAGACATAAACACTAATTAGACATGTATTGCAACCTACTAAGGGAAGCGGTTAGGATTTCCAACTAAATACCGACCCTTTGACGAGGTAGTGATAATTAGCCTTCCCTTACCTTTAAGGCCAAACTAAGTAATAAGAGAAGGGTAACAGTAAGATTGGGGAGAGTGGGTTTGAAGAGGTCTTAGGAGGAGCATACCTCAATTGCATAAGCTTGGGTTTAGTCAGAAGGCATCATGGCTAGAGTATGCCTCCATTGTGCAAAAACCCTTCAACCTAGGTTAGAGTGGGCACAATTTCTAACTTTACGATGAATCAAACTACATCATGCAAATAGTATATGCTTATTGCATTGTATTGCATTGTATTGCATTGCATTTAATTAATTGAATGACAATCCTGCTTGATCATTGAGCTGTGTATGCTTTTGTCTTCGTCCTCCTACTAAATTGTGGTTGCTCATATCTCCATAATTCTTTTGCAGGTCTTAGAAGATAGACACTAAGATCATCTAATCTTTAGGCATACAAAAGATGGATAATGGGTTGGAGTAAGGAGCAAATGGATTGGAATATTCTATTTGTCTTTGTTTTGGAGTCAATTGGGTCATTTGAATGACCTAGACTAACTTATAATATTGTATTTATTGTAACAACAATGTTGAATTCTTTTATAAATTTTCTTGTACAAAAATTACAAATATTTTTAAAATGAATTATATTAATCAAACTTTTGTGTTTCAAAGTAATATATGAACCAAGTGTTTTTATTTTACTTTAGCTATTGAACTGAAGATGCTTTAGAGTTTCGTAGTCGTATGTACATTGTGTATACCAAGTTTATGATAATAGCTTAGTTGCCAACTTCTATCATAACTTGGTGTACACGGTGGGACTATTATAACTTTTTTACTTCAAGGCGGGATAATAAAGTCAACTAAGCATCCACTTAGATAGCAAACATAGTGCTTTCAAGGAAAAAAGAATATCTAGATATACGAATGCTTAAACTTTTGAGACCTAAACAAAGCTTACTCAAAGCATGATTTTCCTCTACNCCCCCCCCCCCCCCCCCCCCCCCCCCCAAACTGCTGGGTCGACCCACTATTGAACTAGTAGGTTGGCCCGGCTAGTTTACCCCCTTAAAAAAAGAAAAAGAAAAAGAAAATATAAATAATTGGATAATATCCAGTTGGTCATTGTATGTCAAATTTATTTGCAATAGTGAAGGACAATTTTTTAAAAATAATATCATCAAACTAATGATAGATGACTAATCATAAGTTAATTATGTGTTAAAGATAAATGGAAAATTCAATTTCAATTAATATAAGTCCTTTTTGTAAAACTTGTTAAATATTAAGAACTTGAATATAAGGAAAAAATAAAATTTTAAGGAAAAAAATAAAAAAAAGTTAGAATCACATTAAGTTAGAAATTAATAAAAAAAATTAGAAATTATTAATAAATTAGTACACTTAAAAAAAAGAGAGAGAAAGGAGATCACATTATTAGAAATTTTTAATGTATTTAAAACAAAAGAAATTAATAAAAAAAAAAACAGTTCAAGGGCTAAACTAGCTTGGAATTGCCTCCTCATGAGCTAGTTAAGGTTCAACCATGGCTGAGCCCGTGAACCGACTATTTTGGGTCGGCCCAACGCTACCTTTACCTACATTAGCACCTTATAGGGCTGCAATTCAAGCATTAGTTAGTAAATTTTAGTCGATACAATATGAGCATACTACGGGGTTTACTAATCAATATGTAGATGCTTTAGCAACTTTGGCATCGAAAGTTCTAATTCAAGATATAGATGATAGCCTCAATGTACAAGTTGTTAAGAAGACCTTCCCATGTATAGCACTGAAACTTTTTGAGGAAGAGGAAGAAATGCATGATGATTGGTGTACCCTTGTTAAGCAGCAGTTAATGCACTTAAGTGTAGCTTCTACAACAACTTGAAAGATTTTGTTTCCATTAGTGGTGAATTGTACTTCAAAGGGCTAGAAGGCATACTATCATGATGCATTTCAATGAAGGAAGCCCTCTCTAAATATAAAGACTTTCATAGGGTCTAGTGTGGTGAAGAAGGGTTATCCCTATAGCATCGCATTTAGTGTACAGGATACTACTAGCTAACTATGTTAAAGATGCACCATTGCTGTGGATTAGTTACCCTAAGTGTTTTGAACTTCCCAACGAGCTAGAATGTAACTTTGTGACAAGTGTTAGAGATTACGGACACCCATATATTAATTATCTAAAAAATAATGTCTTACCTACAAATAGCAAGGATGCTAGGCTAGTGAAGCAAAAAGTAAAAAAGTATATCATGCATGATGATGAACTTTATAGGGTGTCAATTATGGTGAAGCCTCTTAAGTGTATAGCAACTCCTAAGATAGAGACCATATTGTTAGAGGCACACTTCGACAATTATGGAGAACATCAAGTAGGACAAAAGCTATATTGTGCTACCACTTATTAGTTATGGGGTATTACTAGCCAATTATGAAAAAAGATAATTTTAACTTTGCAAAGAAGTACGTTGCTTACTAACATCATGGAGATACAATTCATACCCTACAATGACACTCCATAGCTTGACAACTCCATAGCCTTTTCATACTTCAACATTTGACTTGATTGGCCCGATTCATCTACCATTTAGATGTTGCATTTGGATCTTGGTAAGAATAGAGCGTTTCATAAAGTGGGTCGAAGCAGTACCCCTAAAGAAGGCAATTGGATAAGTAGTGGCATGTTTTACGAAGGAGCACATCATATGCAAATTTAGAATACCAAAGTGCGTCCTCTTAGATAATGGAACACCTTTTTGTCATTACAGATGTATGGCAGTTACTAGATCATACAATATTGATCATGTGAAGTCTACTCCTTATTATCCTAAAGGAAATGACCAAGTAAAAGCAACAAATAAGAGACTTCTAAAAGTACTTAGTCGCATGGTGCATGATAATCATAAAGATTAGCATGATAAGCTCCCACTAGCATTATAGGCATTTGGACTTATAAGTGTGGACCAATGAAAGCAACCCCCTTTTTGCTAGTATATGGATCTGAAGTAGTGATGCCAATAGAGATCATGGTCCTATCAGTACGACTAGCCATTAATGTGGAATTAGAGCCAAATACCTTATGCATGTTGTACTTAGAAGCATTAAAGGAAAGATGAGACATTACCAAGAGCAATTTGGCCAATTATTAGTAAAGAGTTAGCATAGCTTGTGATTGCTTGGTAAGGAAGAGATTATTCCAACAGGGTGATGTTGTGCTTCGTGCAACAAAGAATGTGTAGTGAGGTATTCCAATGCTAAAGTTTACACCTAAGTGGGAGGGACCTTACATTATTGAGGAAGTACATGATAATGGCTATTGCAAACCTCTCGATTTGACATATGCTATTACAAGTCCTATTAATTTTTAGTACATTAAGAAATTTCATTTACGATAATCATTGTACTAAAGTACTTAGTAATGAAAGAATCTAGTTCACATTATATGAGTTGCATATTATTCAAAAGTACTTAGTATGAGGGAATCTGGTTCATATTACATGAGTTGCGTATTATTCACTTATTTTATTTTGCTTATGTTGCTACAAAGGTATGACTTTCTCCTTAGTGCACTAAGCTAATAAGCATGTTATGAGAAGTATTCTATAAGGGGTAGTCTACACATCATTATTGATTGGTGAAAGCAATTGCTCTAGAGCACGTGATGAAAAGATAGGTTTGAATGTTGTAGATTTGTAACAGCATGACTCTCGAGTGCACCAAACCAATTATAGCTAAGTAAGCTAACAAGTCTTCTTAAGCAATGCATTAAAAATTTTATTTTTATCAACTCTTATGATAAAGTAGTCTTGATGTAGCACCCTTTTGGTAATTTGTGTAAAACGACCAAGCAATGGTAGCATCACATTAGCTAAGGAAATAATAATTCTTGATCCTAAGCAAAGTTTGCCACTATCATTGCTTAGGCATAGTAAAAAGTAATACTTTAAAGGATCCTTTAGCATTATTATTGTTGGTTGATATCATTGCCTCCTAAGTGCATAATGACATAAATGCATGATAAAAGGCCCCTTAGACTAGCAAGAGTCTAAGTTGCCTACATTATAATAAATATAAAGTAAAGACATTGAACCAAATAATATTCATTCTAAATGTCCAGTTCAAAAAGACTAGAATTAACATGAATGAAGAAAATGACTAAGATAACAATAACCTAGAAAAGTAACATCAAAATTATGGAGTGAGATTCGACTACATGGAGGCTACAAGACCCTTATCACTGATAGTTTTTCCTACTTTAAGCTATAGTGCTTTCAACTTTGCTTTGAGCTCCTTATGACGTTGTATGTCTTTATAGCAAGCCAATAACTTATGTGCTTTTTCAGTTGTATGCTCTATGCTTTTAACTTTGAATTGGAGAAGACGTGCACCGGTAATACTCTAAGCTAATTGCTTCAATTGCTCCTCTATCAATGATTCCCATGATTTGTCAAACAGCTTACTAACCTCTCCCAACAATGTTACCATTTCCATAACCATGCAAGTCCCTAAGAGAGGTGAGTTAGACCAAAACTCCCCCTTTAGAGCACATAAACACTCCAATGAGTCCATAAGGTGTATAGGTATGATCAACCCATGGAATAAGAAAGTTTCTATTGATGCCCTTAATGTAGTACTAAGAGTTGCTTCCTTATCTTTGTGTTATATGTCAATAGCTGGGGCAGGATGAATATGAAGAAAAATGGTAGGTAGAAGATGGGATGGTAAAGGGATGAACCTCAATAGGAGCTGAGATGTGTGAAGGAATCTAAGCCCCAGTGGGTACCATTGATGTAGTGTCGGGCAAAATAGTATCATCTTATGTAGTATTATGTATCAGAATCTCACTATCTTTAAAGGTAGCAACATCATGATGATTTTTAAAAGATGCGGTGTTAGGAGTCGTTTCGATCTTATCATCTCCAGCATGTATAGATTTAGCATCACCTTTCCCTATCCCATATTCTTCATCAAGGGTATTAGTGTCATCATCAACACCATGTTTAGAATGTACCAAGGAATTCCCATTGGTGGGATAGCCTTCATAATCAATCAAATCTATGTCTACATTCTCATCCCTTACATCCAAAGTCTTCTTGGTAATAAGAGAATCTTCAATGGTAAGTTGCTTGCTAATTTCATATCAATGAGAAAAAGCATAAGTAGGCATAAGGATTAGATCTAAGTCAACAACATCCCTAAGTGATAGGGATTAAGGACCAATTATATGCTCCCAAGGTCGAAGGCTCTCTCAGGTGGTCCACCGAGCTATCCAAGATGAGTTAAGTGTCGAGGAGCAATGCTTGCCGCAGTTTGATATGCTAAGCTGCTTCGCTCTCCATGCTATCCAAAGTGTTGCCAAGGTATCTAGTCGATGTATCAAATCGAACCCTCCGCTATGCATAAGTCCACATGCTAAATATGAATACAGCAATCTCTATGATGCTAAGGTCGAGCTGATAACTATCAGGAGCCAATCCTTTGAGGTTGGCCCAACTATAAACCATCCCTGAACTAACTTCAATTTAGGCTCAACAGTCAAGGTGTTGAACTTCTGATGCTCAATAGACCTAAATAGAGGCCTACCCCTACTTGACTCACAAAATTGTCAAAATTGTAGAGTAAAAACGAACGTGCGCTGTCCTTTTTGACAATCGTACTATCCTTTTTGATAGAGGACGTTTGCTGCGTACGATTTAATGCTTTCCTTATAAATTATTTTCTTTTATTTGGCAAATAGGGCTTCATTTTTGTAATTTTCTATAATGTAGAACTTGCCTTAACAGGGTATTATAAATAATCACATAATGTAACAGTCACAAGAATATACAAAAGAATACACTGAACTTTTTACTCTCTTGAGCTAAGTGTCCTCATGCTTACTCTTGAGCTAATCTTATCTAGCTCATTTGAGCGTGGACTAGTGGCGAGTGACCTCCGGCCATACTTGTACGTCATATCAAGTGTGACCCAAGCTTGTATGAGGCGTTGGTGCATCATATCCATCATTGGTGCATAAGAACCCCTACTTACCCTCGACTATCATTTACTTTTCAAGCTATCTTGCAGCTTGGACCTACCTTTTTTAATTACGTGTGATATTAGGTTCATGTGTTCATCTACGAGTCTATATCATTTTGGTATCAGAGCTTAACTACGTTCAAAGCTAGATTCTGCTACTGTGTTATTTGAGTAGTTTGTTACTGCTCTCATGAGATAATGGTTCTATTGTTAGTTTTAAAGTTTAGTAGTTGAGAAGTGTTCTGAACTTTGTTTTCTCCTGTTTTCGTTATGCAAAATAGAGTGTGGTTGATTGTTTGTTTTTTGTGTAATTGTCATTGTGAAGTAAACAACAATGTTAGATTCAAGTGTTCAAGGGATTTTAGGAAACCAAGAAAGTGGTATTCGACATGGCTAGGGTTAAGAAGGAAGCTTCACACCTCAATTAGTGGGTAACTGCTTAGATAGGCTTACCAACTTAGTAGCTAGTCTAGTGATTGTTATCTAAGAAGATAGACAACAGGCTAAAAGTAGCCTTATTAGGGAATGCAAATAGCAAGGATAAGGCAATGGTCAGTTTGGCTAAGTTAACGCTCCAATTTGACCACCCTGAGTTGAAGGATTTGGTAGGGATGCTAGATGAAGGCTAGCACTTGAAGAGATTGAGGAGGAAGTAGAAGGAGGTGAAGAGACAGAGGAGTACTACGAGCTTGAGGAAAGAAATGTGCGAGCCCCTAGAGTTAAGAGATTGAGAATGTAAATTCTAAGTTTTTCTGGAACTGGTGATGTCGATCACCACTTCGATTAGGTAGATATGATTGAAAAGTAGTTTGAATGCCACAAAGTGCTTGACAATGCAAAGGTTAGACTTACTGTGTTGGAGTTCACTAGTTATGCCGCCTTATGGTGGAAGAACTTGCAAGCTACCAGAAGAAGGGAAGGAGAACGAGAGATTAGGAGTTGGGATGAAATGAAGAGAGTTATGCGGAGAAGGTTTGTGCTGAGATATTATTTGCAGGATACCTTTAAAAGACTGTAAGAACTGAGACAAAGACGATCAAGTGTAGATGCTTACATTAAGGAATTCCAAATATTAATGATCCAATGTAAAGTCGTAAAGTCGGAAGATCGAACTGTATCTTGATTCATTAGTAGGTTGAATTATAAGATTGGGGATGTCTTGGAAACCCTAGACGTTAGAACACTTGATGATGCAATTTGAGTTGCCTAGAAGATAGAAAGGCACCGAATAGGAAGATTTCAACCACTCGTATTCCGAGTAAACCTGTGTGAACGGAACTAAACAAGGTCACTAAGACCCAACCTGCTCATACTACCTGAGCAAAGGAGAAGGAACCCCTAAAAAAGTTTGAAAGAGGCTAGAGTTTAGGGAGGAAGGCAAGTGAGTCAAGTGTTTCAAATGCCAAAGCTTTGGGCACATGGCTGCTTAGTGTCTAAATAGGTGAACAATGGTGATCTACGGTGAAGCATCAACCATTGAGGTCAACAGTGCTGATGTGGAAGTAGAGGAGTTGAAGGAGGACGGATAGACTAAATTGTTCGAGGAGGAAGTTATCTACAGTCCAACCGCTTTGGTGTTAAGGAGGACAATGAGTGTCAATCTTATACCAGAAGATGAACAAAAGGGAAAATCTCTTCCATATTAGGTGTAAGGTGAATGACTAACTGTACGTACTAATTGTTAACAATGAGAGCTTCACCAATGCAGCCTCTGCATTTATGGTCCAGTAGCTGAAATTGCCAACCATGTCCCACTCGAAACCTTACAAGCTTCATTGGCTTAGTGATAAGGGAGCCTTAGAAGTGAACTAACAGGTGTCTGTGTTGATCTGTATTAGCAAGTATCGAGATGAAGTGCTTTGTGATGTGTTACCTATGAGTGCGTCCCACCTCTTACTTGGATGACTAAGGATGTTTGATTAAGCGGTTATGTTTGATGGTAGGAGGAACACATGTTCTGTAAAGCATGAGGGAAGAAGGTTGAAATTGAGTCTCATGACTACAGAGCAAGTAAAAGTCATATAGTTTTAGCTTAGCCAAACCTTAAGGAAAGAGGCTTTAGTATTAACTTGAGTTGGACTGAAAAGAGAAATGGAGTTGGAGGGATTGACTTACCTATTGGTAAGGAGGCTTTTGGAGATGAGACCCAAGGAAGAAGATCTACCAACCGAAGTAAAAATTCTACGAGAGGAATTTGTCAATTTGTTTTTGGAAGGGCTACCGAATGATCTATCCCCAAACTGAAGTATTGAGCATGTGATCAACTTACAACTAGGAGCTATGATGCTAAACAAGCCTACCTATAGACTGAATCCTGAATAAGTCACTGAATTGTAAAGGCAAGTAGATGAGTTAATGAAGAAGGGGTATGTGCATGAGTCCCTGAGCCCCTATACTGTACTGGCCTTATTAGTGCCAAAGAAAGATGGGTCTTAGAGGATGTATGTAGATAGTTGAGAGATCAATCGAATCACCATCAAGTACAGGTATCCCATACTTAGGCTTGATGACCTACTAGAAGAATTGAGCGGAGCAAGAGTGTTCTCTAAGGTCGACCTTAAAGCTAGGTACCATTAGATTTGAATGCGTGCAGGCAATGAGTGGAAGATCACATTCAAGATATGACATGGTTTATATGAATGGCTTATAATGCCATTTGGGTTGTCCAATGCGCTAAGCATATTCATGTGACTTATGAATCATATGCTTTGAGAATTATTGGGAAGGTTTGTTATAGTTTATTTTGATGATATACTATTATATAGTCTTGACTTGGAGACTTACCGAGAGCATCTCCAACAAGTGCTTACAAAACTCTAAGCTGAGCAGCTCTACGTTAATTTGAAGAAGTGCAACTTTTGTCGTTTCAAGGTGATATTCTTGGGTTTTGTTATGAGCGAAGGTGGCATCTGGGTTAATGAAGAGAAGATAAGAGCGATCATAGAATGGCTTGAGCCAACCTATTCTGTTGATGTGAGAAGTTTCCATGGCTTAGCATCATTCTATAGCCGATTCATAAAGAATTTTAGCACGATTGTGGCCCTACTCACCAAACTCTCAAAGAACAATGTTGAATTCAGATGGGGTAAGAAAAAGAGGAGGAGTTTTGAGGATGTGAAGGAGAAGCTAACTACAGCCCCTGTCTTAGCTCTGCTAAGCTTCGACAAGGCATTTGAAGTAGAGTATGATGTGTTTAGACCATGCATAGGTACTGTACTAATGCAAGAAGGCTAACCTATTGCTTACTTTAGCGAGAAACTTCGAAGAGCCACACTCAACTATTCCGTCTATGACAAGGAGTTCTACTCCTTAATCCGAGCCTTAACGGTATGGCAACCCTATTTGCTGTTTAAGGAATTTGTGATTTACACCGACCATAAATCTTTAAGATATATAAAAAGCCAACCGAAGTTATTCTGGAGACAAGCCAAGTGGGTTGAGTTCATAGAGGCTTTTTCTTATATGGTAAAATACAAGAATGGGAAGAATAATGTAGTAGTTAGCACCTTATCAAGATGACATACCCTCCTAACCAAGATACAAATGAGACTACTTGGTTTTTCAACCATCAAGAATTTATATGCTGAGGAAATATACTTTGGTCCAATCTATGCCTGTTATGAGGATAAATGAACTTTGGATGACTATCACAGGGAGGACAGATACTTATTTAGGAAGAGAAGGCTATGTGTCGAGCCTGATTTTCGATTTCTTTTATTTAAAATTAATTTCTCATTTCTTGATTAATACTAAACCCTAACCTATTTAATATTAATCTTCAACTAAAGAAATTGAAAAATTTCGGTTTTTTATTGAAAATAGTTTTTGGAGTCGCCACCCGACCGAAGTCGGGAAAACAAAAGAAACCGTAACCAATTGGGTGGATTGATTACGATTTAGCTACCGATCTTTGATTTCAATTTTAACAAAGAACCAGAGGGTTTCGAATTCGGGGGCTAACCTATTAAACCCTAACGGGTACCACTATTTATTTGTCGAAATTAGGATTATTTTTCTAATTATAATATTTAAAAAAAATGAAAATCAAAAGAAAAAAAGAACGTAAGTTTCTATATATTTTATCGTCGCTCCGAAGGTGCCTACATACTCGCTAGCTGGGATCAAACGATCATAGTTCTTTTAAAAAATCTTTAGTGTGTTAATTTATTTTAATTTTTGAAAACCGACCAAGTTTACATTTTAATTTATTTGGTTTATTTAAAAAAAAAATCTAAACGGTCCTAACTCTTAAGTGTTTTTATTTTATAAAAAAAAATTTTTGCTAAAAGTCCTAAAATTAAAGATTTTTATTACTTTTTCTAAAAAGAAAATAACTTTTCTAAATGAGAAATTCTAAAACAACCCAATGTCAAACTTAAACTAATATATATATAACGAACTAATAAAATAATTCCATATAATACGTTTAGTGAAAACTAATAGTAAAAAACCCTTATTCAACATATTCACACATTATATTATATTTGACTAGTAAAATATACAGATCTATATATAACAAAAACTAATGTTAACGATTCTTAAACTAATATTTACATTCCTATTTAAATGACTACTATTAAATGATTATTTACTTAAACGTTTATTTAATCTACGTAATATTGAGAAAGTAATATTAAACATATACTATTCTATGCACATATTTATATAAACATCATATAATAACATAACATGATATAATAATAATAAATAAAATAGGATCGAACCGAACCTGATTGTTATTGAAGGATCAAGGGACTTACTGCGGCGAAGAAGGATGTACAACGAACATTGCTGTTGGGGCGTTGGATATATATGCCAATATGGTGTTGCAACTTAGGCGAGAGCTAGTTGGCAGACTTGCTACTATTGTCAATGGGGCCCATGCGTGGACGTAATCGCTGCTGTCCAGACCATCGATGGTCAGAGCATGGATTTATCGACTAAGTTGTGCAGTAGTTCGTGGATTGCTATTGCAAGGGCTTCGATCGAATTGATGATGTACGGTCAAATTGCGAAGCTCGAATTCTAGACGAGGAGATGCATCGGATTCTGGACGAGGAGATGTGTGTAATGTTCAGATTGGTGCTGTATCTGTCGGGTTGTGTGCGGTCAAATTGCGAAGCTCAGATTTTGGACGAGGAGATGTATGTAGTGTTCATATTGGTGCTGTATCCGTGGAATGTGATGCTGCTGATATGCGATAAGAGAGGATGGAGCAGCTTTCGTTGCTGTGAGTTTAGCCAATGGGGTGGAGCTTGATGATCGGTGTGGTGTTGGCTACTGCTGCTGCGTGGAGTGATGTGAGGACCAAGCATTCAGATTCTGCTATTTCTATTAGAGGGTAGGGATTGTAGATGAAGCCGATTCCTTTTTCCCATTGTGGATTTTTCTTTTATAGAGTCCAAATCAAATCCTATCCTATCTATTGTATCCGATTAACTAGATTCAAGTTTTATTCAAATCTGATTTAGCTAAACTCATATGATTTAATTAGATGTGAATCCGATTTTAAATCTTGCTTTTGCAAAGATAGAAAAATAAAGACATAGGTACCTGCTGAGACTCGAACTCGTGACCTCTAATTAAATACACCCAAGTACTCCGCTGTTTATCCATTAGGCCGTTGACTTGTTTCTTAACATTCATTACCATTAAATTATATTTAAACTATCTGAATCCCTAAACTAAAATTTTTAACTAAACTAAAACTAACACTAACATTAAAACTAATTATTCCTAATATAAATTACTTCCTAAAAATCTACGAAATCTTTATAATTTTTTCTTTTCTTATTTTTTTGTTATTTTCATTATTTGTTAATTTTTATTATTATTATCTTTTAATTTTTTTGTTTTTTTTGTTTATTTTTTTGAATTAGGACCCTTATTAAAAATTAGGACTATAGAGAGGCAAAAATTAGGTGTCTACACTATGTATCCTAACTTATTCTACACGAGAACTACTAGTGTGCGAAGTGCATGGAGGGGGATTGATAGGACACTTTGGCGAGCGCCAAACTTATGAGGTACTGTCCTCCTGATTCTTTTGGCCAAGGATAAAGAGAGATGTCCAATCCATGTTGAAAAAGTGTGCAACTTGCCAAAAAGTGAAGAGTCGAGTCGAGCAGGGATACTACCAACCCTTGCTGATCATGACTAAACCATAGTCCGAGTTGAGTACAGACTTCATGTTAAGATTATCAAGGACGTCCTGAGGAAAGGACTCTATTATGGTGGTTGTGGATCGATTTAGCAAGATGGCACATTTCGTGCCTTTTTCCAAAACTAATGATGCTTTGGCTATCTCTTTGCTTTTCTTACAGGAAGTAATCAAGTTATATGGAATTCTTAAGACCATTGTTATAAATCAAGACCCTAAGTTCATGAGTCACTTTTGGAGGACATTGTGGAGGTGAATGGGAACCAAGTTGTTGTATAGCAAATTCTGCCACCTACAAATCGATGAACAAATCGAAGTTGTCAATAGAACCGTAAGAACTTTGCTGTAGGTTGCTATAAGACAAAACATAGAGGACTAGGATCAATGCTTACGAATCATTGAGTTCGCCTATAATAGGACTGCCCACATTGTAACAAGCATGTCTCCATTCGAGGTTGCCTATAGGTTTAACCCCGAGCTGCCATTGGATTAAGCGCCCCAGCTGATGCTTGATGATGACCAACCAGCCATCAGGAGAGTTAAGGCCATCAAAGCCATGCACCAGAAGGTTGTAAAGCAATTAGGTCGAGTTAACATTAAGCTTGAGAAGTGAAGCCAAGAATGGAGGAAGAGAGAGTTTCAACCAAGCAATTTGGTCTGGATATACCTTAGCAAGGAACGATTCCTAAACTTGAGGAAGAGCAAGTTGCTTCCCAAGGCCGACAAACCTTTTAAAGTACTTAAAAAGATTAGCCCTAATGCTTATAGGATTGAATTGCCCGAAGGATATGGGGTCTCAAACTCTTTCAACATTGCCGACCTCCAACCCTATACTCCTGAAGATGAGCAACCTGGACCTGAACTAGATTTGATCCTAAATCTCAAACAACTCGAAAGGGATGATAAGGATTAAGGACCGATTACACTTTCCCGAGCTTGGGGGCTCTCTTAAGTGGTCCGTCAAGCTGTCCAAGGTAAGTTTAGCATCGAGGAGCAATACTTTCCCTAGTCCGATTTGTGAAGCTACTTTGTTCTCTGTGTTATCCAAGGTTTTGCCAAGGTGACTAGCTAACATATCAAATCGAACCTTTCGTTAAGCATAAGTCCATGTGCTAAATCTGAATACAGTAATCTCTATGGTGCCGAGGTTAAGCTGATAACTATTAGTAGCCGACCCTCTAAGGCTGACCTAACTGTGAGCCGTCCTTGAACCAACCCTAATCTAGCCTCGACAATCAGGGTCTCGAACTTTTGATGCTGAATAGACCTGAACAAAGGCCTACCCCTACTCGACTCATAACATTGTCAGAATTGAAGAGTAAAAACATGCGCGCGTTGTCCTTTCTAACAACCATACTGTCCTTTTTGATAGAGGACATTCTCTACGCATAATTTCATGCTTGTCCTATAAATTATTTTCCTTTTATTTAGCAAATAGGGTTTCTTTTTTGTAATTTTCTATAATGTAGAACTTTTCCTGATAGGGTACTATAAATAATCACATAATATAACAATCGTAAGAATATATAGAAGAATACATTGAACTTTTTACTCTCTTGAGCTAATCTTATCTAGCTCATTTGAGCATAGATTAGTGGCGAGTGACCTCCGGCTATACTTGTGCATCATATCAAGTGTAACTCGAGCTCGTGTGAGGCATTGGTACATCATATCCATTGTCGATGCATGGAAACCCCTACATACCCTCGACTATCATTTACTTTTCGAGCCATCTTACAGCTTGGACTTACCCTTTTTAGTTACACGTGATATTGGGTTCGTGTGTTTATCTATAAGTTCGTATCACTAAGGCTAGTTGGGGTATGATCAATATCTACTCTCTTTCTACACTACAGAAGGAAAGATAAATGAAGGGATAAGTGAATGAAGAAAAGAATAAATGAAGGGGTAAGTAAATGAAGAAAAGAAAAAAAAATAATAAAGCAAGAAATTATCGAAGAAGGGATAGAGATACTACCTCATGAAGGTGAGTACGTTTACTTGACACAATTTCTTACAAGTGAGATGGATAATGAAGAGGCTTCAATTTAATAGTAGGTTCATGAGTTGATCTTGGCTCAAGCCTTAGAAGGTGAAGGGAAAAGTCATAACAATAAATAATAGCTTCTTCTAAGGTGTCTTCCACTATGGCATACACGCAATTCTAAAACTCCTATAAACAACCTTCCCAAAAAGTCAACCAGTTGGAGGAGGTGCCCCAACACAACTAATGGATAGAAAGAATAGTCATTGTACCTCTGGATATATTTCTTTAAAGTTCTCTAGTGAAAGAGTTTGCAGCAAGAAGTAAAATCCTCAAATGGAGGGATAAATCTAGGAACTCGTTGATCAAAGCCAAGTTAGTAAGCAACCTTGGGAGGGGAATATACCATGATAAGCTGTTCTAAGAAGCAACCATGTATACCTTTGCTATCCTGCAGTAAAGGTAGATATCTTAGAGTACACTATAGCAAGAATCTCACATCAGTAACATGCATGTCTTTGTGATTGCTTACAAGAGTTACAAAGACATCCGAATAAGAGGAATGAAATTTCGTGCAATCTTCATAGCCTACAACGCTCTTCACATAAAGATGAAAAATGAACTTGCTTGCAATGTCAATCACCTCAAGTAATGAACATGAGGGTCACTGTTTGACCTAAGCCTACGCCCTATAATGAATGACCTTAACCTTGTTTTGAACATTAGGAGGGGCATAATACGCTTGAAATCACTTAGAAAGAAAAAGCTATAAAAAAACTAAGTCCACATATGAATATACCACATAATGACCTTTTGATCTCACTAATCCTTCATGATATTAGTCAACTCATCAATAAATGGAGCCTAAGTAGAAAGATGCTAAGGCACAGCAGTCCCCTTTGGCTATGTAAATGGTTAGTGGAAATAATCAAGGACAGATGCCTTCTTTAAGCCTAATAGGGAATACATAGACTGATAGCCATAATGCAATAAATGCTACGAGCTCATTCCTGTAATGCAAAGAATACAAGTGATTATGGTTAAGGTCATATCTACATTGCGATATTAGATAGAGAAAGTGGGAGAACAAGAAGGAAATCAAAGTTTTTTCATAACATATGGATACTTACTCACACCCACAACATGGTTTTGGGACTTTAGTTTTATCTTCTCTATAGCTTTCAAAGAAATGCTCGATCCATAGTGAGAATATTGATCTTTTTCTTCTATCTTTACTTGCTTGTAATGTAGCCATTAGTCTGGTTTTAATACTTTGCTCCTTTTCTATGGCAAGGACATTTATAATATTAGTCTTATCAAAATCATGTAGTTTAAATAGCATGTATACATCTTCTCATGTTTGAGTGAATTTTCCCCCTGAAACAATAAAAGTATGAGTTTGAGTCCTCTAATGTGAAAGGAAAGCCTTCCATAATTTCATGTCCTCTGTACGAGGAAAATTAAGACGAGTCGTAATGCTATTGGCTTGGTACACTTTGGCCATCTTCAAGATATTTTTATATCTAGGATTTTTGGTGATGTAGTGACCTATGAATCTTTCCCAATGGTTGATTATCTTGGAAAAACAAATTACGAATGGGAGAGTGGTAGCTCTTTTCTCTTGTTTTTAAAATGTAAAATTGAGTTTCCTTTGATGATGACTCTTGATCTTGGATTGGGCTTAGGATCAACATAATAATGTTACTCGTTGGAGGGTCTAGGAGCACAAAGGTTCTTGTTCTTCGCTTTGGCCCAGAAACCATCTTTAGAAACTATAAGACCCTTATTAGCGTGACTAAATTCGATAGTTAATTTAAGGCGTTTAAGAAGGTAACCCGATGAGGCTAGAAACTTATGAAGGGCTTGAAAATGTTAGTTGAGGAATTTTTGTAGATTCAGAATTTAAAAATATAACAAAATATTAAAAATATAGCTAAAATAGTAAAAATTTACTATATTATTATTATATCATTGATAATGAGCGAACTATGATTCGAAAATTAATAAACACTTAGAGATAAATTATAGAAATAATATAATTAATATTATATATAAAATAATATATAAAAGACATATATATACATCAGTATAATTAATACATAAATATTTATATACTCGTAATTATCGTAAATACCTAAATTTGGGTAAAAAATCACTAAATAAATAAATAAAATATGTAGAAAATCATAAAAATATGGGATAAGTTGGAGACAATGTGTCTTGGGCATAGCATGGATTGTAGATGCATGGGGATGAGAAAAGACAACCTATGAGATACCTAGCATTGGAATATATAAATGTTTGAGGAGAACTAAAAATCCAAAACAACCCTAAATCTTGTAGGAAAAATAATCTATTGCATTTGGTGAAATTCTTACTCAGATGGAACTCTGGAAAAATTTTGGGAAACGAAAATTAGAAGAAAAAGTGAGACAAGAAAATTAAGAAGAATGTGTGCGAAATTAGGAATTTCAGGTTCCTACAGAAGACAACCACTTGGAGGCAAGGCAAGGCTACCACTTGAAGGAGGAACCACCATCTAAGCTAATAGATAAGCCTCTTCTTCCTTACGGTGGCCGAAGCTTGGAATTTTGGTGTGTCATCAAATGTCTCGTTTTTATAAAATAATTTGGGAAAAATAGTAAAGTTAACCAAAAATTTAAAAAATTGATTTCTCTATGTATTTTTACATGAGGAATTTAAATCTTCAACCGGATTTTCAAAATTTTGAGTATAGATATAAGATTCTTAAAAAAAGTCACGTGCATCAATTTTCGATCGGGTTTTCAAAAGAACAATTTATGTAGTTTTGAATTGAAATTTTGAGGATACACTCTTAAGATGTTGAACTTTGATATTATGATAGGAATCATGCTATTGGGCCTTTAACTTATAGTCAAGCCTGAGGACTAGAGGGATTAGTGAGATGAGTTCTCTTACTTTAGTTGTACTTTATCCTTACTATCGATTAACTCTATATGTCCAGCCCTATGACTATTTACCTCTCGAAAGTTATGTGCCGACTTGAAGAATGTTAACACAACAGCCAAACCTCACGTGTTTGCTCAGCCATGTTTAAGCCAACCAATTGCTTGGCATCACTCTTGTCAAGAGATAGAGAGAGAGAGATGCTGTAGACAAATCCTTAATCACCCCTACTTGAACAACTAATCTGCTCGTACTCTTTTGTTTGCATCCTCCAACAGCATCGCTAATGCATCTCTACCACGTGTACAAGACCATGTATAGAATCTGCTACATTAATCATTATTTTTTCTTGAATATTCATTTTTAGCTTTTTATATTCTTATACATTAGTTCTTTGGGACAATACCCCTTTTTTTTTCCCCTTTTAGGTAAGTTGCCATAAATTCTTGAGTATAAATACCCTTTATACATATAGCTGCAAATAATCAGATTACCATTAATGCACTGAATATTTTTCTCTCGTAAACATTGATTGTTTAGTCTCGTTACACTCTTATCCTAACCCTTAAACAAGGCTACATGACGAGTAACTTCACCAAACCAACTCATGCGTCATATCGAGCTGTGCTTGAGTCTTCGAAAGTTCCAATGGTACGTCACATCCTTTAGAACTGTTTAGAGGTTTGCTTACTTTTCATTCATTTTCTTTCATCCTTTTGCGAGTTTCCCTATTACACTTTTCAAGCATTTGGTAAGCTTAGACCAATCCCTGCAACCGGCCTTGTCTGTCCTTGGTTACGGTTCGCATTATCTTGGTATCAAAATAAAGGTTTCATTTTAGTTGTAGTAATTTTTTTCAAAGTTCTATCTATACTCTATTTTACACGTGTGAAACAGAGCAAGTTACCATGTTCATTTAGTTACTGTATTTGTTGGTTATTGAGCTTCTAGTTTATGAAAGTGTTTGCAGTAACACCTAGTCGAAGAGTTTGAAATTTGTATCTATCATAGAAAAATGAGGGACCCAAGTGTTAACGTTGGTGTTAGGGACAATAATAGTGGTTTTGTCTACCATAGCTAACAATCTCAAGGCACTCCAAAAAGTACAGATGAGAGACTTGATGAGGTAGCTAACCTCTTAATAGATTTAACCCAAGCTACTCATGCATTAGCTTATTAACTTATTGAAGCCACACCTAATACCCTACAAGCTACCAAACCCGCTAGAGGTCAAAATCCAGCTCTACAAGTTTGAGGTGGAGGAGTAGGCAGACAAATAAGAAGAAGGATTAACTTGAGAGAATTAGATGAAGAGGACAAGGAATAGTATTATGAAGAGGAAGAGTGAGCTTGAGCACCTTAAGCATCTGACTATGTGAAGCTTTAGATTCCAAGCTTTAATGGGTCTAAAAGTGTAGGTGAATACTTGGATTGGGAGGAGAAGGTGGAACATGTTTTTTTACTATTACCAATATGAGGATTATGAGAAAGTAAGAATTGCTGCTATTAAGTTCTTCGAATATGCCGCCATGTAGTGGAAGAACTTTTAGGCTATGAGGAGATGAAAAGGATATAGAGAGGTTAATACTTAGCTTGAGAAGAAGAGAATACTCAGAGATAGATTTGTGTTAGATACTTATTTGTAAGACACTTTTACTCTTCAGGAGTTGAGAGAAGGAGGCTGAACTATTGAAGAGGACATGTTTGTCGAGGACTTGGATCAGTTGATCTTAGTTGTTTGATGCACAATGAACTTGGAACCCTCGTGTGAGGAGGAGTAGATGGAGAGCTTGTTTCATATCACTTGTAGAGTGAATGATCAGGTGTATGTGCTAATTATGGATAATGGAAGTTGCACCAATATGATATTAGTCGATCTGATCATAAGGTTGAAGTTGCAAACTATCACATATTCAAGGTCATACGAGTTGCATTGGCTCAATGAGAAGGGGGCACTACATGTCACCTGGAAAGTACTACTGCTGATCACTATTGGAAATTATTCTGATGAGATTCTCTACGATGTATTGCCCATGTACACTTTACACATGTTACTTGGCTAACCATGACTATTTGATAAAAGAGTTATCCATAACGAATACAAGAATACATATGTGTTCGAGAAGGATGGTAGTAGGATTATGTTGAACCTAATGCCACCAAGTGCAATTAACAAACTACAAGCAAAACTTGCTTGCAAATTGAAGAAGACTTTGATGATGAGTAAAACTAGCTCCGAAAGGCCATCAATGCCAACAAGTCGACACTCATGTTAGTCAGGCGTCTATTAGAGTTGAAGGAGTGGGGTAAACTATCCTTGGAAATAAGAGAGTTGTTGGATGAATATGCTAATCTGTTTCTAGAATAGTTACTTGAGGGGTTACCCCCTATCCAAAGCATAGAACATTGCATTGACTTAATTACTACCCTGCCAAATAAGCCAGCCTATCGGATGAGTGCTAAATAGGCTTCTAAGCTCTAACAACAATTCAATGAGCTACTGAAGAGAGGGTATGTTAGGGAAAGTCTCAGCCCTTGTGTTGTTTCGACGCTTCTAGCACTGAAAAAAGATGATACCTGGCAAATGTATGTTGATAGCTGAGTAGTAAACAAGATAATGATCAAATATAGATATCTTATCCCCGAGTTAGAAAACAAGTTAGATGAATTGAGTGGAGCTAAGTTCTTCAACAAGATTAATCTGAAGTTTGGCTATCATCAAATCTACATGAGGTCAAGAGATGAGTGGAAAACTGCGTTCAAAACTCGGCATGGACTCTATAAGTGATGGTCATGCCTTTTGGCTTGTTGAATACCCTAAGCACATTCATGTGACTAATGAACCATGTGTTAAGAAATTTAATGGGAAAGTGTGTCGTGGTATACTTTGACAATATCTTAGTATATAGTGCTGATATGCCGAGCCACCATAAACATCTTCGTGTAGTACTAAATGTCTTTTGTGCCGAGAAATTATTCGACAATTTTAAGAAATGTTACTTTTGCTAGGAGGAAGCGGTATTCTTAGGCTATGCAGTAAGTGGAGGAGGTTTATGAGTGAAAGATGAGAAGATCTAAGCAATTGTCAAGTAGTTGACTCCTACTACCTATGCTAAGGTGAGAAGTTTTCATGGACTGGCTTCCTTCTACAAGAGATTTATAAGGAATTTCAATACCCTCATTGCACCCCTTATTGAGCTGATGAAGAACATTGAATTCAGATGGGGAGGAAAAGAGGAGAGAAGCTTTGCCGAAGTGAAGGAAAGATTGACTTCCGCACCTGTACTAGTTTTACTTAACTTCAAGAAAGTATTTAAGCTAGAATATAATGTGTCGGGCATTGGAATAAGTCCTAATGTAAGAAGGCCAACCAATTACCTACTACAGCGAGAATCTCAGGGGACCTCAATTGAACTACTCCATATATGACAAAGAACTCTTAACACTCATTCGATCACTACAAGTATGGCGGCGTTATTTACTGTCGAGAGAATTTGTCATTTATACTAACCATAAATCTTTAAGGTATCTCCGAAGTCAAATGACATTGTAGATGTGGGAGGCCAAGTGGATCAAATTTCTTGAAATGTTTAATTTTGTAACAAAATACAAGCAAGGAAAGGGCAATGTAGTTACAGATGGTCTTTCGAGAAGACATATGTTCCTGACTGAACTACAGACCAAATTGTTTGTGTTTGTAAGTATTAAGGAATAGTACTATAGGGATCCACACTTTGGACCTATACTTATACGTTGTGTCGATAGAAGGATAGTGGATGAGTATCATGTGGAAGATGGCTACTTGTTCCAAGAAGGAAAATTGTGCGTGCTAATTTGTTTGGTAAGGGAACTACTGATTAGGGAAGCTTATAATAGGAGACTCTCCAAACATTTTGGGGAGAGAAGTACGTATGAGTTGTTGAGTGAGTGTTTCTTTTGGCTAAGGAGGAGGTGAGATGTGTACCAAGCTGCTGAAAGCTATGTTGTATGCAAGAAGGCTAAATGCCGAGTTGAGTAAAGGAAAGCAATGTTGAGCTGAGCAAAGGAGCCTATTCTAATGAGACCATGGGCAAAGTTGAGCATAGACTTTATTATTGGATTACCCGAACTGCCCAAGGCAGAGATTCTATGATGGTCGTCGTGGATAAGTTTAGTAAGATGGCATACTTTGTGCCCTGCTCTAAGACTAATGATGCTTTAGCTATTGCTTATCTTTTCTTGCAAGAAATTGTTTGGTTACATGGCATGCTAAGAAGTGTAGTATCAGATAGATATCCAAAGTTCTTAAGCCATTTCTAGACAACTTTGTGGCGACGAATGAGGACCAAATTGCTATTCAGTACTTCTTATCACCTCCAAATGGATGGCCAAAGAGAGGTAATTAATTGTACTTTAGGATTATTGCTTTAAGCTACAATGGGCAAGAACTTGGCTGATTAGGACGTTTGCTTGCTAGTGGTTGAATTTGCTTACAATCGAATAGTATATGACACCACTAAGCAAACCCCCTTCAAAGTTAACTATGGTTTTAATCTCGAGTTACCCCTCGATCATACCCTTATACTTGTATCTAAGCAAGAAGACCTTGATGTGAGAGCCTGAGTAGAGCCCCTTCAACACATCTACAACAAAGTTACTTAATAGATCAACCAAGCTACCAAATGAATGGGAGAGAAGGCCAAGGGTAGGAGGATGAAATAGTTTCAGCCAGGAGACTTAGTGTGGCTACACCTAAGCAAAGAAAGGTTTTCGAGTAAGAGGAGAAACAAACTATCCCCAAGGGTTAAAAGACCTTTTAGAATCCTCCAAAAGATTAATAATAACGCCTACAAATTGGAGTTGTTGAAGGACTATGGGCTTTTTTATACCTTCAACATTGCTTACCTCAGTTTATATCACCCTAATGAAGAGCTGATTGAAGATCATTTGAATTTGATCTCAAATCTAAATCAACCTAAAGGGAAAGATAGGAATTAGGCTACTAAGACTTTAACCTACAGTCGAGCTCGAGGACTAGAGGGACTGGCGAGGTGAATCTTCCTTCTCTAGTCATCTTATGTGAGGCTAAGTTTCTCCTCACTATCAATTAACTTTGCATGTCGAGCCATATGACTACCTACCTCTCGAAAGTTATGTGCCGACTTGAAGAATGTCGAGACAACATCCAAACCTTACACGTCTGCTCAGCAATGGTTGAGCTAACCAATTGCATGGCATCACTCTAGCCAAGAGGCCGAGAAAGAGATACATCCTAGACTAATCCTTAGTCACCCCTACTCAGACAACTAATATGCTCGTACTCTTTTGTTTACATCCTCCAACGACAACACTAATGCATCTTTGCAACATGTGCAAGACCATGTGTAGAATCTGCTACACTAATCATTGTTTTTTCTTGAATATTCATCTTTACCATTTTATATTCTTATACATTACTTCTTTGGGTAATACCCTTTTTTTCTTTTCCCTTTTAGGTAAGTTGCTCTAAATTCTTAGGTATAAATACCCCTTATACATGTAGTCTCAAATAATCAAATTACCATTAATACACTAAATATTTTCTTCTTGTAAACATTGATTATTTATTCTCATTATACTCTTATCCTAACCTTTAAGTAAGGCTAGGTGGCGAGTAACCTTTAAGTAAAGCTAGGTCGCAAGTAACCTTGTCGGACTAACTCTTGTGTCATATTAAGCTGTACTATGAGTTATCAGAAGTTTCATTGGTACGTCACATCCTTTAGAGCTACTTGTAGGTTCGTTAACTTTTCATTTGATTTCTTTTGTCCTTTCGTGAGTTTCCCCATCACCCTTTTCAAGCTTTCGGTAAGCTTAGACCCATCCCTACAATCGGCCTTGTTTGTCCTTAGTTATGATTTACATCATGTTATGTGGTTAGATTCTAAAAATTATGTTGTCAAATTTTAGGAAAACTTTTGATTTTGGAATAACAGTACACTAGACAAGTGGTCTTGCAAAGGAGCTTAAGTGATTCTTTACAAAATCATATTATAACCTATAATTATCCTCATATAGCAGTTGAAAATAGTTATTTAAAGTTTAGGAATGACAATTTTTAAGGGTATGGGGGTGTTTTGTGGTTTATGGATTAATTCTCCTAAAATTTTAAGGCATATGTAAATTAAATGACGATATAGTGAATAAAAGTATAGATGATTGAAATACTAACTGATACTAACCGTACATGTAAGGTTTAGACTTTTGAAAATGCAAGATAAGTGGAGTATATATGTAGTAGTTAGATGTACTAATAGCAACAGGGTTAGAAACTGTATCGGAAAATAAGTTAGAATGTAATCTGGTGTGAATATGTTGAACATACGAAGAAAATTGGATCTGTATCAAAAAGTGGCTTATATTTAGACTTTACCTTATTTTTAGAGAGAAACTATAAGTTAAGAACTTCCCAAATAAGAATCTAATTTTGAATTGAAGGTTAGAAACTTTATCAAAAACTGAGTCAGAATGTAGACTGGTATAGAAAATCCTTAATCACAACAAGAGTCTGATAATAGGTTAGTAGGTGATTTATATAAGAATTCTATAACTTTATTAAAGCCAGAATATGAGTCAGAAGCTTCTTAGACAATAACCCATACCATAATTGGTGCAAACCGTGACCAAGAATAGACAAGGTCAGTCGTTAGATGGGTTTAAGTTTGCAGAAAGCTTGAAAAAAGGTTAATGGGGAAAGGTACGAAAAGAGTCACAAAGACGAGTGAAACAATAAGCAAAAACTTACAAATAACTCCAGAGGATATGACGCACTAATAGAACTTCCGAGCACTTATGACATAATTCGATATGACACATGAATTGGTCAAGTGAGGTTACTCGCCAGCTTACCTTACTTAAGGGAAAGGATAAGAGTGATGCTAAGGAAGAAAGTATTCAAGTGTGTTGAAGGTAATCTGATGAGTTATAGCTACAAGTATAAGGGTATTTATACTCGTAAGTTAGGATAACTTACCCAAAAGGGAAAAAACAATAAGGATATTTCCTAAAGAAGCAATATACATAATACAAAAGGATAAAAATGAATATATAAAGAAAATAATCAGTGGTCCTACATTATATATACGTGGTGATGCTGTATTAGCAAGGTTGTTAAGGGATGTGGACAAAAAGTATAGATAGGTGGGCTTGTTCGAATAGGGATGGCCTAATTAGTCCAAATTCCCTATCTCTCAGCTTCTCGGCAAAGATGATGCCAAGTGATTGGTTGGCACGGCATTATAGTAATCATCAACTTGGCATAAATCAAAATAACAGGCGATTATACATTACGACATTAAAGGTGACTCAGCAAGGAAGTACTCAGCTTTAGGAATGGTAGGTTAGAATATAAGGATTTATTGTGCCAGCCCTTCTAGTCTTTAGGTTTAGCTGCGGATTAGAGGTCTCGTAGCATGATTCCTATCACTCCTTCCGGGTTGTTTTGGATTTAGGATCAAATCTGAATGGTATTTGCTCGGTTCTCCATCAGGGTGATATGGACTGAGGTCAGCAATGTTAAAGGTGTCTAAAACCTCATAGTCCTTAGGTAGTTCTAACTTGTAGGTGTTATCACTGATTTTCTAGAGGATTTTGAAAGGCCCTTCTACTCTTATAGATAATTTATTCTTCCTCTTGTTTGAGAATTGTTCCTTGCTGAAGTGTAGTCATACCAAGTCTTTTAGTTGAAATTGTTTGGCTGACCTACCTTTAGTTTTTTCTCGCATTCTTCTAGCAACTTAGTCAATATGCTAAGTGACCTTATCATTGATGTGTTGAAGAGATTGTACTCTAGTTGAGGTGTCAGGGTCCTCTTGCGTAGGTGCCGGTGCAAGGCCGTGGTCGAGGGACAACTCAGGATTGAATCTATAAACCACCGTGAAGGGAGTCTACTTAGTAGTATCATGTATGGTTTGGTTATAGGCGAATTTGATTACTGGCAAGCAAATGTCCTAATCAGTTAAGTTCTTGCCTATTGCAGTTCAGAGCAGTGACCCCAAAGTACGATTAACCATCTCTGTTTGGCCATTAGTTTGGAGGTGACATGAGGTATTAACAAGTAATTTGGTTCCCAACCAACACCATAGGGTCCTCTAGGAATGGCTCAAGAACTTCGGGTCCTTATTGGAGACTATACTCCCTAGTACACCATATATTCGTACAATCTCTTGTAAGAAAAGAGAAGTAATAGCTAAAGCATCATTAATTTTGGTGCAATGTACAAAGTATGCCATCTTATTGAATCGATCTACTACGACCATTATAAAATCTTTGCCTTGAGCAGTTTGTGATAGTCTGAGAACAAAGTCCATACTTAGTTTAGTCCACGACCTTGTCAAAACATGTAGGGTTATTGCTTTCCCTTGTTCAGCTCGGTACTTGGCCTTTTTGCACACTATACAGCTTTCCATAACTCGATGAACATCTCTTCACATTTTCAGCCAAAAGAATTGGCCATTCAATAGTTCACAAGTCCTCTTCTCTCTAAAGTGTCTGGAAAGCCCTCAGTTGTAGGCTTCCTTGATTAATAATTCCCGTAGGGAACAAGTCAGCACACATAGTCTCCTTCCTTAGAACAGATAGCCATCCTCCACATAATACTCGTCCACTATCCTCCCATTGATGCATCATAAAATAATTGATCTAAAGTGTGGATTCCCAAAGTACTGTTCTTTGATACTTTGCAAAACCAAACAGCTTGGTCTTTCCTTGCTTATACCTTATCACAAAATTAAACCCCTCAAGGAATTTAACCCATCTTACCTTCCGCTTCTACAGCTTAGTTTGACTTCAAAGGTACCTTAGTGATTCACGGTCAGTATATATGACAAATTCTCTTGGTAGTAAGTAATGTTGCTACACTTGCATTACTCGGATTAGCACCAAAAGTTCCTTGTCATATATGAAGTAGTTCAACTGTGGTCCTTGGAGCTTTTCACTATGGAAGGCAATTGGTTGGCATTCTTACATCAAGACAATGTCTATTCCAATACCTAATGCATCACATTCTAACTCAAAAAAATTGTCGAAGTTGGGTAGTACTAACATTGGAGCAAAGGTCAATCTTTCTTTTATGTTGGCAAAGCTCCTCTCGTCCCTTTCTCCCCATCGGAAGTTGTGTTCTTTGTTAGCTCAATAAGTGGCGCAGTGATGGTGCTAAAGTTCTTGATAAACCTTTTGTAAAATAAAGCTAGTTCGTAGAAACTTCTTATGTCGGTACAAGTTATAGGAGTTAGCTACTCAACAATTGTTTTGATCTTCTCATCATTGACTCACAAGCCTCCTCCACTAACTACATACTGCAAGAATACTAGTTCCTCTTGGCAGAAGTAACACTTCTTCAAGTTGCCAAATAGTCTCTCGGCACGAAGGATGTCCAGGACGGATTTAAGATGTTTATAGTGACTCGACATATTGGTGTTGTAGACTAGGATGCTGTCAAAGTACACTATGACACACTTCCCTATGAGATGTCGTAGCATATGGTTCATAAGTCTCATGAAAGTGCTTGGGGCATTTGATAAGTCGAAGGACATGACCATCCACTCATAAAGTTCATGTTGAGTCTTAAACCTAGTCTTCTACTCGTCTCCTGACCTTATGTGGATTTAATGGTATCCAAACTTGAGATCAATCTTACTAAAAATCTTAGCTCCATTCAACTCATCCAATATGTCTTCTAACCTTAAGATCGGATATCTGTATTTGATCGTGATTTTGTTTACAACTCAGCTATCAACATACATCCGCTAGGTTCCATCTTCTTCGACACTAGAAGTACAGGTACAACACAATTGCTAAGACTCTCTCTTACATAACCTCTCTCCAATAACTCACTGACTTGACATTAGAGTTTAGAAGCTTACTCGAGATTCATTCGATAAGCTGGCTTATTTAGAAGTGTAGCATCCGATACTAAGTCAATACAGTGCTCTATGCCTCGAGTTGAGGGCAACCCCTTAAGTAACTATTCTAGGAATAGGTTGATATAGTCATCTAGCAACCCCTTGATTTCCAAGGTAAACTTACCCTACTCCTTCATTTCTAATAGTTGCCTAACCAACAATAGGGTCAGCTCGTTAGCATTGATGGTCCGAACCATGATCAAGAATAGACAAGACCGGTCACTGGATGGGTCCAAGCTTGTAGAAAGCTTGAAAAAGGATTAATGGGGAAAGGTACAAAAAGAGTCACAAAGACGAGTAAAATAGTAAGCAAAAACCTATGAACAGCTCTAGAGGATATGACGCACTAATGAAACTTCCGAGGACTCACGATACAATTCGATATGATGTACGAAATAGTCCAGTGAGATTACTCGTCACCTAATCTTGCTTAAGGGAAAGGATAAGAGTGATGTAAAGAGTAAACAAGCAGTGTTTACGCAAGGAAGAAAGTACTTAAGTGTATTGGAGGTAATTTGATGAGTTACAGCTACAAGTACGAAGGTATTTATACTCGTAAGTTAGGGCAACTTGCCTAAAAGGGAAAAGACAATAAGGACATTTCCTAAAGAAGCAATGTACACTATACAAAAGGGTAAAAATAAATATACAAGGAAAACAATCATTGGTGTTATAGATTCTCCATAAGATACCGCACACGTAGTGATGCTATACTGGTGAGGTTGTTAAGGGATGCAGAAAAAAAGTATGGACAGGTGGGCTTGTTTAAATAGGGATAGCCTAATAAGTCTGGATTCTTTGTCTCTCAACTTCTCGGCAAGGATGATACCGAATGATTGGTTGGCTCGACATTAGAGTAATCATCAACTTGGCATAACATAGAATAACGGGTGGTCATATGACACGCATTAAAGGTGACTCGGTAGGGAAGTACTCGACCTTGGTAGGGGTGGGTTGGAACATAAGGATTCGTCTTGCCAGCCCCTTCAATCCTTGAGTTCAGCTGTAAGTTAAAGGTCCGGTAGCTTGATTCCCATTAATAATACTGAGGTAAGACCTAAGTCAAAAACTTAGTTAGAAAGTAGTTTGATGAAAGAAGCTAAATGTAAGAATGACTAGATTGTCGAAGATGGTTGGTAATAAATATTCGATCGGTAGAAGCCAATGAGTAGATTAGAAAGTTACTTGCCTATAACTCCTAAGAATCTACTAAAGTCGAACTTGAGTTAGAAACTACTAGGCAACAACCTATACCAAGTCAAAACATTGTTTAGAATGTATCTTACTTAACTAATACCTTAAACACCTTAGAAAACTCACCTGATACAATTGAGGTACATATTTAAATGTCAAAATAAACTCATATGTTACATATTGGTTGGAAACTAAGGAGGTTACATTAAATTGTAGGGATAATAAAAGAAGACAAGAGTAATGTATGAGGAGAATAAGCATCATTATCTAGGTAAGTGAGATCGATGTTTCATAGCACTTTTAAGTATTGTTTAAGAATACTTGGAAACATTAGTATATGTCTTATTTATGATTGTAAGTTAGTTCTCTATGCGTATGTAACGGGTGTGATTTAATATGATTGTGTTATTTTGAGTGCTAGACTTATGTATTGATTGTTTTATGATATCACTTGCTTTAGACAATTTGACATTGCTTGATCACCTAAAAAATAATCTGACACAAATTCGATTTAACTACTAACCAGACTTACATTGCAACCCATTAGAGGAAAATGATTAGGATTCTCAAGCCAAACATGGATCCTTTAATAAGGATAGCTAAAATGGTCCTCTCTCCACCCTTAACGAACTAAGCAATAGGAGAGGAGGTTAAGGTAAGGTTAAGGAATGTGGTTTGAAGTGAAGTCTCAAATGGAGCGTATTTTCCATTACATAAGCATTAGTTTGGTTTTGATATGCAAAGTGCACAATGTCAAACTCGTCAACCCTAGTTAAGGTGAACACAATTTCTCTTATCTCACAATGAACTAGATAACATTGTGTGATAGCATTTGCTTGTACATGCATAGCATCTAACTAAACTTACTTCAAACCCTAGTTGCTTTGTGTCGAATATGTTCTATTTTCTTCATCCTACTTACTAAGTAAGTTTTCGCTTATTCTTCTATAGTTATTTTGTACGTTCCTTAATAGATTTATCAATACTACTTCAAGGTCTAGAAGATTAGAGAATGGGATCAGGGCATGAGATTCAAGACTACCCGATTGGATTTCATCTTGGTTTATCAACTATACTAATATTTAAGAAAACTAATAGGTCCTCCTCAAGTGACCCCTAGTTTTCAACTAATGAGATATACTCTAAGCTCTATAAGCCCATGGATTTTAGTAAACACTTTATTTTTTCGTAACAACGTAGTCTCTAAAATTTTTATTACATTAAAGGTTTCATCCTTTATATAATTTATAAAACTTGATTTTTACTTAGACATTTAAGCTATAAAAATCATTTTCAATAGTTATTTTGAAAAGTTACAACATAGTTTGATTTCTACAACCTCACCAAGTAGTAGAGCAGTTTATACTTTATGTAGGCTATACTTACATTAGCGACTAGCTTTTAGCGTATGTTAATTTATATGGTGGAACTATTATGACTTGTTGGTTTGGGGTGTGATAGAAATAGTTAGATCTAACTACTCAAACCACAAAGAAGGGACTTGTGGTGGTTATCTATTAGAGTGCACGACGAAGTTTTTTTGCTTGATAACATTAGAAGCACAAGAACAAATGTTCATTGACTCTTTAGCCATTAATGATTTTTCAATTTTTTGCAAAGTTGAAGTTAAGAAAAAAGATGAGTTCCACAATATTATTTACAATAAGTTATATAAAAAGGAAATATTAGTACATAGGATGCATACAAGAGGATAAAAGAAATATATGCCAAGTGAATTTCAATTGAGGAAAAACATTGGAAATTTAATTCAAGTGTTGGTAAAGGCAGATCTAGATTATAGTATATTAATCAATTATAGGTATTTGGGAAGAATCGAATAATTCATAAATATTTGGTAACATGGAAGGTAAGTGTTTTTTCTTTTTCTTTTTGTTTTTTTTTTTTTTAACATTTGTGCTAAGGAAAGAGACGTGAATTTTTTAGCATATTTAGAGTTTCGAGACCATCAGGTATTGAAAGGTTTGATTTATTGAATTTTTAATTAAATAAGGAAGTAAAGAGAACAACATGAAAGCGACACCCTTGGAATTCAGAAAAAATATAATGACATATTCTTGTACACAAAACATGGGGACGTGGGCCAATTATCTGTTATTGAACGAAAAACGATATTCCAATATACATGTATATGGCGTATGTGAATATACGTATATGATGATAGAACCAGTGAAAGATGATGACATGGAGAAGAACGTATGACTAGTAAGGGTTTAAAGTTCACCCATGATTCTCATGTTCAGATAAAAAAGGTGGGTTGGTGTGTTGGGGGTCGGAGTGGGGTTGTGGTGGAAGAAGAAAGAATAGAGATAGGGAAGAAAGGAAATTAAAAAATCAAGACGAAGACAGGCTTCGCGAATTGAGTACAAAAGAGGCGACAAACGTTGGTCTTATCAAGTCACGAATAGTCATGAATTGGAGCGGTCCTCGCCGCTAGCTTTGCAAGAAGTGTGTAATTGATGATAAATTGCAAATAGTTGTGATTGGCTATGACTTTAAGGAAAATTTTTATATTATGTATATATCTGTAATATAAAAATCGTCCTGTAAGTTAGAGATTATAAGATTTTAAATAATTAATCACTACTGTTTCGATTTTTAATTTAATTAATTTATTATAATATATATGTAACTATTGATATCCGATAAAGTACAATTCATCAGAATCGCAAAGAATTGATATCCTCTACTAAACGATAAAATTAAATAGTAAAGTTTTAAAATTCAAACTTATGAAAGTGATAAAATTTGACTATAGTATTAATCATTATATGTAATAATTCAAACCGTTTATACAGTCTATCATCAGATTTTAACTTTTAAGCACCTCAACACTGGTACGCGATACTCGGCTCTTAGTCTACGCTCGATTATCTAATAACCTGTAAGAGAAAACCATTGGGGAGTATGCTACAAGAACTTAGTGAGTTATCCTTTATATTATACTAGCAAACAAGTTATTAAATAGTTTATTACTAAACATATGAATGTATGAATAAGCAGTATACCAAACAATATATATGCGGTTGATTGGTGTTGCATACAGCATTGGATTTAATGCCTTCTAAATTAAGGATTAGAGATACAACGGCACCAATCATAATCGGACTTTAGCACCTAAGGTTTTTAACTATAAATTTAAATCACATATTTCATAAAATATATTTTCCTTTCAAAGGAAACCAATAATACACAAAATCCCAAGTCTAGCGGTGAGGTGACTCCCGCAGTTCACACTCATACCGTATAGCCATTGTTTCTAGACACGACCCCCAATCATCTACAGTTAGCGTCTCCAGCACTAAGTAAACCTGTAAACCAAGGGTAAGATATTATTATACCAATGCTCCTATATTGTACTAATCAAAACATATAAGAATCAATCTCTCTAAGGCCCTTTATTACCAACTGTATGAAATGACGGTTGGAATATTATATGCAATGTTTATGCTTTATGCATGATCCAAATAATTTAAATTAGTTGAATATGATTAATTCAATTTATGAGGTAATCAAACATTATCAACAAGTCATTCAAATTATGTAACAATCAATTATATAACTAAATCTTAAATTATCAATTATCACATTTAACAGTATTTTATACAGTAATCAATTAATATTAGAGACGTACATAACCTGAACCCCCATGCATCAAGTTATTAATATTTAATTTATGTGCACTATGAATAAGCACAAAATAAGTATAGAATCATTAGGAGTACTCATTTGGTCATTGAGTTTATCAATGGTCATAATAGTTCTCTTGATAAGTCAGTATTCATATCAGGATTACCTAATATTTAGGGAATATGAAAAGTAGTAAGTTTGGGAATTAAATAACTAAACTAGTATTGTAATTTTATACTATTTACTTAATTTAATTATTAGTTTACATGAAATTGATGATTCAAGCTTTTTACTGAATCACGTATGACTTTTTCGATTTAGCTTGGATTTTTATGAACTTATAGTTCATTTCAATCGTTTTTTAGCATACTTTTTTATAACAAGATTCGTTTTAGACATTGTAACTTGCAGTTTTGACTGTGATATAAAAATATCGTAAAGTTCATTATTTTAACTTAAGAAACTATAAAATCTCAATTTAAGCTTTTTTTAGTATATATATGATTTAATAATTACTTAGATTGTATAATTGATAATTTTCTTATTTTANACAAAAGATAATATTTCATCTTTATAATGCAATATAGAAATGGTATTTCGGTAAATTTTTTATATAATTTATCATTAGATAATTTTTTGTAAAGTCAATAGATATGTATCGTATATTGGCTAAAAAGTATTGCTAATTATTAGTAAAGCTAAGCGAAAGATACAATTTGTAGGGTTGATTTTTCATTTTAATTAAGTAAATGCAAGAACCTGAATTTTTTATCATCTCACACGTACAATAATATATTACTCTAAACATGGGATAGCGGTTCATGCTGATCAGACCATTGAGAATCCGTGAGACCAGCGAGTCTAAGGACGGTTGGACATGGAGCTAAGATTAGCCGGTCCCTAGCCGATTCAGGGCTGATTAGTTCCACAGTGTCAGTTCACAGGTCTTCAACCCATCAAACCAATATAAATTAAGTTTCTTTCTTTTCTTCACTTTTTTTCTTTTTATAATTTCTTACAATTGTTTGGTTGTCATATCTATGTTGCAAGCCACTAATCTAGCGCTAGGTCAACATTGATAGAATAGGACCAAACATCACGATGTGATCACGAAATTTAATCGAAGCCAGCATGTGAAACTCATTTTGTAAGATATTGCATATGAATGGATTAATTTTAGTATTATCATAATCTCATGTTTGAATCGTTATTTATCAAAAACTCAAAAATGGAACTCTAATGTATGTCGACATGTTAGAAATAGAACAATTATCTCATAAAATCAATAATCGTAAGTTAAGATATCTGAATGGAATATAATAACAGGTTAAATACACAATATCAGTAATATAATATACACAAATTATAATGATAAACTAAAGCAGAAAAAGTAATGCTTTGGAATTTGTAATTAAGCACATGATTTGAAGTACCACTATGTTTATCTAATATCTCGGTGGCAGCAATGATCAAGCTCATCTTAGCTAATACACATGTAATTAGAAAGAGAGACTATGACCCCTACTTAGCTTAAGATATCAAAAGGGTTAAAAAAAAAAATTTTTAAAAGGAAAAAACATCCTCTAAAAAATATTCATTAAACTCTACCAACAATATTACCTAAAAAAAAAAATCTATCAACGAAACCCTCCAGTTTTTCTAAAAAAACTCACACATTCGACCATAGTTTAATATCAACAGTTAGATTAAGGAGCTAATCAAATATAATCAATGTTATCAAACTTGAACCAGAAGGTTAACTTGAAAATAAGAAGGAGTTAAAAATGGAGAGAATCAATGCATATAAAATAGGGATCAATAAAAATATTATAATATGATTTATATTTACGTATAAAGTAATAAAAATTACATATATCCTTAAGAATTGAAATTGAGAGTTTTTTATAGTTTACTTTTTGTTTTTCTTTTATCTATATTTATTTTTTTAGTAAATTGGTATATTTTTTAGAAAATATAAAAAATAATATATTTTAACTCAAAAAACTAATCGATTCTTATAGAAATCTAATCAATCAAATTGAGATCACTATCAATTAGAGTCAAATAGGTGACTCGGATTTATTTTATGGAGGAGCAAGTTAAACCAGATCAAATTGAGAGGGTCAATCCAAGTTTAACAATGCTAACTATAGTTTAGAAGAATTTTCAGGGTAATAAAGAAAATTGTTGGAAAATTCGCTAGTCAACTAAGTTTAAGGAGCTAGGATTATTCTGTTGTGAAATTCTTCTAGCGGTTGAAGTTTAGGGCCGAGGGAAGTTTGGTTCACACGTTACTGGCAGTTACCAGGAGCTAAAGGCTGACGAAACCCAGAAGTGAAATTTCGTCCCAATTATTTCTTAAATTATTAAAAATATTAAATCAGCTTAAAAATTTACGGAAAAATGCATTATTTTTGGCTTAGTTTATGATAGCATTTTCATTTTTGTAAAATTTAAGCTGTAAATGTTATGTCCTTAAGAAATTCTCTGTTATGGGCATGAGGTTTATTGTGTTTTTAAGACCCTTAATGATGTCACTTTGCGATAATTTTTAGTGTATGCATTCATAATTAGGTACAGTTTATAAATATTTGAAGAATATTCCAAATCTATGATAATTTTTAACCGATACATTTTACTTAAACTAAAACTCTGAGAATAGCAGATTAAGTAAAAAAAACTGTGCTTAAGATTAATGAGCAGCTCGACTATTTCACAATTTTTAGAGGCTTCTAATGATATCATGTGTGTTTGGAATTTCTCCCCTGAATTAATTTGATTATTTGTATAATTAATCGCAAAGTAACAAAAATTAGTAATTTTATTATATGACAATGCTAATTTATTATGATCCTAAAGAGAATCTAGTAGAATTGTCTAAAATTTTCATAATACGTATACATCTATATTACGAAAACCATCTTGCAAGTCAGAGAATTGAAAAACTCTAATTAGTTAATCTCTAGGGTTTCGTATTTTTAATTTATAAACTTATCTTATTATATAAATAACTAAAAATGTTCAATAATCTATAGTTCCTCAAAACCGTAAAGAATCGATATCCCCTACCAAATAATAAAATTAGATTGTAAAGATTTAAATCTTAAACTTAGAGAAGTTATAATTTTAAATATAATATCAATAATTATATGTAATAATTCAAACCGCTTATATAGTTTATCTTCAGATTCTAACTTCTATGTATCTCAACGCTGGTACTCGGTACTCAACACTCAACTCTTAAGCTATGCCTAATTATCTAGTAACGTATAAGAAAAAATTATTGGGGAGTAACTTACATGAGCATAATGAGATCTTCCCTCAACTATACAATAAACAAGTTATACAACAATTTAATTCAATCAAATAAATGCATGAACAATCAGTATACTATACAAATACATGCAGGTGACCAAGTACTGTATGCAACTCAGATTTAACGTCCTCCAAAGTCAAGGTTGAAAATATATCGGCACGATCAAATCCATGTATCATACTAGAACTTAGATAATAATGAAACTCCATGTTTCGTATACAAAATATAATAGTACATCCATTTTCAATTTTAGTCAAAATCGAGTTCTACATATGATTAAAAGTAGGTTTACGTAGCCTTCACTTACCCCTAAACGGAGGCCTTTAGACTCAACTCTTAGTCAAGCGATTGGCGCTTCCAACACTTAGTGCTCTTGCGAGCCAAGGTAAGATCATATTGCATGTGTACACCATACAAAATCTGTAACAATAAGTAATCAACTCACATATAACCTCTTGCTACCTCCGTATGATGTGACGGTTGGAATTAGTTATGCAGTACATGATTATGCATGATTCAATTGAGTTCTTTCAAGTCAAATAATGTTAAGTCTTATTATTCAGTAATCAATAAGGTCACAAACAATCAGTTCCGATTGAATTTACTATGCAACAACCAATACGTTATTATACTTTAAAGTAAATTCACAATCAACAAATAGTAGCATACATAAGCATAACCCAACCTCGCATAACCCAACCTCACATAACATTCAATTATTAATAACAATTTATATTTGTTAACTATGTACACAAGCAAGTATAAAATCATTAGGAAAAACTCACTTAGCCATAATCAACTCAAGGGTTGTAATAGTCTGATGGCAAATCAGGGTCAAAGTCTTGATCACTTAAGAATAAGGAATAAGCAAAGTAGTAAGTTCAAGAATTAAGTAACTAATCTAGTATAGTAATTTGTATTCTCTATTTAACTTAGTTATTAATTTACGTGAAATTGTCAATTTGAACTTTTTATTGAATCGCATATAACTTTTTCAATTTTGCTCAGATCTTTATGAACTTATAGTTTATTTCAATCATTTTTTAGCGTACTTTCTTGTGGCAAAGTACGTTTTGGATGTTATAACTCGCAATTTTAATTGCGATATAAAAATATCACAAAATTCATTATTTTAATTTAACAAGCTATAAAATTTCAATTTAAACTTTTCTTGGTATATTTATGATTTAATGATTATTTAGATCGTATAATTGGTAATTTTTTTATTTTAAGCTTATTTTACTATAATTACTTATTTTTGCGTATTTTTTGAGATTTTAGAATTATTAATTCAATTTTTTGTACTTTATTATTTTTCTAATTAACTAATTATTATTATTATTATTATTATTATTATTATTATTTTCGAAAATTACCTAATTTATACATATATGATGACGTAGTAGCACGTGAAGGTGCCACATGTCATATTTGTACTTTTTCCTTAATTTTCCTATTTTACAATATAATTATATATATAAATACTTATGATTATATTTTATTAAATTTTCTAATTTACTTAATTATTAATCTTTCTCCATGTTTTCAGTATTTATGTATATATATATATATATATCTATTAACTTACTTTATTTATTAAATTAATAGTATAGTATATTGTATATACTATTTAATTATACTCGTATTTTTACGTATAGGTCACATTCATATACGTACATTTATATGTATAATATACTTTATATAATAAATTATTCTAACTTTACTTATACATTATGTACAAGTATAATATACACTTATTTATACTTTATATACTCATGTACATATATTATTGTACTATATACATGTATATACTAAAATACAAAATATTATTAATAATATGCATATATACATATTCATGTCAGCTATATATATATATATAAATATACAAAAATTCTTATACTTTGAAAATATTAAGTATATATACATATATTTACTATATACATATACATATGTATACCTCATTTAGTAAAAATAATAAGTACATATATATATACATAATCACGCATATATGTATATAAATAATTAAATAAAATACTAAATATATATATATATAAAGGGAATACCTAGTAAATATACATATGCTATTCGTGTATACATATATATTCTATATAATAAAATAGTAAATATAAATACATATATATATACATACGCATACATATGAACATAAATATATGTGTAGGGAAATACATACTATATGTATTATTATTTGTACATGCATATATATACCGTATATTAGACATAATAATATATATACCTATGCCTATATACATATGTATATACATAAATAAAGAAAATACCTAATACATATGTATATATCTATTCGTGCATACATATATGTACATGTAAATAATTAAATAAATAAAATACTTAGTATATACATAGTATAGAATACATATATGCACAAAATGAATAAATAACCTACCTAAATCCTTAGCAACTTAAATCCAAATAGTGGTTGAATTCCTTTTGTTTTTCCTCTCCTTCTCCTTCTCCTTCTCCTTCTTGTTCTTCTTATTACTTAGTTTTTTTTTTTTTTCTCCCTTTTTGGCTTTGGTTTTTGTTATGTGTGTATGTGATTGCTTGTTTTGATTTTTTTTCTCTTTAGTTGGTTTGCTTCTAGACTTCATAGCACAAGAAACAAGGTAGGAGAATGAAGTAAATAACTTAAAAAAATTAAGAAACAAATCTATCTAGATTAGGTATTAATTAGGAAAGGGCATTTGCTTTATTAATTTTTCCTTTCTCTATTAATTTGTTGACACTTGGATGAGTTAACTGAACACATGGGTAGCTGTAAAATCAGCTAAGAAATCACATAGAGAAGGGACAAAAATAAGAAGAAGGAAAAAGAAAAGAAAAAGAAAGAAAAATAAAAATAAAAATAAAAATAATTATATGTAAATTTTTCCAAACATAAAAATAATACAAATAACATTTATAAATTAATTTTGAGATTTTATAAAAATTTATTAATTTAATTGGTACCCGTTACGTTTATAATTTTTACGAGTTATTTCGATATTTTCATTAAAAATTTTACATAATTAAGCAATTTAATTAATAATTGTAATCAATTATGATTATATCACCATTGATTGTTATTTATTCATTTTATAAGTTTAAAATTATAGTTTTAAGGTTTCAATCAAGTTTTGGTTCTATTTTGAGTATTTATGCGTACATCGAATTTAAGGTTTTTGTATAAGATTTAGGTTTTGATTGATTTTTGAGGGTTTCTATTATCGATACTATATTCATTTTCTCAATTTAGAAAAATTTCATTGTTTCTAATCTTATTGACTCATGATATAATCTAAGACACTCAAACTTAAATTAAGCTTTAGACTACTAACTACATAGAGTTTATAACTACTTTGCCCTCACTCTACTTCTCTTCTACCTTCTTGAATGTGTCATTACTATTTACTCTCTCTCTCTCTCTCTCTCATATTCTTCAAACCATCATCTACCTTGCTCTTCTTCCTCCTGTTCCTCCTCTTTTCTTCTTCTCTTTCATAATTTGTACATGGTCATCAACTTGATTCAAAGATCGAATCTTGAGTTTGGGTTCTTAAGATTCAAGAGCCATTGTACCTTTCGGTCATTCGTTATTCATTGGTGGTGGGTGGTCGGAAAAGAAGGTTGTTTGCTGTTGGCTGTTAATCATTCCCTAGGTCCCAAGAACCATCTTACCTTCATTAGTTATTCCTCGTTTACATCACATGTTGATTGGTAGTTAGAGAAGAAAGTTCAATCTTGGTTGGAGAAGAAGGTTCGGTCTTGGTCGGAGAAGAAAAGAATCTATCGTCTATTGTCTATCAGAGAAGAAAAGAGGTTATATTGTTTGCTGTAAAGAAAGAAAAGGCTCCTAAGGGTAGATCTATAATGTAACATGTAATAGAGGAGGAATAGCCATTCATGAGTCTCACCCATGTAATTGGCATTCAGCATTTAGCAAGATTTTGGCATCCCGCTAAATGGTTGTTCAGCGAAGTAAATGTGGTTATAAGCTATGTTTAGGAAATAGAGGAGGAATGTAATAGCTATTCATCCTATATTCAGTGAAGTAAACATGATGTTAAAGTTTTATAATAATAAGAGTTGAATAAATGTTTACTGGCTTAATACATAGGTAGACATATAATAATAATAATAATAATAATAATAATAAGAGTTGAATAAATGTTTACTGGCTTAATACATAGGTAGATATATATATATACGTATATGTTTACAAAATGGAAAAAATAGAGCGTCTAAATGAGATGTCCATTAAAATTATTCTTTTAAAATCTATATAAAAGAGGGGCAATTTGTTCATTACAAGAATTTAAACTCCCTATTCTCTCGCTAAAAAGCACATTTGATCTTTACTCTCTTTCCCTTCTCTTTTCCTTCCTCTCTCACTCATGACATGTCCTTCTTTTTGGGTAGTTCTCTCAACTCTTTCATAAAATCTCATTACGAGCAAAGAAAAAATTTCATGAAATCTAAAGGATTTCAATGGAAAACTCATTTCAAAGCTGTTTCTCAGTAAGTTTTGTGTTAAGAACTCTAAGGTTTATTTCTTGCTTGCAAGATAGTTAAGAAACAAATCTTAAATCATTGTTTACTACAATGCTCATGTCATGTGTTTATTGTATGGTGTTCTTGACATTTGACCAAGTAAGTTTGTCTTATCTTTATGTTCTTTCATTTTCTTTAAGGCTTAAGTTGCTGTTGTTAGTGATTGTAGATGTGAGTTATCATTAGAGGGTTGAAGTTGGATGTTATTAAGGATTTTGTACTATGTTAGGTGTAATGTGGAGGTGTTTAGGTTGTTTTAGAATCAAGTTGTTGGGTTTTGATAATTAGTAAAACTTCTAGTCAGTAGTGAAAAGGTGTTTCTTGAAGAAGAAGGTTTCTATAGAAGATTAGGAGGTATATGACCATCGACATGGCATACTCATGTTGAGTGGAAACATGGGAGCAAAAATGTACATGACCAATCAACATAGGCATGATGATGGTTAGTGGTGTATACAACTTTAATAAAGCAATGTTGAGCAAGAAAAATGAGGTAATGAGATACATGGTTGCCAACACAAACATGTTGCAATTGTATATTTTTCAGTATGTCTTCTTTTGTTATTATTGTTGTTTTTCATACCAATTAAACTTGATTTTAGTCTAAATCAAAACAATCTGAAAGGATTAGTAGGTTTAGAATCAAAGTTAGGAGAAACATGTAAGACCTTGATCTTTGAACAACTATTGTGAATTCGGAATAGTGGTATTTTCTTAAAAAATGTGGAAATTAGAAAACATGGCTTGGGAATTGAGGAAATAAGTGGTTATGAGTAGCACGAGTTACAAAAATTATCATGTAAAGTGACTATAGGTCAATGTTATGGTTTACATATTAATTTTTTCATTTTTTGCAATTATACAATTAAAGTTTTAACTTATCTAATTATATATCCAATTGAAAATTTACTTATCACCATCTACACCTTAGTTAACTCTAATAGACATCGTTAATCCTATTAGTATGATCGGCTAATGAGGTAGTTGCCTATAACCTTAGGAGGGTTGTGTGATCCCTTATAAGTGGTCGCTGACTATTCACTGTAAAATAATGGATCGCAATCTACTTAAAAAATATGGTTTGTAAGACCCATTGGCGGCCATAGGAGGTTACGCATAACTTTAAGGGGATTGCATGACCCTTCTAAGGTTGTAGGTAGTTACTTCATTAGCTTATCGTGTTAATTAGATTATCATTATGAATATGAGTTAATTGAGGTATAGACGATAACTATTAAATCTTCAATTAAATGTATAATTAAACAAGTTAAAATTTCAAGTGTATCATTGCAAAAAGTGATAAAGTTAAAGTATAAACCATGGCATTACCCTATGTTATCGTAGTTCCTTAAAATCAGTAAATTTAGGGTTTCTGGAAAAATATTCTTCAAATTGAATAAATTTTTCATACGAGGCCACAAAAGTTAAAAGAAAAATCTTAATAAAGTTTATTTGCATAAAAGGATAGCTTTATTGGTATTGCTTATTTTTATTGTTAACCCAATGAGCTATAGAATATAATAAGACCCCATAAATAAATTACATGACTTATAAAAATAATAATTTGGATAAATTGAATGTGAAACAATTATATAATTAGTAAATGTACATGCATGTACCCGAAATTATGAAATAATAATATATTATGTACATGAATATGTATATATGCCACAAATATTAACCAAATTAGGTAAAATACTTAGGAAAAGACAAAGGATGCTTGTAGATCTCATTTTTATGAAGTTAGGGGTGTGGCATTACAGGGGAATTATCTAAGGATTATGTGTCTTGCAAATAAACAAAGTATGAACATGCAAAAATATGGAATTACCAATTGTAATGTAACGATTATATGAAAGTTTCTAGGAAAATCTAGAAAGACCAAGAAAAGTGAAGTATGGATGGAAGAAAAATTATAGGGAAACTTGGTGCAAATTTTGATATATGCGAGTTTGGATGTACAAGAATGACTTGGCATGCAACCACCAATATTGGCCAAAGGTGGACCTTACATTTCGCTCTTCCAATACCGCCAACACCTTCAACAGTGATTAGAGATCCTAATGCTAGTGAGTGTCTGTTTTTTCCTAAATTTTCACTAAAATTCTAGAAATAGTAAATCAAGTTCAAAAATTATGATAATGGGTTCCTTAAGTAATTTTTCATATAGAATCCAAAAATAAACCAAATTCTTAAAATTCAAATCGGTTATATGAGGTCCTTAAGGAATCATGCCTAAATACGAATTGTTTAGCACTTTTTCAACAGGTTAGATTTTGAGTTATTTTTATATGACATGTAGCAATATGTTTTATATGCTTGTGAAGATTGTTTTCTTAAGGAACTCTACATACATAGCTGTATCATGGCGAACTAATCCAGTTTAGTTTGGAAACAATAGAGTTGGTGTTGAAGTGAAGTGATTTATTGATTTATAAAGTATATCGAGTAGGCTAGAAGTTGGATTAGAATCTTAATTAGATGAAAATATCTAATAACTTGATATTTAGAAACTAGGTCAAAAGTTGACTCAAATGGTTGGTTGGTTATGTATACATCTATGAATTCTCAAAACAATACCCAATAATTTATATGTGCATTAAGCTATATGGGTAATTTAGTATATATGTTAACAATACTATAGCAAAATGGACATTAAACAAGTGTCTTGTTGAAGTCTTTTACTTTGAATTCAAAATGAGGTTATAAGGAAATCGGATATAGTAATACAATTATAGTAGTTAAACTAGTTAGAATGGTACAAAGTGCGTTAGGAGAACTTCACGAGCCAAACCCTAAGTGTAATCTCGTTTATATTCAACGTATAATTGACGTGGGTATCATGTGCATCTTATTAGATGAAGTAGGCAAGGAGGAGTCTCGAGAGGAAGCATTAAGTTGGGAACTACTAAATTAGCCTAAGTAAGTGGATTCACTCATGTGTTATAGTAGATTATATCTACTCATGTGACTTTCTGACTTACTTGGACTATGATTGTCTTGGTTGTGTTTATGTGCAAGTATGACATGTTGATCGATAAGATATGAAATGATTCTTGATCACTTTTTTATATCTTGTTGAATGAGACATGATAGGTTATTGACTTTGATGATTGCAATTGCATTACAAATTGGTTACGACTTGTTGATTGAGATTTATGCTAACTTGATAAAGGGGCTAGGTACTAAACCTACCTCTTAAGGTGTTTACTTAAGTAAATGTGGTATCGAGGTTTTAGATGATAATAATGTAAATGGGATAAAGTAAAAACTCGGCTAATAATTAAATGAGAAAGCTTGCTTGTATTGATGGGCATTGCTTGGTATGTGATTTGATGTAATCATGCATTATACGAAAATGACCTATGGGTAAAGTTTTCTAACATTAAGATTTCACTAGGCTAAATTCTATTTGAAAAACTTGTTTTGTTAAGCAAATAATTTAATTTCTAAAAGTTGGGTTTACTGATCAATTAACCTTATTTATAAAAGCTAATTTTCAAGCATATAAAAATTGCATTGTCTTCTACTAAGCTAAGTTCTTATTAGGTTCTTAGGTGACCTAACTAGATGCTTGGGAATGTCAACTAATGAATGGGCTAAGGCTAACGCTAAGATAAGATATCATTACAGATGCATATCACTTGCATGAACATGCTATACATTATTTTCATTAACTTCTTAGCTAGGATATATTAAGATAATATAATTTGATCAATTATGTGTTGGTGTATTTGCGGTGTTAGTTATATTTATGTTGTTTATTTATCCACTAGTAAGTTTAGGGGATAAGTTGTCTTATCCTCATTTCAGGGATGAGTTATACAAGGCAATACGTTGGAGAGGCAAAGAGACTTTAGGGTACTAGTTGGAGACAGGTTCTTTAGGAAGAAGTGGTTAGCTAGAAGATATGATTCAAGTTCTAGAAATAGCTTTTCAAGGATATCAATATGTAAAGAGCTCATCATAATGATTGTATATGTAATGTGTAGATCTCATAATAGTATCTTGTATTATATTAAAGTTATGTGGTTGTGATGTTTTGAGTACAATACACTTTAGTAAAAACTTCTATTGTTGTCTACTAAGTTAAATAAGAAATAATTTGGAAGCAAATGTTTTAGTAAATTATGTATAGGTTTTGCCTTATCTCTAACTCAGTATGGCATCAAAAGTTTGAGAAGAAGTTTTAAGCAAATGCTTAGAAGACGAAGTGTTACAAAACCTTCAATTTAAGAATGAATCTAGTCACTTCTTAGATCAAAAACTAAAGACTACCAAAGTATTAATTGAGTCGAATATCTTAGGTATGTGATAACTTGTTTGTTAGTTATGTTTGTTGCATTAAGGCTTAAAATGAACTAACTAAATATTCGACTAAGAAAGTCATTATTGCTTGTATGTGGCTCCACCTAGGAGTTGAATGTGGTAGAACTTAGGGGGCATCTCGATGATTAATATGTGATGTTGTCCTTAGTAAATTTATGTACCAAAAGGATTTAAGGATAGTAATTCTTGATATCAGTATAGAAAGTTAGGGTCAGGATGATAGTTCACAAGTGAAGATTGTTATTATAATTATTATTATATATGCTCTAAGTGTGTGTAGGGTCATGAGTACCCTAGTGTTTTTTGATAGCATAACTAAAGATAATTAAATTGAATGTTTGTTTATCTATTGTATAATGTTTGTAACCTATCCATTATATGACATGCCAATGTATGTATGGTATTCATATACTAGACTTCGGCTCACTCTTTATCTTTTATTGACTTTGATGGGTATGTAGATGTTTACTATTACTATTAGGATGGGGAGATAACGACTATCATTACTATTATAAGGATGATTGGTAAGGATAGATTAATGATATTATGACAAACTTCTTTCATATTATTCACATGTTATGTTTGGAGATCATGCCCTAGTTAGCTTTGATGTTTCTTTAGTTAAAACTCAATGGATGTGGACTTTAGTAGCTTTTGTATCTTAAGCTATTAGGTTCAGTTATAGTAAGAGTAAGACTCCAGTTTAAACAGTGTTATCTTTGATTGGAATAACTCGCCTATAAATCATTTAGTTGTTACTTGGAGATGTTATTTGTACCTTTCTTGTTGTAGTTAAAGCAGATACCTTTGGAGAATGTAGAAGTATAATTAAAGTCTTAGTATGTCGTTAGCCAGTAGTAACATATGATGAAGTTTGGGGCATTGCACTATATTAATAATCCTTAAATATGGTTCATTAAAACCATATTGCATGGCTTTATGATTTATAAGGTAATTGTACGACTCATTAGTTGCTCATGAATTAAGCTATAAGTATTCACAACTTACTCCTTAGTTAGCTAATAAAATCACTAATTCCTATTAAATAAAACACATTATTGGCATATATCTATGTAGCAATTTTTCTTTTTTCTTTTTATTTGTAGGTTAATTGTTTAGTGAGCAAAAATTTCCCTTAACCAGCCTAATTTTTTCACTGATTATCTAAATTATCTCTTTATAGTGTATAAATCTTGTTGAACGGATTAATGGGATTTGTTTTCCTTTCTATGCTAAATATAAATACCAAACTTAGTTAATCTTATTCAATGTTGTCATATTCAAGTTAACCTGCTCGGTCCAACTTTTTCGACCAAACCCCTCCATAAGCTAGTTTGAGTCACCATTTTCACCCTCATTAATAGTAACCTTGGTTTAACCAAGTTGACCTCATTGGTTTAGCCCCATTCCTATAAACCCCTAAAAATTAGCTTCAAATTCGATCAACACATCAAAATAAAATCAAGAGCAACTTCCCTTGGAGGCTTTTAGGACTCTGTGTGTAGAACATTTACAAATTTTATATTAAAATTATGAACATATTAAGTAGTTTAAAGAGGGAGTAAATTAACAAATTGGAGCAAATTTACTATATTTGAGGAGATTTTACAAACATTTGAATACAAACTTAAATTAAAACTACGAAATTGGTGTGTTTTTCATGAAAGCACAAAGATTTTATGAACATTTTTCTATATGAAATAGCTTCAATGTTTTTACGAAAATCATGTTACAAACATTTGGTTCATATCCCAATTTTTAATGTCCTTACAACATAAGGGAAATTACATAATTTAACTGATTTTAGTAACATTAGAGCAAAATTAAAATAAAATAGGTAAAATTATGAACCATTCTTACAACAAATAGTGAAACTTTAAGGAAAAAAATCCTTTGTTAATAAAAAGGGAAAAAAAAATTCTTGAGTGAATTTACAAGTGAGATATATTGCAAATTAATGTGACATTGATAAATATAAAGCAATGGACCAGCCCATTTGCTTTTGGCTAGTTGCAAGGTTGATGGAATTAAGACATTTAGTTTGATGGGCTTAGAATGGTGATTAGTGGACCAACTCATTAATTTTTCGCCATTCTGATCAAGCTTATGTGCTTAATAGACTTGCCCATCGGCTTATGCTATGAAGGATGCATCTAGTTCGTTGGTTAATTAAGTTAAGGATGCATCTAGTTCGTTGGTTAATTAAGTTATCCAATGGATGACATGAAAATTCATCTCATAGGTAGATCTTGACAGTCATCTTATAGACAATGACTAGCTTTGAAATTTATAAATAGGTGCTTTCTCCTCTTCATTTAGTAAATGAAGAAGATTCAAATAAACAATACTATAATGTTGAAGTCTTGCTCTTATAGATCAAACACTTAATTCAACGAAGAATGAGAAATTGCCACTTAAGAACAGTGAAGTTGATACTTTAAGCTCCTTTATTTGTTCCAAGTGTTAGCAAGCTACCGATCAAATTGTTTTTTTCTCCTCCTATTGATATCACATAAGGCTTTTCTAAGATCATTTAAAGCACCACATCACATAAGGCACTTGTGACTAGGCACTTGTGACTAAGCACTTGTATCAACCCCATGTAGACTATCTTATCATTATTCCTCATATATTATAGTCATTCGAGGAACCATGTTGTAAGTTAAAGGAGAAAGTATATTTTTAATCATCTAAGTTTCACAAATTTTTTTCTATATGAGTCTTAAACCTTTTGTTTTTCTATTTGAGTAATTGATATTTACAGAAGTTTACAAATGGGACTTTTCTTAAGGACATTAAGCTTCTCGTTAATTTATGAAATGTGACATGCTCTAGTTCATCTACGTATTTATCTTCAATAAGTAATATATTAAAAAATAAATAAAAATACTTACAAAAATAATTTAAAATATTAGAAAAAGAAAAAAACTACTATAAAAATGGAAAAAAAAGTTAAAAAAAATGGAGCAATCAGAACAACCAACATTTAATTGGTTGGTTATGAAGGGTAGCCACTCACTACCCTATCGTATGGAGTAGTGTGACCTCCTTAGAGTGGAGCCCCCATTGTAGTGGGGGATCACCTACAATTGAAAATTTTCAAATAAAGAAAAAAGAAAATATGTAGAAAGACTAATCGGACTTTCAATAGAATATTTTTTTTTTTTAATTTTCATGGTGGTAGTTGAGTGACCCACTAAATACTAGCCATTTTAGCAACCTTAAACCCCAAGGGTAGCATTTGACTCCTCCTAGCATGCTCCATTTGGATTGGGAATTGTTATTTTTCAGTTCTTTTTTCAATGGTTTTCATACATATGCAAATAAGCCTTTCATTAGGATTATATGCGGCATATGAGACAAAAAAAATGAAATAAAAATATAAATTGCTGGAATTTTTTTCCCTTGTTCCTGCTGCTTTCTTTTTTTCTCTCTTTTTTAAACTTTTCATTGTTTTAATTAATTTAATTATTTTTTTATTTTGATTTTCCTAAGCCAATACATTGTGCCACAATTCATTTATGGATCGAAAACTTTACATCTTTAAGACAAAACTTTGTTTGTAAACTTTGTAGACATTCAAGATTTAAATAAGAAATACAAAAAAGTTTAAGATTCAAATAGAAAAACAATTAAAAGTTTAGAATTTAAAATGTACTTTTTCCCTAAATTAATTTTGGGGAAGAATAACATATAGTCTTCTATACTTGTAAATTAATAACAGAAAAAGTTTCAGGATTTGATTTTTCATTTCTTTTTCTTTTTCTTTTTCTTTTTCTTTTTTTTTTTTTTTTGTTGTGCTTTTATATATTGTGATAAGGAGAGTAACACTTTGTTTCAATAATGTATGGATCCATTTTTTATGCAGTGACTTTTCCAAATAGAGAATACAGGACAACTAAAGGTGTGTCAGGTTGTTTTTAAATAATTGCGAAATGGATAGCCCCTTTATCACGTAGAATAGCTAACTAATGTAAGCCATTCTTTTCTGCCATTTTAATACAAGTAAGAGCATATGTAGATACTAGAAATATGGTTGATTTACCCAAAATCATGTAATATTTTTATAACCTGATAGCAAGATTTATGATACTAAATATTACTCATAACCTGAAAGCAAGATTTACCCAAATTCATTATAACCGCACCATGATTGAATATCACTGTAAACTCTCTGTTTTTTCAAATCTGTCTGCCCCGCTTGACGTGAATGAATTGATTGTAGGAAGGAGTGATTAAGGAGCCGATGGACAACGTGGACCATCTGATATTGATAGTGAATATTACTTCTACTTACTCCTCGAGCATGTCCATTATAAATTAGCACACACCCCAACACAACCTACACATGTAACGTATTCAAAGTTTGTACATCTTCCTTGTCTCCTGGGAAATTGGTGCCAAGAATAGAGGTGTAGCTCCAATAATGGGGTCCAATCTTCCATTTATATTTGCTCTTCTCACCGTAATTTTCATCATCTTCGATATCTAAAACATAGAGTAAATGTTTGTAGATACTATTTTGTTTACATAAACTTGATTAACTTGCTTTACAGGTTGCTGTTGTAGCATGTCATGCTGCTCTTACACCAGAACTATATTGGAACAAGGTGCTTTCAGGAGCTTCCATGCCACAAGCCATTAGAGAATCCTTAAACCCTGGTTGGTATTTATTATTTAGAGATGACACTTTCTTATAATTTTATTTTTACTATGAAGTTTCTAAATATGTATAGTAAAAACCAACTTGTGTACTTATTATCGAGCACATTAGCATGTATTACCAACCGAATCATTTGTCGATTGAAAAAAGGTTTAATAGGTACTACATACTATGTATTATATATGCATAGCGTATAAATATTAATAAAATATTGATATAAATATTAATAAAAAGGAACAGTTTTCAAATTAATACCATACGTGATTTGCACATGGCACGAATGTAAACATCTTATTTATATTTACACATCATATGTGCATAATGCGTGTTGTGTATTACATACTAAATCATTTCTTAATTGAAAAAAAATTCAATAGATATTGTACACTATGTGTTATATATATGTAATATATAAATATCAATAGAATCTTGATATGAATATTAATAGAAGGAATAATTTTTAAATCATTAGCACGTGTGATTTGCATATTGGGTATCTGTCAACGTTTTATATGGCTTTTTATACACTATATGTTAACATGAGACGTATAATACCCACTTAATTATTTCTCTAATTGAAAAAAGATTCAATAGATATTACACCAAAATCTTCTATATATAATTAGTTACTACTACGTAGAAATATCAACATTTATGTTGGTTTCATAATAAAAACAACTACTCACAAGATCATATGACAAAGCTGAAAAAGAAAATTATGATTTTTTGTAATCCGGGAGCGAACGATTACAGTTCACTCTCAGATTCAAAGCAATAGCAAATTTTGATCTTAAAACCAATTTCTCTCCAATTTTTCTTGCATATTGGTGCCAACCTACATTACTTATTATGTGTTCAAAATAGAGAGTTGAGATTATGTACAAGCCTAAAACTTTCGAAAATTCTGGAATATATGTTAGAGTTCATGGAAGGCAACAGCACCTCTATCGCTGGCTTAAAGGGTGGCGTCACCACCGAAAAGTCTGGCAAAGGCACCAGAGGAAGTATTGGAAAGAATGATAAGCAGATCTTTGTAAATTATTACTATGCTACAACAGCGACTGGACTCGAGGATGATCCTACTCTTTTTTTCCTTGAGAAGGACTTGGTCCCTGGTAAAACAATCAACTTGCATTTCACAAAGGCCGTTAGTCCTGTCTCCTTTTTGCCTCGCAAAGTGGCTGATTCAATACCTTTTTCCTCTCGCAACTTCACAAACATCCTTAACCGATTTTTGATCGATCCCAAGTCGGAAGAAGCCTACTTAATGAGAAAGACAATAGCCAGATGTGAACAGCCAGGGATTTCAGGAGAACAGAAATATTGTGCAACTTCCTTGGAATCTATGATTGACTACACTACCAAAATCCTAGGAAAGAAAAATGTGGAAGCAGTATCAACAGAATCTAACGAGCATGCCCATATTAAAAAATACAAAATTGAAGATAGTGTGAACATATTAATTGGGGATAAGGAAATTAATGCTTCTTCTGTTGTGTGCCATAAACAAGAATATGTATATGCAGTGTTTTATTGTCACTTCATAGAATCAACGAAGGTATTTATGGTTCCATTGAAAAGTGAAGATGGAACAAAAGTTAAGGCAGTTGCCGTTTGTCATAAAGATACATCAAAATGGAACCCAAAATATTTCGCATTTCGAGTGCTAAAGGTTAAGCCAGGGACTGTTCCTATTTGCCATTTTCTCCTCAAGGACACTGTTGTCTGGTACCGGAACCAGAAGTAGACAATAATGAGCATGTAAGAAAGATATAGCTCCAGGGAAAGATTAGCTTGGCTTTTAATTTGGGTTTATGGTGATAATAGCATGGTAAGGAATAATTTGATCCTCTATGTTTAGTTATTTGCATCTATAACATAATATCGCCTGTATACAAACATGGAAATATATTACCATGTGATAAATGGATGTGGGTTAAAAATAGTAATAAATATGTCTTATATTATAGTTAATCTTGAAATAGTTATATGCTACTCTCTTATCTCGTTAATCAATTTTCTTTTTCAACTATATTTTCGAAGTACTCCATAGAAGTGCGATAAACAAGTAAGATAACAACCAAACAATAATGATAGCAAAATAATTGAGAAAAGGAGAGGAAAAGTGTAGCAAGAGTTCATAAATGTAATTTGTGTATTTTAAGAATGATAGTGGTATTGTTAAAATGTATACGTACAATATATATATAATTATACATCCCCTCAATCTCATAATGAGAGAGTGTACGTGAGATTGGAGCATTGATTAGGAAAAGCCAAGGTAGATAAATTCTTAGTGAGGATGTCCGCATGTAGATTGGAATATAAAGAACCAAAACCTAATTAATAGCAACTATTTTATGAAATAGATCCATGGATGAACACACAAATGCCAACAATTATACGAAACAAAGAGATAAGTCTGACCCTCAAGATGGCCCCAAGTGTAAAAATGTAGTTGATTGTTTAAGCCCACGCACTAATCCTACAAATGTGACGCACTATAGAACCCGACGTGAACTTAAGTTATATCCGTATGATACACAAACACTAATTGTAGAGTCATTTATCACTAATCTTGCTTAAGGGTTATATAAGAGTAGACTTGGACTTGGAATAACTTAGGTTAAGCTCATACGCAAGAACAAGGGTGAAGAAGAAAATAAGTGAATATTCATTAGCTAATTTTCGCCCTGTTTACAAAGTGATACATCCCATTTAAGGCAACAATGCACATTTATCAAAAAAATTTAGCTAAAATTAGTATACAATATGTGTACAAGGGAAAAAATGACAATTAACATGAGAATATTTGTAATACCTTATAATTTTCATAGCTAGGATCTAAAACCTAATTTAGGAAATGTAAGTTCCGTAATTTTAGTGATTAGATTATGAGTGGTCAATTTAGAGTGTTCGTGAAGGTATCCTAATTGTGCTAGGATTTTACATGAGGATTAGAAATATTAGTCGAAGGGATTTGATAGGCATAGATTTTGAAATTATAATGTAAGTTTCTTAATTTTGTGAGTAGATTCCAAGCAATCAATTAAGGCGCTAATAAAGGTAGCTTGATTAAGCTAAGATTTAATGTGCGAACTAAAAATATTAGTTGAAGAGATTTCATAGGTGGAGATTTTGAAATTATAATAAAATAATAGAAAAATAGTTAATATTAGTTTCTTTCAATAATATGTGCATAGTACATGATATAATGCCAAGCAAAGCATAAGACACATCTCATTTTATGGAAGGTAGACTATGGCATAGTGAACTAACATTTAAATGGAGAAAGCTTGTAGGTTGACTTAGGCAATTATGTTGGCACTCCAAGCGAACAGCTCGAAACAGTATGGCCGAGCTAGGGTTATCAATTGATGAACTAATCTTAGTTAAATTAGAATGTGGATATCTATCCTCCATCCAAGAGATAGTATAGTGCTGGCAGGAGCTTGGGTACCTAGGTTGGTCAGTTTTCTAGAAGAGCTCAACTTCTTTCGCAAAGGGCTGCTGGCATAGAGCTTGGTGAACCATAGTTACTAATCCTTGAGCTCAAGAGAAGAAGAGCAGTCCTTTGATCTAATTCCTATCATTTCCTCCATGTTGTTTGAGATTTAAGATCAAATTTAGCTGGTCTTCTTCTTAGACATCCTCAAGGACATAAAGCTCAAGTTAGCTATGCTAAAGGAATCAAACACTCCATACCCTTTTGGTAACTCCACCTAGTAGGCATTCTAATTGATCTTTTTAATAACCTTGAAATGTTTTCTATCTTGGGGGATATCTTACTCTTTCTCAAGCTTAGAAATCTATCCTTGCTCAAATGAATCCATACTAGGTCATTAGGAACGAACTCTTTGACCTTCCTTCCTTAGCCCTTCCACTCAAGTTTGGTAATAGTTGGGGTTTAGTACCTGGTCACCTTTTAAAGCATGATCTTCAAGGCTTCAATTTGGTTGACAACATCTTAATCCTCATAGTGGTTAGGCAGGGTAGGTTTTCTGGAGGAAAGTTGGGATTTAACCTATACACTATCTTGAATGGAGACTTGTTTTTAAACTATGTGTCAATCTATTATAAGTGAACTCCACCATGAGTAGGCCTAAGTCTTAATCTACTAACTTCCTTCATATTATGATTCTGAGCAATGAACTAAGTGTTTGATTGACAACCTTGATCTAACCATCTATCTGGGGATGGCATAAAGTACTAAACAGAAGCTTGGCTTTGAAGCATCATTATTCGCTCGATACTTAATTGCAAACGTATGAGGCTTACCATATGTTTCATCCGTTGTGAAGCTTAAAGACTGGTGTCAACCACTTAGAGACCCAAAGGAAGTGATGTTGCTTGTTGTGAAGATTGAAGCCACTTAGAAACTCGAAGGAAGTGGTGTCGCTTGTTGTGAAGACTAAAGCCACTTGAAAACTTGAAGGAAGTGGTATCATCTTTGGATTCAAAGATTAATGAGACTATTGTAGGGTTGCCTTATAGAAGCTTGGAGCTAGAAGGTGGCAGTTGTTATTACAAACATCTTTTCTATGTAACTTAGGTATGTATGTTATTCACTTGATTTATGATTCATGTAGCTTTTTGCATCTACATTAGCCTTCATGTATGTTTTTATGCCATTAATCCATGCATCCTTCTCCTTTTTTCTTTTTCAATTATGAAACTAATATTTCCTCATTGTACACGTCCTATAGGTGTCCTACTTAGGTCATATATGACCTCATTTTGGTGATTTTGATAAGACCAATTGCAATTTATAATACGAATTGAACATAAGCTACGAGATGTAGAGGGATGAGCACATGAGAGTCGAATGTAAGCCATACGTAAGTTGAATATATGTAAACTGAACATGAATCTTGAGAGGTATACATATGAGAGTTGAATATGAGCCTTACACATGTGATGAACCAAACATGAGTTTTGAACATTAACACATGAGAGTTAAATGTGGTTCTATGATTTGAGCACACATTAATAAAATATAATTCTTGAACATGATGTGAGCCTTAAACATAATGCGAGCCTTGAACATAATGCAAGTCTTCAATTATGATGCGATGTGAGTCTTAAACATGATGTAGTATGAGCATTGAACATGTGACTAGACATGAACCTCGGATGTGAACTTGAAATGGGCTTTGAATTTGAGCGCATGAGAAATCAACTCGATCCCTTCAACATGAGTAGCCATGAGGTAAATATTACCCTTTTAACATAAGTACTTGTGAGCTTCTAATATGAGCACTTGTAAACTTTTGATATGAACACACATAAGTAGAACATGTAAATTGAACATGACATTTTTAGTGCATGAGCAAAAACTAATGTTGACATATGAGTTGAACGTAAGTCTTGGCATGTGCGAACATGGGCCTAACACGTAAATTAGATGAGCCTTAAACATGCATGAACAAGGACCTTGAATGTAGATGACATAAGTCTTTTGTCATGAGCACTTGTGAGCTTTTGACATAAGCATGCAAGAGTTGAACATGTAGACAAAAACTATGCTTCTTAATATGAGCTCTTGTGAGCTAAACATATGAATTGAACATAAGTCATTTGACATGAGCACTTACGATCTTAATATATGAATTGAACACAAGTCCCCTAAAATGAGCATCTAAGGGCTAAATACATGAAATGAATATGGATCCTTTGACATGAACATGTACGAACTAAACATATGAGTTGAGCATGGACCTTCACATATAAGCACACATGTAAGTTGCACATATGAATTGAACATAAGTCTTTTGATATGAACACAAATGGGCTTGGATACATGGAAACACATGAGCTTGAATACAAGTCAAATATGAGCCATTTAACATGAATGTACATGAGCTTGGACACATAAGTGGAACATGAGCCGTTAAACATGCTACTATTGATCTTGTATATAGACTACTTGCTTTCATTATACATGATGAGTTGTTACGTGTGTACACGTTATATCTAACTTGCATAAGTAGATGTATTTACTAAGTGTACTTTATTTTTACTAACTTTCTCATTCCCTTGTATTTTGCAGGTAGTCACTTCTTCCTCCTCCCCTAAGCAGTAGTAATCACTTATAAATGTTGCTATTACTTTCAAGAATAAAATGTGGGAGGCAACATGGCATTATGTACGAGTAATCCGTATGATGAGTAACCCCACTAATGTTATCCTTCAGATCAAGCATAAGGGGTGTTGTAAACTTGTATAAGGCATCGAATCATCGAAAGCACACATGTTGAGCACCGCATGTGCACTGAGACTTATGTACATGCATGCTTCGAGCACTATAAGCACACGTGCGCTTCAAGCATTGAGAGCACGTGTGCATCAAGCTTTAAGAGCATGTACACATCATGCCTTACGCATATAAGCTCATTAATCATTGCGTATAAGAAGTGTTATATGAAGCAAGTTCCATCAGTAACAATTATCACCATATAAAACTAACCTCTTCATATACCATATTCTATCAAGCTCAATTTTTTCCTGGTTTTTATAAGTTTTCCTTAAACCGATCAATACTAAACCCTACCCATTCAATATTGATCATCAACTGAGGCTTAAGGAAAACTAAGGTTCTTCTTTTTTGAAAATGTTTGGAGTCACCACCTGATTGAGGTTGGGAAATGATTTAGGTCAAAACCAAATGGGTAGATTTAGTTTTGTTCTAAATACTAGTTCATGCAAGAAAAACTGATTTTATAGAAAAAAGGTTTTTGAAAAACTAAAGAAACGAGTCTAAGTGTTATTTTTTCTTAAACCCTTACGGGTGCCATTAACTTTCCAAATTTAGACTTAATTCTTTCAACTTAACTTTTAGGACAAAAACTAACATTTAAATAAAGTTATTTTTACCAATCTGAATAATTTAAAAAAAAAATGGGAAAAGCTAAATTTTTCATTTTTTACGTCGTTTCGAAGTTACTTACGTACCTACCATTCGGAATCAGACGTACGTAGTTCTTTCAAAAAACATTATAGGGTTGGTTAATTTTAATTTTGAAATGTAGGTCGTGTTTACGTTTATAACCCAATTCGAGTTATTTAAGGAAATTTTCTAAAGAGTCCTAATCAGGGTTTTATTTTTGGAAAATTCTAAAGTAATCTTAATTTGGAAAATGGTTAATTATTTTTATTTATTTGGAAAAAAATTGATCTTCTAAGTGGTAAAAAGGATTTTCTATTTTTTTATTCTTTTATGATTTTTTTATTTTATTTATTATTTTTTCCTTATTTAATTTTTAATAAAAAATGTATAACAATAATAAAACTAAGCTATTCTATCCTTTTTTTTTCTTTTTCTCCCTTTTTTCCTTTTCTTTTTCTTTTTTTTTCTTTCTTTTTTATTTTTTTATTTTGGTTATTTTAATTTTACTTTATATTTTAAATAAATTAATTAATTAAAAAAAAGATTGGGGGAAGCAAATTGGGCCAAGTTTACACCTGGCCCATGAACCAAGCTAAAAGGCCGAAAGGCCTTTCATAAGTAATAAGGCCGACAATGCAAGCACTTTGTGCCTACAAAATTTTGCCTTTGCTCTTTTTTATTTTTTACAATTTTACAATTACAATAATGATTAAATACAAAATAAATATAACAAAAATTTACAAAACAACTAAAAAATAAACTAAGGCTGCATCAAAGGAGTACACAGGTCAGAGCAGCTTAAATTTGGGTCTTTCGGTCAGGTTACAATTGGTTTAGTCAAATCTAGGTCGTAAGTCGAGTTGGATAAGGAAAAAGAAGGTGGCAGTTGAGTGAGCTTGATTCTGATATATCCTTGCACCAAAATGAATGAGTGAAAGCACTCTTATGAGTTTCTTATTAAAGATAATGAGTGTAAAAAAATGTCACAGCTTATGGTGATCATTGTAGGCACCCTATTTTTGTACAACCACCACCCGCCACCATTCCCACCACTGCCACCACCACCCCCCAAACTCTATTTTTCAAATATTTTAGGTTAAGGTAAAGGGTCTTAATTTAGAAAAAATTACAAAAACTATGAAAATGGAAAAACATAAAAAAAAAATAGAATATACAATAAAATAGAAAAAATAAATAAAAATAAAAAAATTTAGAAAAAATTTCAAAAAATTAGAAAACTTAGAAAAATCAGAAAATTTAAGAATTTTAAATAAGTTTTAGTATTTCAATAATAAATTTTTAGGAGAAGGGCATTAGGCTTAGGCTTTAAATTTAGCCCAAGCCGACCTTGTCGCAAGTTAATGGCTTAATGGATAAGTACTTGAACATCGACTTTAGGTTTAGCTTGAAGATCAAGGGTTCAAATCTCACCAAAGACATAAAAATGCCTTTTTTTTTTTTTCCTTCACAAAACATACTAACACACACATATACACCTCACACAATACATGTCGCTATGTGGCATGACATGTGCTACATGTGTCAACTATGTCCCCGGCCACATGTCTTTTAGGACACATAGCAGTTTCTCGTTGGCTGACTCAGCTGACGTGGCGCTACATCAGCACCTCTTTCTCCCTCTTTCCTTCCCCTTCTTTCTCTTTCCCTCTTTTGCCCCAGCACTTTCTTGTGAACTCAACCTAGATGACTCACTTTGCACTTATTTTTTACTCGATTTTTCTTATGATTTCACCAAATAAATGATGAAATTTCGAAGTCTACACTGGATACTATGTATTGGGACTAAGAGCATGCCCAAATACAATCGTTTAACGCATTAAATTGACTCTTGAAATTCAAAGAAAATTCGGACTTGAGATTAAAGTCCAATTTCATTTAAGCTCGATTTAAGTTGTTGATTGAGGAATTAAAGCTTTTGATTGTGATTGCTAACAAGAAAGCATATCAATAAAATCCTTTAACCACTAATTTCGGCCAAAATAAAAGCAAATCAAATTAAAAATTAAATCTATTGGTCAACACCCATGAAATCGATTTCTTAGTGTTAATATAATTTGTGACATTCCTATATCTAATTGAGATTGGATTAGTATAACTAAGGGTCCATTGTTCATTCCCAATCATCAATAATCAATAGAATCACTCTCTCTCGAGCTTACTCACTCTCTCTCTCTCTAGCCAACAGCTACCCTCTCTCTTTCTCTTCGGTTCTCTCTCTCTCTGGCCACCTTCGAAGTACATAACCATTATAGTTGAGTTCCCTAGTCCCTTAACTCTTAACCCTAATCATTTGTACCTTCTACCATGGCTTCTACAGCCTACCATAAGTTGTCGCAACCTAAACCCTAGCCACCATCTCTACCTTCGTTAGCTACCATACCCCCACACGAAATCGACCTCACCGTAGCACGTGTTACACCTAGGAATACCCAGTTGACACCATCTTATCCTTCAACAAACACACCAGCAACCCATATGCGGATAAACCACTACTACCTCCATCAGTGCCTCCTCTAACCACCTCAAACCGACCACCACAAGCTTCGACACTCCTCCAAACCCCCATTCCCTAATAAGAAACTCAAGAAACACCTTTTACCCCTTTAAAAATCTACCTAGAACCATCCTACTCGCGTCTTTGAAACTATTGCTGCTCTTCACACAACCTGAACTGAGATCACCTTAACCTGATCCAGTACCTAACCAGACCCGACCGAATTGATCCAGCCTCGTGTCCGCTACCACTTACAAAATTCATTCCTCATTTTTTTTTTTACTTGTTTTCTCTTGTAAAATTCCTTTATTATTTGTAACCCAAAAAAAAAATCCAAAAAAGAGAAAAGAAAAAGATAGAAAAAAAATATAAAAAAAGAAGGAAAAAAAAAAGAGAAAAAAGAAAAGAAAAGATAGAGTAGCTTAGTTAGTTTATTTATTTATTTATTCATTCATTTTTCCTGATTAAAACTAAAACAAGAAAAAATCATAAAATAAAATAAAATAATGAAAAATCATTTTATAACATAGAAAAAATTCATTTTCCAAATAAATGAAATAAATTAACCCTTTTTTTCCAAAAATAGGATTCCCTTATATTTTTTCAAATCAATAAAAAAATTTGATCAATTAAGACCCTTTAGAATTTTTCTTAATTAAACTCAAATCAGGTTAAAAAACTTAAAACTGATAGTTTTCTCAAATTAAAATCAACTAACACATTTAAATTTCTAAGGAACTACAGAAGTCTAATCCCGAATAGCGGGTATGTAAGTACTCATAACAATTACGAAGTGACTTAAAATATGGAAAATTTTCTTTTTCCATTTTTTGTAAATAATCAATTTAATTAACTTAGTCACATGTGATATGATTTATTGTTTAGAAATTGAAATCTAAAAAAGGGTATTATTGAAAAGTAAAATTAAATTCAGAAAGTTAAAAAGTGATACTCGTTTAGGGTTTAATAGGACAGCCCTCAAATCTAGAGTTTTGCTTCTTAAAACTGTTTATAAAATTGGTTTTATTGAAAAGACCAATAGCTCAATTGGTTATAATTTAACTTATTTTCCTAACTCTAGTCGAGTGGTGACTTTGAACAATTTTTAAAAGAAAAACCAATTTTCTTTAACCCTTAATTGAGGTCCAATATTAAATGAGTTAGAGTTTAATATTGGCCAGGTTAAGGAAAATATTCAAAACTGAAAAAGACCAAACTTGACAATCATTTGGTGGTGGTTGGCATCGGACGGCGACGGTGACGACAATTAACGCATGGAGGTGGTTACGAGGTTTGAAAGGGGAGTAGGGTCTTCTATTATTAAGGATGGGGAAGTAGATGGTGATGCTGGTTTTTGTTGAAAACCGCCATAGAGGTTGTTACTCCTAAAGAGAGAGGGAGAAAAACCGTACTAGAGAGAGGAGGTTGGGGCAGTGTTTTTCAAGCTCGAGGATGAGGGCTTCTTGCTTGGAATGGTGTTTGGGCGGTCTACATATACTAATACGAGCATGAACAAACTTGGAAACCTTCATTAATGGAGGATTTAAGCATTTTGGATTTTATGTTTAAGGTGATTTCATTGCTCATTTTGACTTAGGGTATGAATGAATTTAGATGAAAAATTGGTACTATTCAAAAGTATTCCAAATCCTCTTTTAATTCTTGCATTCAAGTTGATAAAAATTGCCTAAGAAAAAGAATTAAATTAAGTCAAAAACAAGACATCACACAGTTTTTCTTCTTTTTTCTTTTTTGTGATTGCAAAAATCTAGGCTTAGAGGAGGAAATAGGGCACGAGTCATGTATTGGGCACATGCTACATGTCCCTATGCGTGCTTGCATTGTACACCTACATTGCAAATGAAGTGAGGTAGCAAATGAAGTAAGGCACGCTACTTTTCCAAATGATTAGGGCCTTGGGCCCCATTTCTTAATTACACTGACTAAGTTTTAAACCTGGTTCGATCCCCTCTTCTTTTTAAAAAAATTTTTTTATTGGTATATATTTTATTTGTTATTTTTTATAAAATAAACTAATTACTAAACTTAATCATAACTTAAAATTAAATCCTAACTAAGTTGCGTAAATAAAGCACTATCTTAGCAATCACGCACTTTAACTTAAAAATCTATCATTCCTAAAATTTTTCAAATTTTAATTTTTTGTGATTTTCTAAATTTTTCTATTTTTCTGTGTTTTTTTTTTTCTAAAATTTCTTATATTTTGTTTTCTATTTTTTAATTTTTAAAATTTTTTGTGCTTTTTTCCTAAATTAAGACCCTTAATCCTATTCTAAAAGTTTTTAAAATAAAGGGAAGCAAAAATGTGGTGTCTATAGTTGTTTATATTTGTGGTGAAGTTTGAGTAAAACTTTACCATAAAAATAAAAGAGATACTATTTTTGCCTTAAGGGTGGAATTTGTTCTAAGAAGCACTATAGCTATCTATCTATCCTATATTTGTCCATTGAAGATTTGATGAATGGTGAAAAGTGAAAGAGAGAAGAGGCACTCTAAGAGTTGGTTGAGGAACTGAAATAAGAAATGAAGCTTAGTTGTGCTCCTATAAGTTGACTAACCTAAGCATACAGGCAAAGCGCTCCTTAAGCTGATTAAGACCTTAAATTAAACATGAAGCTAGGTCGTGCTCCTTTGAGCTAGCTAAGACCCTAAAGAGAAAATGAAACCTAGTTGTGCCACTATGAGCTAACTAACTTAAGTGAACGTTCAAAGCGCTCCTTGAGTTAAATAAGACCCTAAATGAGAAAATGAAACCTGGTCGTGCTCTTGTAAGCTAACTAACCTATGTGAGAGCATCACTAGGAGACTAACAACCCTAAATTGGAATAGATTTGGAAAACCTAGTTGTGTTACTTTGAGTTAAATAACCTAGGTAGGAGCGTCTCTAAAGTACTAGAAACCCTAAATTAGAATCAATTTGGAAAACCTCGTCATGCTACTCTAAGCTAACTAACCTAGGCGAACAGTCAAAGCACTCCTTGAGCTGATAAAGACTCTAAATGAGAAAATGAAACTTGGTTATACTCTTATGAGCTTACTAACCTAAGTAAGAGTGTCACTAGGGGACTAGCAATCCTAAATTGGAATCAATTTGAAAAACCTGATTGTGTTACTTTAAGCTAACTAACCTAGGAGGGAGTATCTCTAGGAGACTAGCAACCTTAAATTGAAATCGATTTGGAAAACTTTGTCATGCTACTCTAAGCTAACTAACCTAGGCAAGAACGTCTCTAAGCAACTAATAACCTTAAATTGGAATCGATTTGGAAAACTTGGGAGTGCTCCTCTAAGCTAATTAACTTAGGCAGGAGTGTCTCTTAGGGACTAATAACCCTTAATTGACTTAGAAAAAGTTCCCTATGGGCTTGCTAAAAGGAATCGATAATGAAAGGAAGTACCCTATGGGCTCACTTGAGAGAAATTAGTAAAGGAAAGCACCCTACAGGCTCACTGAAAGAAATTGGTGAAGAGAAGCACCATATGGGTTTGTTAAGAACTCTTAAAGGAGGATTAGTTGATAGGTAAGATCCTAAGGGAAATGAGTTGGAATAGCACCTTTAAAGGCTACTAAGACCTGAAAGATGGTACAAAGAGTAAGTGCCCTGTAGGTTGGCTAAAAACTTTACCCAAAAGACTGTTAGGAGAAAGTATCGCAAATACTAGTTACTATCTAAAGAGATATAGTCTAAATGCAAATGCAATGTTTAAAAACCAATATGTCGTTTTATTGATATCATCCAAATCGTCAAACCTTTCTTTGAAAAAAAAGTCCTATAAAAACCAGCTAATTCATCTTTCGAAATGGACTCAGCCTTAATCCCCTACCATCAATCCAATTGATCTTGAAATGGAGCCTCTAAGACTTCATTAGCCCTTTAGAGAAGTTACAGGAATTAACCCGACACAAAGTGTCATCTATTGTTTCTACTCATTAATTGATTACCTCTTAGATTTTTTTTTTTTAACCGAATCCCTTGTCCCTGACTGGTAATTATATACCATAAAGTGTTTTCCCATCTGGATTTCACCTTTCCCTGAAAAATAGACAATAAAACTACCTATTGAGGGGGATCAATCTATGAGAAAGTATTTTAAAGAGTTTTGTTGATTATCGATGTCCTATATCTCACTTTTAACTTCTCTTATGTTTTCAGTGTATAGGTTAATTTAAATGGAGTAAGGGAATTAGACCTTTTGATAGAGTAGGACAAAAGGAATCAAGATACTTCCAATGCTGACAATTGCTAAAGATACCAACTTTTCTTATAGAAGATGAAAATTAGACCATAACAATATTTAAGACAATTGGCATTTTTGTGTTTTGAGTAAAAATTTCCACTGACTTTCATGGGTAGTATAACTTTATAGTGTCAGTATTTATAGGGTCTCTCAATTCTGGACCATCCATCTAAGACAAAATTAAAGCCCCTCTTAGTAACATTCGCTTCATGATATAAGGGCCTCCATAATTAGGAGCGAATTTTCCTTTGGAGTCTTGTGCATTGGGGAGATCTTTTCTAGACACCATATCACTTTCTTTAAAGTTCCAAGGCCATACCCTTTTGTTAAAAGCTCGAGCCATTTTCTATTGGTAACATTGATTATGATATAGGGATGTCAGTCTTTTCTCATCAATCAAATTCAACCACTCGATTAGCCAATCAGCTTCATCCAATTGAGTGTCTCATAGTACTCTAAGAGACGAGATCTCAACTTCTACCGTAATACTACCTCAATACCATATACTAAGGAGTAAGGTGTTGTCCCTATTGATGTTATGATGGCAGTCAAATAAGCTATTAGTGTAAACAACAACATTTCATGCCAATCCTTGTATGTAATAGCCATCTTTTCAATTATCCTTTTGAGATTTTTGTTGGCTACCTTGACGGTATCTAGGGTCGATAAGGTATGGAGTTCCTATAAATGATCCTAAACTATCAGTAGAACTCTAACATATGCTTATTGTTGAGATTTGTGCTGTTTTCGGTGATTATTATTTCTAGAGCCCCATATCAAGCCAAAATATCCCTTTTGATGAATTTGACTACTACCCCCTTAGTAACACTTGAATAGGATGAGGCCTCAATCCACTTACTAAAGTAATTGATGGTAACTAGTATGAAGTGATGCCCATTAGATTCCTTTAGAGTAATTAGGCTAATGATATCTATACGCCACATTAAAAATGGCCATGGCATGAACAGTGTATGTAATTCTTGAGGTGAGGCATTAATCTTATTCACATAAACTTGGTATAAGTGACAATGCCTGACATGTTTGATGCAATCTCCTTCCGTCATTGACTAGTAATACCCTAGCCTCATAATTCTTTTTGCGAGCATGTAACCGTTCATGTAAGGCCCACATACTCCTTCATATACTTCCTTCATCAACACCTTTGTCTCTTTGTCATCTACATACCTTAAAAGTGTACCGTCAAATGATCATTGATATAAGGTAGATTCACTTACTAGGAACTAAGTAGCCAATCTCCTGATTATCTTTCTATACTTTTTCTCAACTTCATCGAGGTACGTGTCTTGTTGAAGGAACATTTTAATGTCATGGTACCAAGGCTTTTTGTCATTTGTGCCTTCAATTACCAAACAAAAGGTAAGCTTTTCTTCAACTTCGATTGTCAGCGATTGAACTTCAACTCTACGGATCTTTGGATCATAGATGCCAGAGTGGCTAAGGCATCAACAAATTGATTTTGAGTCTTCAGTACATGAGTAAAAGTAACTTCTTTGAATTTCTCCATTAATTTAGTCAAGTGCTAGTGATAGAGTACCAGTTTAAGATCCTTCGTTTTGTATTCCCCTCGAGCTTAGCCATTAATGAGTAAGGAATCTTCATACACTTCTAACTCTTGAGTGTCCTTATCCCAGGCCATTTTGAGTTCCATGATGCATGCCTCATATTTGGCGATATTATTGGCATATGCAAAAATGAGCCTTATGGCTACAAGGAATTGTATACCTTCAAGGGATACTAATATTAGCTTGATTCCTCACTCGAACACATTAGCAGCTCCATCGAAGAACATCTTCCATTTCGGGAGCTTATCATCTTTTTCTTCATCAGAGCTTCCTTCAACCACTAAGATGTTTTTGTTAAGGAATCTAACTTGTACCACTTGAAGGGTATCATCAAAGGGATTTTCTGCTAATTGATTTGCTAGGGCTTACCCCTTGAGTGAGTTCTAGTTCATGTATGTAATGTTGAACTCCAACAGCAATATTTGCTACTTTGAGCTTCTACTAATTAGGGCCAACTTTTCTATCAAGTACTTTAAGGGATCATGTTAAGTCAGCAATTTAACCTGGTAATAGAGCGTATATTGCCTAAGCTGATGCATTACCTAAACTAAAGAACAACATGTCCTTTGAATTTCCAAATACTTCTGTTCCCCATTTGTAAACTTCTTACTCAAGTAATATATGGCTTACTCTTTTCCTTCATCGTCTTTTCGACTAAGCATACACCCCATGGATTCTGGTAATATTGTGAGGTACAGAAACAATGGCTTCCCAGGTTTAGGAGCTACCAGAATTGGAGGGTCCATGAGGTACTCCTTGATTGTTGTAAAGGCTTACTCACATTTTTCGTCCCAATTTATCTTGGCATTCTTTTTCAACAACTTAAACAAAGGATGGCATTTATCTATAAGTTGAGATATGAACCAAACTATGTAGTTCAAGTGGCCCTATAAGCCTCTAATTTCTTTAAGTGTGCATGGAGGAGGTAAGTTAACTATTGCTTTGACTTTATTAACGTCCACTTCGATGCCCCTTTGGCAGATTATGAAATCCAATAATTTCCTTGAACTTACTTTGAAGGCATACTTCTTTTAGTTGAGCTTAATTGGAATTTTCTCAACCTATCAAACAATCTCCTTGGGTTATTCACGTGATTTTCTCCCTCTTGGACTTTGCAGTCATATCATCCATATATACTTCAATTTCTTTGTGCATCATGTCGTGAAAGATTGCAACCATTGCTCTTTGGTAAGTTGCCTTGTATTTTTTAGTCAGAAAGGCATTACTTTGTAGCAAAATGTGCCTCATATTGTAATGAATGTTGTCTTAGCTTTATCTTCCTCAAACATTCGAATCTGATTATATCTAAAGAATCTATCCATTAAGAAGAAGAGATGGTTCCCTGCTATATTATCCACTAAAACATCAATATAGGGAAAAGGGAAATTATCTTTAGGAGTTGTATGGTTGAGATCTCGAAAATCTATCCACACTTTAACTTTTTCGTTCTTTTTCATCACTAGCACAATGTTAGCTATCCAAGATAATTAGATACTTTAGTGAAACCGACCTCTAGTAACTTTTTTACTTCTTCTTTAATTTTCAACAAGATATCTGGTTGAAATCTCTTTAGCTTTTGCTTCTTAGGTTTGATATCCTCTCGTATAGGTTAGCAGTGGACTGCAATTAATGGATCTAACCCCAGCATATCTTCATAAGATCATACTAACACATCTTGATACTCAGATAGTAGTGTGGTTATTTTTGCCTTCTATTCCTCTTTCAAGTTCCTTCCAATCTTTAGATTCTTGGGGATGTCTTCAGTCTTAACGTTAATTGTCTCAATTGGCTTAGTAGTGGAAATTCTACCAATTTCATGCCTTTGCCAACTTTGTTGTACGTTACTATGGTCATCACTCGCGATGACTAACCTAGTAGGGCTAGAAATAATATTAATATTTTCATCTCTTATCTATACAAGGTATCCTTGGCTTTTGTTTAGAGCATTGGATATAGGCTAAAAAGTATTTAAAGAAAGGGGTATAAGTAAAGAAGGAGTGAAGAGAATGGAGACTGATTTTTATTAAATTAAAAGAGATTCTCTTAAGTATAGGAGAGCAAAGGTAATTATTACAAAACTCAATGAAATACTAAACAATGATTCATCCTTTATCCTAGAGAAGACTTATCACTATTTATAAGGAAGGAGAACCAGTTATTCAGGTGCTGGAGCTTGTAGGATGGGCCTGCTATTTCATTCTTATTGGGAGTGTCCTCTTTGGTAGATTCTAATATCTAAACATTAGCTTGGATGAATGTCTCAATTAGTGGTAGAAAGGTCATCAAGGCATAATACAATCTATCACCTCTATTGCTCCTCGCTTACATGTTTCGCAACTCTTCCATCAAAGTTAGAATATAGCTGAGTCTATAGGTACTAATATGCCCTTCTTTAAATTTTGGCCTTTCATCCTTCTTTTGATTGGTAATGATACATACTTCTTTAAACATTTGGAGCCTAAAATCCTCCTACTCTTTAATGCCAATGTAAGGTATGGCCATCTCTTTATATATTTCATAATCTTAGTCACCTAGAATCGTTATGACTTGGCCATTCGAGATGAACTTAACCTTCTGATGTAAACTTGAAGGTATGGCCCTTACCGAGTGAATCTAATGTCTCCCCAATAAGAGGTTGAAAGTCTTCAAGATGTCTAAGACATAGAATCGGATGTTAAAAGTCGATGGGCCAATGCCAACTGGTAAGTAGCTTTCCCTAATAATTTCCCTTCTAGATTCGTTAAAAGCCCTAACTGTTGTCAAACTCTACTTAATTACAATTGCATCGATACCTAATACATCTAGGGTAGCGAAAGGACAAACATTTAGTGAAAACCCATTTTCGATGAGGACTCTGGAGATGATTATAATGTTTAACCTTACTATTATGAAGAGCGGCTTAGTGTGTTGATTACCTTCCTCACCCAATTCTTCAATAGAGAAAGAAATTTGATCCATAGTAAAGACAAAGTAGGTAATTGATCCCATCTTTTCAGCTGATATTTTATGAGGGACCTTAACCTCCCTCAGAGTTTGGAATAAAGCTTCCCTATGTGGTTCAGATGCCATCAACAAACTCATAAGAGATATTTGAGTTAGAGTCTTAGTGAGTTAGTCCATTATTTTGTACTCATTAAACTTGATCATCTTAGTGAAGACAGTCAATCCTTCCTCATATTCAATTGGTTTGTTACTTAATTCTTTTAGCACATTCTTCCTTTTAAGGTCCTCTTTTGGGTCATAATCTCTACCAGAGCAAGTAATCCCTCCTACGAATGAACTCAATTGCCCCTGGTTAACTACTTGGTAGTTGAGAGGAGCAATTTTGTAGTTTTCAAGTGCTAAGGGTATGTGGAAGGTATACCTTTTAGTCTTTGAAGCTTAATTTTCTTCCTATTTATAGACCTTAAGTTCTTGATTAGAATTGATCAAGTTAATGGTAGGATCTAAGTCGTCAAATATCATGTTGATGATTGAACTATGGTTAAGAAAGGGGTTGTTGTTGACGTTTGGAACTAGGGCTTCTACGAAGTCAAGTTCGATCGAACCTTCATCAATTGGGTCTTGAATTTTATTTTTTAATCTCTAGCATGAGTCAAATGAATGGCCAACCTACCCTAAATGGTATTGAAACTTCGCATTAGGATTGAAAACCCTTAGCCTATACCTTTCATTAGGAAGCTCAAAATGGATCAGATTATCCTTCCTTAATTTTTTAAAAACCTGTCTAAGAGGAACCGATATCCTAAAGAATTATCTAAGGGCCCTGTTTGTTTAAGGCTAGTTCCTAAATTGTTGCTGAAAAGTTGGAGGTTTCGTTTTGAAAGAGACCCGAGTATTAGGCCTAGTGTTTAAATTGACCATACTGACAATAACTTCTCTAGGCTTGCTAGTAATAGGTTTAGCAAAGGTTAGTCTTCTATTTGATGGTTCTTGCAACTTACCGGAAGAGATGGCACTTTCAATTCAATACCTTGCTACTATTACCTCTACAAAACTAGAGGAGGCCTACCGGATCAGGTAAGAGAAATAAGATCTCTCAAGAGTGTTGATGAAAGTTGAAGTTAGCTCTTTCTCAATCATAGGGGTAAATACCCTTGCGACTAGGGATCTCCACCTTTGGGCATACTCTTTGAATGATTCATTATGTCTCTTTCATAGAATGACCAAGTCCATCATGGTTGGTGCTACTTCCACATTAAACTTATACTGTTTGAAGAGTGCCCTAACCAGCTTTTCCCATGTGTTCACCTGGTTCAAGTCTAATTGGGCATACCAAGTCAAAGTAGGACCTGTCAATCTGTCTTGAAATGTTTGCACCATGAGCTGGTCATATTATATGTACTTGTCCATCTTTCATCCGTATAATCTGGTGTATAGTTTAAGGCAGCTAGTCCCATTATACTTCTTTAAGTCAAGTACCTTAAATTTTTCAAAGAAGCTTCCATAGTCATATGCTGAGAAGTTTGTAATACCAGCCTGCTTAAAACCATCATAACCTTCGAGCATTTTCATCCTTTTAATGATATGCTGCATCTACTGCCTTTTTAATTCTTTCAATCTGTCTTGGTCAGCTTTTGGCTTTAGGTTGACTGGGAATGAATAAGTATTCGTCTCAAAAGTCAGGTTAACCTTTAAATAGACCCCTTTTATCTTGAAAGATTTGAAGGCTAGGTTGAGTAAGTAAGACTTCGATGGTTTTTCCATATCGGGCCTTATAGGTTTCCTTGCTTAATGGTGTCGTACATTTGAGTAAAGCAATACTATCAACAAGGAAGCTTAATTGGTTTGTAATTTTTCCTATTGTTCTTTCAAAGGAGAGGAACCTCAACTCAATGGGATCAACAACTTTAGGGTTAACACTGTTGTTATTAGTGTTGATGTTGTTGTTCCCTCGGCTAGCCATTTTGGTTTGAGAGCTGGTTCAGATAGGACTTCTCTAGAAGGTTTAACGTTTGAGAGCTATCTTTATAGCCTGGTTTAAGATCACTTCTCAACAAGTTAGCAGACATATATTTTAAAAAGATGAGATGAATGAAAAATAAATAAATAAATGTACAAGAATGCAAAGATGTATGGCACACGAATGCAAAGAAACAAAACTGACAATTAACCAGCAAGATGGCAATTTCATTCATTATTTTGCAGCTTTCAGAGTTCCCTTTTACATTATTTAAAAAAGAAAAAATACATTGTTTCTAAAAGTAATCCTATTTCTAAACGTTTCTCTAGTGCTTCGTCGATGTTCCTTTCTGTTATTTACTAAATCTTACTAGTACTTCCTTCCTCTTTCTTGGGCTAGGCTCATATACTTCTTCAAGTTCTTTTAGCCTTCTCTGGGTCATTTTCAATTGACGTTCTAAGGCTTGGGAATGCTATATGAATTCCCGAAAGAGGTCTTCTCACGTATTGCACTCTTCATAGATAACTTCTACATAGGCTTGTACTTGGTCCATATAAGTCTTGATTTTAGAGTTTAGTTCAACTGGCGTAGGTTGTATGACCTCCGATGCTCGATACCGAATCTCTCCTGCCTTATAAAGTTGATCGTATAGATATTCTTTGGTGACCCCATGCTTGTCCACTTCTCCCATCCATTCTCCCAAATCAATGTTAGGGCTGACAGTCCTTGTTTCCCATGGTTTCTTAATAAGCCAAAGTTTGGATATCTTTTGTGACACTGGAAGCTAAAGGTCTTCATAATCCAAGGTTGTGATACCTAGTGGGGACTTGTAAACTATGTCTTGAATTCCCCCAAACTACTTGATAATGTTGTTAGGGTAGTGGCCTGTATACCATTTCATCCTAATTAGGGGTATTACTTGATAATTTTTATAGACTAGGATTACCCTCTTAAAGTTGCTCCACCTGGCTATCCAAAAGATATCGGTGACTTGGAAATTTTACAAGACTTCCACCTAGCAGTAAGTGGACTTCTCTTCTAGGAGATGGACTGTATCGATGAAAGACTTGATTAAATCAATCCCGTAAGCAAATTCTCCTCAAATTAAGTTAAGCCCAAAACACTTCATGTGGCTTGCAAACCAAACCATTAGCAATGCCATGCTGATCTTTACTGCACTATTATTTTTCTCTTTCAAAATGTTTAGGGTTTTAATTTGTTATGCGATGAGGGCCAAGACGTACGATTTGCCCTTAAGCAACTGGCCTACTAACTTTACAACCCTAAAATGGATGAGGAACTTTACATTAGGGAATAAGAGAGTCATGAATGTAACTAGGATAAACACCTTTATTTTGATATGTCCCTAATGTTACGCCCCGAACAGGAATAGTCATAACAGTCCCACCATATAAACTAATTTATGATAGAAGCTAACCTCATAACTGCTATGTTAAATACAATCCACATAAGGCGTACACAACTCAACCAGCTTGAAGTATCTATTCTAATACCTGTAAGTAATCAATCTTATGGTATAGCGTTACAAAATACCTGTTCTATCTACCTGTTGTCTCATAACATAACTGTATTTATATAAACGTCTCTCCTCCAAAGTTAAATGTATAATCAGAGTTTACCAAAAACCATAGGTTTTACAGACTATTTACAATAAATTAGGAAACTAGTGGGTGTCCCAAGGAATTCCCAGTTAGTTTTTTCAAAATTCAAAAGATAATTCAAAAGCATAGGTTAAGCTAATTCTTTATTCCTCACTCTCCCAAACAACAGCATACTAACCTAGAGGTGGTGGTATCAGAACATCCTGGTCTTTACTCAGTACCTACAAAAGAGTCTATGGAGATGTAAGTACAACTAGCTTAGTAAGTAGGATAGAATCAGAACAGTACCAAACAATCACAAGCAAGGTTATTAATTATAATGAAATGCAATACAATCAATCATATGAAACATCGCACAATGTTATTCAGTTCATTGTGATGTTAGAGACATTGCATCTGCTTTAACCCAAATTGAGGAGTTTTATCGTAACTCAAATCAGACCAAATCTAAGCTTGTGCAATGGAGAACACTAATGTATATCATGGGTAAGGCAATGGGTCTCAAAAAGGAAGAAGATGATGTAAGGGGTTTTAAAGGTCAATGTATATGGATATCACACACTAAGACACAAATACAGTCAAGGAATGAGCTCGAAATAGGCTTCAATACGACTCACAAACATTAAATGTTGCTCAAGGTTTTAAATAAGAGGTTAGATGCAACTCACTAACTCACTCAAATGAAGGGTTCTCTACGATCTCAAGGACAAGATCGATAAGAATGTAGGAAAGATTAAAGAGTTTGTTCACTACTTAATAATCCCGCAAAAGGCAAGCTCTAAGAGCTTAAGTGTAACTTTACTTGAACAAGGAAAGTTTTCACTATAAAAAAGAATGATTGTCTTACTTCTTATATTCTAATATCCTTCTGATTTGTACAATTTTTGCTATTTATAGCAAGTCCTAAACCCTAGTGGCAAAACCATAAATAATATACAAGGCTTTTAACCCTAAAGAATTATGCCCATAAATAAAATAAAGGAAAACATGTACAAGAATACAAAAATGTACGTTTTACAGGAGAAGTCGGCATGTCCTAGAAGGTGTAGTATTTGAACTAGACAGGGTCGGCAGTTGGATGTACAGGTTCGGGAAGAAGTCCCTGAAGTCTCGCGTGGTTTGGCTGAAACATTAGAGAGGTCGACCCATAATTGCCAAGTTCTATAGTTAGTTAACACTAGTCTCTCTATACTGTGTTAAGTGGATCCTACTCTCAACAACGTGGTTTCTCGACTACTCGGTCAATGACAGACTTGTTGTCGAGTGGTTATTTTTGTTCCTCTTGTCCTTCTAGCTTTATCTCTGCCCTGGTAAGCATTGATCAGCCTCAACTTGGATATAGTCGGAGGTTGATTCCCATCATTACCACGGGTTTGAAAGGAAGTCGTCCTCGACGTTAAACATTGAGCATGGGCCAAGATGCCGAATAAGCTCCTCTTCCCTTTTCGCTTCACCATGGGTACCGAGTGTTTCTGGATTTCCTTAACACTCATGGGGGTCAAGCAATAGCTCTTCGCATCTTTTCGAACAGTGTAAGCGTTGAGGAAGCTGTCATGGGTCACTTTCCGATCATACTCCCATGGTCAACTAAGCAGTAAATTTGTGGCATTCATAGAAACCACATCGAATTCAATCTCATGCTCATACCGTCCTGCTTTGAATGCGATCCAAGCTCGCTTATGCACATGGACCATACCCTTGCCATTAAACCACTTCAATCCATAAGGTTGAGGGTGTGGATAGGTCAACAATTCCATCTTTTGTACTAACTCGGAAGAGACGATATTAGTGTAGCTACCTCCATCGACAACTAGGGAACAGGTCTTCCCATTCACTAGGCACCGCATGTGAAATAAATTTTCCCTTTGTTTGGGATATGCCTTCAAGTTAGCTTGTGTCACCATGGCTAAGAGTTCATCCGGATTTTTGGCATAGACATCTTCTTCTATCAATTTGTGTTTCGAACTCTTGTTACTTTGACTTTCTACTTGAGCCTCGAGTCATTCGCCCTTCAGGACCATGACCCTTTTATTCAAGCATTAGGATGCAATATGTCCGTAGCCTAAGCATTTGAAGCACTTTACATCTTGGGCTTTGTTGCTGGGTGTCTTCTCTTTCTCGACATGGACTAGTCAGCTAAGCTCTCCCTTCTCCATCCTCCTCTTTAGCCCTTTTCTTTTGATATACCTCTCAGGCTCAAGGTTGCCTTATTAAGGTCGGCTACTCGACCTCTGATTCCTCCTCCTCCATTGTCTCTTCACTCTTAACACCAAATTGATTAGCTTGTCTAGAGAGTTGAATGACTGCAATTCAACTATGTCGGCAATATCATCTCAAAGTCTACTCAAGAACTTAGTAATGGTGCAATCCTGTAGCTCAACAATCTCACATCTTGTCATCAAGGTCTCAAACACTTGCAAATACTCTTCAACAGTATTTTGACCTTATCTTAAGTATTGGAACGCATGGAGCATCTCTTGCTTGAAGTAAGTCAGCACAAAGCATTGATTCATCAATCACTTCATAAGCCTTTATGTTCTGATCGACTCCTCTCCTTTAGCATCTCGCTTGGCAATCAACTTATCCCACCAAAGGCTTGCATATTCAATGAAGGATAATGAAACCAGCTTAACCTTTGTTCAATCATCACACTCATAGCACTCAAACAACTTCTTGACTCAAAGAACCCAGTTAAGGAACTCTTTAGGTTGGCTACTTCTACTGAATATCAATAGTTTAAGTTTAATATTATCAAGTCCTCGGCTAGGTGCTCGAGGTTCATCCCTTGCATTCTACGTTGGTCGATTTACCTCAAATCGGCTACTTCTGTTAGAGCTCTACTCAACTACATCTCTTCTTAGCCTCAGCTTTCTTCTCTAGGCTCCTTGGTTCAACTTAGAGTCAACACTCTTGTCATTGCCTCTTCTTGGCATTGGTTGGTATTCTCTTCTTCTCAGCTTGGTAGCTCTTCTTAGCTATCACTCATAGTTATCTAGCTCATTTGAACCACTTCCACTTATGGGTGTTAATTCCCTTCTTTTATCTTAGCCATCACGTCTACAGCCCTTGACTAAAACAGTGAGTTCTTAGATAAAGTTAGTGAGATTCTGAATATGATATTCCAAGTTATCAATACGTCGTCTCAATCTTCCGTGGAGACTATCACCGATGTTGTTGACATTATCTTCTGACATTCTTATCCGTACAATAATTTTCCAGAAAAATGAACAAACACGTTTTACAACAAAAACACTACAGCAACTAGAATCAACTACTAAAATTACTATTACTTGACTCAACAATACAATACTACAACTATGAAAAAATACTAACACATTACACTACAAAATGACGACTAACAGAAATGTCCAAACTACGAATCAAACTTTGAAGAATCATTAGCATGCGTATCTCCCCAAAGCTCTGATAACAATATGATTTGTATTACGGGCAGGGCAGCGGATCTCAAAAAGGAAAAAGATGATACAAGGGGTTTTAAAGGTCAATGTGTACAGATATCACACACCAAGACACAAACACAATAAGGGACTGAGCTCAAAATAAAGTTCAATATGACTCATAAATGCTAAATGTTGCTCGAGGTTTTAAATAAGAGATTAGATGCGACTCACTAACTTGCTCAAATGAAAGGTTCTCCACGATCTCGAGGATAAGATCAATCAGAATGCAAGAAAGATTAAAGAGTTTGTTCACCACCCAATAATCCAGTAAAAGGCAAGCTCTAAGAGCTTAAGTGTGACTTTGCTCGAAAGAGGAAAGTTTTCACTATAAAAAAAAATGATTGTCTTACTTCTTATATTCTAATATCCTTCTAATTTGTATAATTATTGCTATTTATAGTGAGTCCTAAACCTTAGTGGCAAAACCGTAAATAATATACAAAGCCTTAAATCCTAAAGAATTGGACCTATAAATAAAATAAAGGAAAACATATATAAGAATACAAAACTGTATGTTTTACAGGGGAAGTCGGCATATCCTAGAAGGTGTAGTATTTGAACTGGACGGGGTCAACAGTTGGATGTATGGGTTCGGGAAAGAGTTCCTGAAGTCTCGCGTGGTTTAGCTAAGACACCAGAGAGGTCAACCTATAATTGCCGAGTTTTATAGTTAGTCGACACCAGTCTCTCCATGCCGTATCGAGTGGATCCCATTCTCGGCAACGTGGTCTCTTAACTACTCGGTTGATGACAGACTTGTTGCCAAGTGGTTATTTTTCTTCCTCTCGTCCTTCTAGCTTCAGCTCTACTCCGGTAAGCATTTATCAACCTTGGCTTCGAACAGGTCTGCCTTTACTTGGATGTAGTCAGAGGCTGATTCCCATCAAAACACCCTCCTCCTGTGACCGCCTTCGAACTATGGCCTCCACCCTTATCGCAACCTCTTCGCCTATCTCTTAGTTCAACTAAGGATGGGGAAAGAAGTTGGTATTTGGCCTAACACTCCTAATCATTTCCTCTAATGGGTGTTATGCATGTCCGGGTTTCATTGTAGTCGAATAATCATTAATTCTAATCAGGGGTGGCCAAACAAGTTCATACAATATAGAAACGATGCAAACATGTAGAACAACACAGCAAGAAGTTAAACTCCTGTAACAACTAAGTATCATACACATATACGGCATGGGTACAAACAACTAATAACAAATATAACCAAAAGTACTCTTGAGTCTTCAGATATTTTAATGCAATATCTTTATAAGCAGTAAAGCTATAATCCCAACTTACTTGTTCAAAAACTCACTACGGAACACTCGAGTTGTCAACAATCTGACCACTAAGGAATTCTATATATACAAAACCCAAATTTAGTTTTCGTAATAGTTACGAAAGTATTAGAGTTTGATCTAAAACGATTATATATATATATATATATATTACCATAATAATATATAGTTTTATTATTATATATATATTAAGTTAAGTTATTAATTATTGATAATATACGTAATTTATACTATTACGTATTACATATCATTTTGATCATATCAAAACATACTTCTAATTGGTTAAATCACATTTCAATTTCGATAGGATTACCGCAATACGTACATTCTAGAATATTATAAAGTTATAGGTTATATTACCTAAGATCGTCCGATTTTAATAAAATTAGTATCAACGGGTTCATACAAACCTAATGATACGTATTACAGGTCGTATTTCTAGAGATGACTTTTAAAGGGTTGTTCAAGCTTTTACTATAGTTATACGTATCTATATAAATATTATCGTATTATACGTAATTTAAGTCATTAAATTGTATTTTACCCGATTTGTCAATATAATACTATAATATAAGTATTATCTATCCTTAATATATATATAACATATCATAGTCAGTAAAATATCATTAATTATATTAAAAATACACTTGATATCTAATCTAATCAGTACAGCCATACATAGTTTTTTTTCAACTATTTATTACATTTTAACCTATTATTACCAAAAATACGTCCCGATTTGTAATTTAAGTCATTTTACTACGTAAATTCATAATAAATAGTTTAAGTCATCAAATAATTTCTTGAAAATTTCTATAAACTCCTAAAAATATGGGGAACTCAATTATTACTTGATTTCAAGTTTTCAATTTATCGCCTATATATTTGCATTTATGATTTTACCCTTGAATTATCTTAATTTACCCAATTATGATCCTTTTTGCACCAAATTGATTTTAACCTATCCCAACAATATTATTATTCATTGGAAATTAGTACATGTCCCTTTCATCATGTAATTTCACAATTTCATATTTATTTTACAATTTCAACCTATATTCGAGCTATTTTTAGGCCAAAAAATGCAATAAATATTAAAAATATTTAAATCAAAATTTAGGCTATATAGTAATTATATATATATATATATCATACACATCATACAGAAAAATTTTAAGTTAGGAATAACATCATTTGATACATTTATTTTGCAAGTTAAACTTCGAATGAACAATAGCTTTCTTAAGCAAGTATATTAAATATTATGAATTTTTCAAAAATAAAAATATCACATGAAAGCATGTTTGAAATAACCTAACTACAATTTTTTTTTTTTCATAATTTTCTAAGTGGATTTGATATTTTTTAGAACTTATTGAAAAATAGGGCAAAATTTTAACTTAGCCGTTCTTAAGTGCTCCCGTGGCTATGGGTTGGTGGGGCTTTATCGGAACCCTTAAAGGCTGGGGGTACTCATTAGTGGTGAAATGGCTCAACAGCTGATCAAAGGATGCCCTAAGAACTAGCTTAGCTCGGCGTGTGCTCTGTTTTTTTCCAAAAAAAATTAAATTCTAATTTTTTTCCTATTTTCCAAATATTTTTTCTATTTATTCTAGGTTTAAACTTACTAAACTGATACTAGTATGCCATGGTTCACTATTTATAGGAGCACTTACTGCTTGAAATTTTTTTTTTTAATCCTTCATTAATGTAAGTAGGAGCTGGCTTCTTCATGTTAATTTGCTCTTAAATTAGAAATTTCAACCTCTACAGCCTGCCACAATTGAAGTCATGATGTTTCTTAATTTTTCTGAAATTTTCTAACTGCAATCTTGGCTTATTAGATAAATTTTCCAATTATTTTAGTATTTTAGGTATACTTTATTAATATTTAGTTATATAGTAATATACAAGTATATATATCATGTGTATATATCACATGTAATATACAACTATACTCATATAATTAAGTTCCTAACATATCTTTTATTTTTAAGATAAAATTCTTAGTTATTTTCATGAATTCAAGACACAATATTTATAATTAATTAATTTAGGGTTAATTTATAAGTATAATTATTATTTATACTGGGTATACTCATAAAAATACATGTATATTCATATAGTAGCTTATATTATATTATCTCATTTTATAGTATAATTTACTTATTTCTAAGTTCTCATCGCATTCTAAACTCGATTTTAGGAGTTCGGAGCAATTTGATATTATATTAAATAATCATATTTCTAGGGTTAAAATTGAGATTTTGGATCACTATTTTTAAAATCTAATTTCACTAAGTTATTTCGACTAACTTTTTTATCTTAATCGTAAAGTTTAGACTCAATCGGATAATTTTCCCTAAATGCCCTAAATCTAAACTTGGTTATCCTAAACTTAGTTTTAGAGGCTCACATTTTCACGCTCCTTAAGAAAGTTTTGTCCTCAAAACTTTGATTCTAAACACATTAGCTACTTATCTATTGATAAAAATTATTATTTACCTTTTTCTTTGAAGAGTTGCGGGTAACGATTCTACATCCTTGACTTCAGTTCCCAAGTTGGCTCTACCGTTAGACCACTACCCCATTAAACTTTCACATACTCTAGTTCTCGATTTCTTAACTTCTAAATTCGATTTTCCAAGATCTTGATTAGCCTTTCCTCAATGGTATAGTGCTCTTGTAAGCCCATTAATGTTAATTCCATGACGGTATTTAGATTCTTCATGAACTTTCATAACATTGACATATGAAATACGTCATGATATCTAGCTAAAGTTAGAGGTAAAGCAATTCGGTATGCAACATTTCCAATTCTTTCTAAAATTTCAAAAGGTCCAATATATCGAGGACTTAACTTTCTTATAATATCAAAACACTTAAATCCTTTAAATGGATTCATCTTTATATATACATGATCTCCTATAGCAAATTCTATAGGTTCCTTTTCAAATCAGCCCAACTTTTGTATCGATCATATGCTGCTTTCATCCTTTGCCGTATTATTTTAACTTTATCATTCATCTGTCCAATCATATCAAGTCCTATCATTGTGTATTCATCATTTTTCCAATATAGTGGTGATCGACATTTTCTTCCATATAAAGCTTCATATGGTGCCATCTGAATCGTCGCTTGATAACTATTGTTATAAGAAAATTCTACTAATGGCAAATACTGACCCATTCGCCACTAAAGTCCAAAATATAATCTCTTAACATATCTTCAAGTGTTTAAATAACTCTTTCTGACTGTCCATCAGTTTGTAGATGATAGGCCGTGTTAAACTGTAGTTTAGTTCCTAAAGATCGATGTAAACTTTCCTAGAATTTTGATATAAATCGGCTATCTCTATCTAATACAATGCTTATCGGCACACTGTACAATCTAACAATCTCTCTAATATACAGTTGTGCCAACTTTTCCATTGAATCATCAGTTCGATAGGGTAAGAAGTGAGCACACTTTGTTAACCTATCTATGACAACCTAAATTGAATCATAATCACGTCTAGTCCTCGGGAGTCCTATTACAAAATCCATTGTAATATGATCCTACTTCCATTGAGGTATTTCTAACGGTTGTAATAAACCACTAGGTCTCTAATGTTCTACTTTTACTTGTTGGCATGTATATCACCCAACCACATATTGTGTATAAGCCCTAAAGTTAAGCCAAGTGACTATAAGATTGAACTTAGAATACAAAGTTTAGGGCGATCAGTTAAAGGATCCAATCAAACCTAAATTATAAACTATGGATAGAAATATTAGTAAAAATGACCCCGTAAACTTGAATTTAAGAAAATAAGTAATAAAATAGGAGACTATAAAATTTTCAAATTTTAAGTATAATAATTATTAATTATCGAAAAAGTGAATAGTGTAATCTAATAACTAATAAATTATTAGAGATAGATTATATGTATACTAAAAATCATAAAACGACCTAAATAATAATTAGAAATGTTCACATGTATCCCACATGTATTTACGTGTAGATAAAATACGCGAAATTTCTTAAAGTGGCTAAAAACTTATTAAATAATTAAAGAAAATTATTAATTAATTAAGGAAAAATTAGAGAAATCTGGAATGATGTAGATTTGGTCGTAGCAAGTCAGGAGTTGAATAAGAAAAATTAGCCAATTAAAATCAAGCAATACAAAAGCAAAAAATCAAGAGAATTGGGCAATGTCTTATTTAATTTAATGCATATTAATTATCATGAAATTCTATAAATAGGGAAAAAATTTACAAAGCTCCTTTAGACAGTTAGAAATCAGAGAAAAATAAGGAGCATCGAAATCCAAGAGAAAAACTAGAGTAAAAAAAAAAAAAAGAAAGAAAGAAAACTTGTATAGTTAAGGCTAGTGAGTTAAACCTACGAGCCACCACTACCTGGGACCAAGCCACTACCACTGCCCCACTCTAGACCCACCGCCTAGACCGGCTGACACACCTGGATCGGTGTTGGAAGGCCAAAAGCCATTGAACCAGGTGAGTCTTTCATCTGCTCTGATTTTGTATAATTTTGTAAAATTATTTATTTTGTCTAGAAAATTATGAAATTTATTTTGAGGTTTTATTGTATGTATATTTAGGGAAAAATAGTGATTAAGTATAATCACATTTGAAAATATAAAGTTCTTAAAAAATTAAGTAAAACCGAGCATGATTAAAATTAGAAACAAATAGGTTTAAGAGTGTAGTTTGGAACTCAAATTTTTTCTGTAAAATGCTTAAGTGATATAGAACAGTGCTATGAAGCCATTTTTTTTTAAATTTAATTTTCAAATTTTTGGTAAATTTTTAGCCCTAAAATGATAGAAAAATTAGGTAATTTTGGGTTAATTAGCTGATTAAGACATTAATTATTGATTTAAAAAATAATTAAAGGGTTAGGGATGTTAATCTCTGATGTGGAAACCTAATCCTAGCCTTTGGAGTGTTAAGTGTAAGTAATGAAGGAATTATGTGCTAATTGTAGAAAATTAGGAATATTATAAAAAATTAAGTTTAATTAGATAATATAATAATAGAAATCAGAATATAATAAATCTGAAATAAAATTTAATTTTAGGTAATTGTATAAAAAAATGTAAGATTTTCTCACATCGAAAATAAATCCGATACCCCAATTGGAATTAGCATGTACCGAACAGTTTAGAATACTAAATTAAGATCTAATAGGATACTAGAATACTCGAGCTTAATGTGATTAATTTCACATTAGGATTCGAGCATATTTAAGATTCTAGAATCAAAACTAGAATCTAATTTAAAAACCGAACCTCAAAATAGGGTAGAATGAATCATTAATAAATAATAGGCCTACATGGAAAAAATAAGCTAAATTATAACTTAGAATATGAATCATTAAAATATAAGAACTAAAAAGACCTATTTGTATTATAGGATATCCAAAGACAAATCGGCTTACAATTGAGTGATTGAGCGACTAAGAAACTCCAAGTAAGTTGGGTTATTACTTACTGTATTAAAGTGCTATTTTATGGTAGTCAGAGACTTAGAATTGTATATGGTTGTGATTCTAAGTAGTTTACGCATGTGTTTGATGTATCTGAATGCGTATTGAAATTTGTGATGTGATTGATTGAATTGGTGTGAAATTGTTTAAACACCTTAAATGAAATTTAATCTTATTCGACTCTAATAACCAAAAATGTCATGCATTGCAACCTGTTAAGAGATCATAGGATTCTCCAACCAGATACCGACTCCTTCGAAAGGGATAACACAGGATTGCATAATGATCCCTTCTTCATCCTTAGTCGAACTAAGTGACAGGAGAGGAGGTTGTGGTGAGGGTGAAGTCAATGGTTCGAAGGTAATCACAGGAGAAGCAGTGTCTCCATTGCATAAGCCTGGGTTTGGTTGTGAGCTGTTGCATAATATGGAAACTCCTTAACCCGGATTAGAGCAGGTGAAATTTCTCTGATTTCGCAACGGACCGGACTACATTGTACAATGACACTTAATTGTTGCATTGCATTAAAATAATTGCTTGATAATCTTGTTTGTGTTTGTATACTCTCATAAGTCTCCGATTCAACTTACTGAGCTGTAGTTACTCATACCCTTATAGATCCTTTTGCAGGTCCTGATTTCTGATTACTGCAAGTATTATGGCGCTATAAAATTATCCAGAGGTTAGTTCTTCTAAATCCAGGGGTGTGAAGATCAATTGGCTTAGCAGTAGATATGTAGTTAGTGTGTCCTTTGTGGTTTAAAACTGAAAGACTGGCAGCTGTTATGTAAACTTAGTAAACCGTTATGTTTAAGTAGATCTTCCTAGGAAGTTCTATGGACTTTATATATAATTATGTATGTTTATTAAAAATTTGTGATAATTACTATGTTTGTAATTAAACACTTAAATGGGGCTGTTTACTTCAAAGCGAAGAGTCGTCGACGCCTAGTGTAGATTATGTCTATGGTAGGTACTGTGAGGCCAGTTACTATCATAGAATTGTTTACACAACGGGACTGTTGCGACTCTATGACTTCGGTGTGTAACATTGTGCTACATCTTTTTTCATGCCTTTTCACTAAAATAATGATTTCAAATTGTGGTACATCTTATTCCTACCAAGATGCAATATGTAACCCGTGTCATGTGCTTCGATCATTATTTCATTCCTCAGCTTTGAATTACTAGGCATACAAACTCTATTCTTATGTCTTAACACACTTTCAACATCAATTTTAAAGTTACGTACATTACCTGTATTCAACTTTTCCTTGATTTCCTTCAATCTTTAGTCCTCATCTTGTTGAAGCTTAATTCTCTTGATCAGGTTGGTTGTACTACTAAACTCATCAACTATACCTCAATTTTATGCCATCTGAATTCAATTTCCAACTTTTCAAATTCTTTGATCAATTTACATTAAGTAGTGAGTAACGAGGCCACTTCTTTATAATTTTTGCAACTCAACGCATTTGCTATGACATTGGCTTTGCTAGGATGATAATTTATGGTCAAATCATAATCCTTAATTAGTTCTAACCAATGTCTTTGTCTTAAGTTCAACTCTTTCTTAGTAAAGAAATACTTCAAACTTTTATGATCTATGTATATCTCATAATGTTGCGCATATAAGTAATGTCTCCAGATCTTTAAAGTAAATACTACAGGTGCTAATTCTAAATCATAAGTCGGATAGTTCCTCTCATAAGGCCTCAGTTGTCTAGATGCCTATGTTAGCACTTTCCCATCTTGCATCAATATGCATCCCAGTCTACTTTTGAAAGCATCATTATATATACAATAAGATTTACATGGATCTAGTAAAATAAGTATTGGTGTAGAAATCAAACGATCTTTCAATTCTTGGAAACTTTGTTCACATTTATCACCCCATTCAAATTTAACATCTTTCTGCGTTAGTCGAGCCATAGGTTTGGCGATTTTAGAAAAATCTTTTATAAATCGCCTATAATATCCCGTCATTCCTAGAAAACTTCTTATTTCCTTTATAGTAGTTCACTATTTCCATTCAGCCACTGCTTTTAACTTTTTGAGATCAACTAAAATTCCTTCGCCCGATACAATATGTCCCAAAAATGATATTTTATCTAGTCAAAATTCACACTTACAGTTTAGCATACAGATGATTGTCTCTTAACTTTTGAAAAGCCAAACGTAGATGATTGGCATGATTCTCCTTAGTCTTGGAATAAATTAAAATATCATTAATGAATACCACAACAAATTTGTCTAAGGTTGATAGATCCGATTCATCAAATCTATAAACACAATTGGTGCAATCGTTAAACCGAAAGGAATTACTAAAAACTCGTAGTGCTCATATCTAGTTTGGAAAGCTGTATTTGGTACATCCTCCAGCTTAATTCATAACTGATAGTATCTAGATCTTAAATCAATTCATGAAAATACAGTGGCACCATGCAGTTAATCAAACAAGTCATCAATCTTGGGTAATGGATATTTATTCTTAATAGTCACCTTATTTATTTCCCGATAATCAATACACAACCTTATGGTTCCATCCTTCTTTTTCATGAATAACACCAGCCCTACACTGGGTTGTACAAATCATTTGTCCAATAGCTCCTAAAGTTGCTTCTTTAGCTCTTGAAGTTCTGTCAGTGACATTCGATATGGAGCTTGTGATATTGGTTCAGTTCTTAGCACCAATTCTATAGAAAAATCTAACTCTTATTATGATGCTAATCTAAGTAATTTTTCCGGAAAGATATCAAGAAATTCACTCACCACTGGTATTTCTGATACTTTTGGGGCTTCCTTCTTTTCCTCAATAGCAAATATCCAACAGAATTACCATTCTTCAGTAACTTCACTTCTTCTATTACTGATAATCTTAGACTTCGCTCACCCGTTTCTCCTTGAAATATGACCTTACCCTCATCTAAGATTATGTTCTTATTTTGGCAATCTACTATAGCTCTTTGTTTAGACAACCAATCTATTCCTACAATGACATCATATCCTTTAATTGGTAATACTATGAGTTTTATTGCAAATTCTTGTCCTTAGATTTACAATTATCCATTATCTACTATTTCTCGTGTTAATACTTGTTCTCCTATAGGTGTTCTTATTCTATATGTAGATTTGACTTCACTTGTCTTGATTCCATTTCCTAAAACAAACTCCTGACTACTAAACGAATGTGATGCTCCGGTGTCAAAAAATGCATAAGCAGCTCATCCATTTATAAGTACATTTCCTAAAACAATTACTATTACTATAGTTATCTACTTCTTAAGTACTACACTTAAGTCACATATTTTCAATGTCCTTAACATCATCTACACACATATATGTATAACTAACTCATTGATAAGTAAAAGTTACGAGTTAGTTTTACGTACCTATTGTTAAGCCTTGGTCAATTCCATCAATCTCCATTTCATCATCCAAGCCATCATAAAAGTATTCCTTCGTCCATTCATCAAAATCCTTAGTATCTTCTTCCATTCCCTTAATTGCAAACACCCATGCTGGTACAGCAATTGTCTCTACTCCTTCAGATTTCTTTTGTCCGGCTTGACCACAATATCTAAAGAAATGTCCTTTCATTCCACACCTATAGCATTTTACTACTTTCATCTTTAGACACTCCCTTAACATATGATTTGGATCACTACATAGATAGCACTTGCCTCTTAACTGAGCGCATTGCTTAAGGAAATTTTGAGCTCCACATTTCCAGCATCTCACATTTCCCGCCTCATCATAGAAATTAAATCTAGTCTATTTGAAGCAGGGCCACTAATTATAGCAACTAGCTTCTTTCCTCTCTGGCTTAAGTTATTATTTGCACCTAAAAATATTCTCTTAAAAACAGGCCTGTATTGATTAACTTTCCTCAGTTTCTTACTCCATTCATTTTGCATGGCCAGTCGATTATTCTCTAATTTACGTACCTTATCCACAATCTAATGATAAGTGGTAAATCCATAATCCATTAACTTGCATCACATTGTAACATCAAATCCATTAAGAAAAAGATCCTTCTTCAGCACCTAATTATCCCTATACGACTTAAGCACATATTGCAACAACTTGTTAAACTTATTCTCATATTATAATACACTCATAAGTCCTTTCTTTATTTCCATTAACTATCAAGTCATCTGATTTTGCATATTGATAGGGAAATATTGGCTCTTAAATGCTTCTTGAAATACTTACCATGTAATGGGGCTTAGTATTATTCTTACCGTCGAGTCCCACCAGACTTATACTCCTATCTTTAGTAAGAAAGTGCCATAAGAGACTTTTTTATTTTCAGAAATCTTATATGCCTCAAAATTACGCTCAATCTGAGCTAACCAATCATCAGCTAAAGCGGGCTTTCCCATTTCACCTTCAAAATACCAATTCAATTTTATAAACTTGGGAAGTCGACTTGTATCTTAGGGTCAAATTACTCTAGGTTCAGCCTCTGTAGGCCTTTGGTTCATCACATTTCCACCTGTGATCAAGTGTTGGATTAAAGCTCCTTACTATTGGATCATGTTATTCATATTGGCCAACATTTATCCAAACTAAGTTGGGTCCATCATGTTCGGAGCAGGTGGTGATATGTCATTTCTAGGTGGTTCTGATGGATTAGGTGGGTTAGGAGGCAGTACTTCTCCTTCAGGTTGGTTACTTCCATTTCTGTTTCAATTTGCTTCCTCTACCATATTAAGAGTCACAATTCACTAATTATCAATCCTACACTCACAATATGTGTACCTAAGGTTAATATCTGACCTAAGCAATTCATATTCACATATAAATTAATTACTCTCTACATTAGCAATACACAACTATAGATTTCCTCATCAAGGATCTTAATCAACACAAGATCTGTAATACTTCATTCCTGTATGAGTAATGATATATTCATATATCACTCGTTACACACTTTACGTATTCAAATATATACCTATACGTCATAAACTCATCGCATTTCACTTGTAACATTTATGTGATATCCATGGTGATATCTCATATAGATATAAAATAATAGGGACATGTACTTTACAATAATCATAGGATAATTGATATTTTACATTCAAAAGATCACATTACTTTATTTACAACGTCAAATTACACATCTAACATCTGATTATCTATGTACATCATTTACATACTTAGTAGCCACAACATCCAAAAGTGCATTAGTTATATTCAAAAAGTCAAAAGCACATCAAAATTGGTAGGGGAAACCTAGATACATCAAATGACTAGGTCAGGTGATATCAAAAGCCCTAGACTTGTCTTCTTACTTTTAGTTATCCACACTATCTAAAGTTGCTACATCTTCTAAGGGAAACCAATCTCCTATCCCAATTTCATCAAACCCTAAGCTAACCTCTACTATTACAGGAGTATCTAGTATGACCACTACTTCGTGCACCTCACTTCTACTATCCTAGGCTCCATCTTCTGCTTCTGCTTCTACTTCCTCTTCCTCCGAGTCCTCCTTAAGATCATCATCATTATTCACTCCTACATTTGGCTGTGCTTCTTAGGATGAATTCTCAAGTAATATTACAGGGGGTTTACACTCATGAGGCTGTAGTAGTACTTTTACACCCTCAGTTTCATCTAAGGGGTATTTGGGAAACTAGATGATTACACCAGGGGGATAGTTTCTAGGGATATGAGGTACACTTGGGGATACCTGGTTAAAACCTAGGGGATAATTCTTACTTGCCTCTACCAAGGCTGGAAAATATAATATAAGGATCCTTATAGATAACACTCCATTTTCCCAGAAGTACCTTTTCTCATAGGTAGCTATAGCAATATACTCATTATATGTAGGTCCTAACTCATCCCTCATTATCCTCCAATCATCTTACATACTAAAGGACAATCCACGGTTATAATTCTTGATAATCTCATCGATTGTATAAAATATCTTCCAGTTAGCCAAATCTAGTAACAAATTCTACATCTGAATCCTATTCTCAATAGGAGTCTCATCCCCTTCTTATTCAAAATTCCACCATGCATGTAACAAACCAGTCTAACGAATCTGAAATAACAAGTTAAAGTCAATTTATAACTTATTTTACATATATATATATATATAGAAGTTATACATATACCTTATGAATCTAAGTTTTTTATATTCATTATCAACCCCACTCTCAGTGATCCTATTGCCCACTCATTTTAGTTAAACGCTTTAAAGCTTGATTCTTTTAGAACTAGGCTCTGATACTAACTCAGAACTGTTATACCCCGAAGGGAAGGAGTCATAACAGTCCTGTCATGTAAAACTAGCCTATGATAGAAGTTAACCTCACAATTGCTATTGTAGATACAGTACACACAAGGCGTACACAACTCAACCAGCTTAAAGCATCCGTTCTAATACCTGTGAGTAATCAATCATGTGGTATAGCTTTATAAAATACATGTTTTATCTACCTGTTGTCTTATAACACAACTGTATTTACATAAACGTCTCACCTCCAAAGTTAAATGTATAATCATGGTTTATAAAAAAACTGTAGGTTTTACAGGCTATTTACAATAAGTTAGGAAATTAGTAGACGTCTCAAGGAATTCCTAATTAGTTTCCTTAAAATTCAAAAGATAATTCAAAAGCCCAAGTTCAGTTAATTCTTCGTTCCTTACTCTCCTAAACAATAGCGTATTAACCTAGGGGGCAGTGGTATCAAAACATCTTAGTCTTCACTCAGTACCTGCAAAAAAGTCTATGGGGATGTGAGTACAACTAACTTAGTAAGTGAAACAGAGTCAAAAAAGTATCGAACAATCATAAGCAAGGTTATTAATTATGATGAAATGAAATGCAATGCAATCAATCATATGAAATATCATACAATGTTATCCGATCCATTGTATGGTTAGAGAAATTGCATCCACTCCAACTCAGATTGAAGAGTTTTATTGTGACTCAAATCAAACCAAACCCGGGCTTCTGTAATAGAGAACACCCTCCTCCTGTGACAGCCTTTGAACCCCGACCACCATCCTCGCTACGGCCTCCTCGCCTGTCACTTAGTTCAACTAAAGATGAGGAAATGACCATTTTAGCTAACCTCATCGAAGGAAATCAGTATTTGGTTTGACACTCCTAATCATTTCCCCTAATGGGTATTATGCATGTTTGATTTCGTTATAGTTAAATAATCATTAGTTGTTATCAAGGGTGACCAAACAAGTTTATACAATATAGAAATGATGTGAGCATGCAGAACAGCATACCAAGGAGTTCAACTCTTGTCACAATTGAGTATCATACATACACACGTCATGCATACAAACAACTAATTACAAACACAACCAAAAGTAATCTTAAGTCTCTAGATACTTTAATATAGTATCCTAACAAGCGATAAAGCTATAATCCCAACTTACCTATTCAGAAGCTTACCACAAAAGACTCAGGTTGTCAACAGTCTGACCAATGAGGAATCCTATACACACAAAACCTAAATTATGTTATCATAAGTTATTAATTATTGATAATATACATGATTTATACTATTACGCATTATATATTATTTTGATTGTATCGAAACATACTTCTAGTTGATTATATCATTTTTTAATTCCGGTAGAGCTACCGTGATATGCACATTCTAGAATATTATAAAATTATAGGTTATATTACCTAAGATTGTTCGATTTTAATAAAATTAGTATCGTTGGATTTATACAAACCTAACGATACGTATTATAAGTCATATTTCTATATTTGACTTTTAACTGGTAGTTCAAGTTTTTACTACAGTTATACGTATCTATATAAATATTATCGTATTATACATAATTTATGTCATTAAATTGTATTTTACCTTATTTGTTAATATAATGCTATAATATAAGTATTATCTATCCCTAATACACATATAACGTATTTTGGTCAGTAAAATATCATTAATTATATTAAAAATATACTTTATATCTAATCTGATCAGTACACCCATACATAGTTTTTGTTCAACTATTTATTACATTTTAACCTATTATTACTAAAAATACGTCCCGATTTATAATTTAAGCCATTTTACTACGTAAATTTGTAATAAATAGTTTAGATCACCAAATAATTCTCCGAAAATTTCTATAGACTTATAAAAATATGAGAAACTTAGTTATTACTTGGTTTCAGGTTTTCAATTTATCGCCTATATATTCGTATTTATGATTTAACTCTTGAATTATCCTAATTTACCCAATTATGTTCCTTTTTTCACCAAATTGATTTCAACATGTCCCAACATTATTATTACTCACTAAAAATTAGTACATGTCCCTTTCATCATTTAATTTCATAATTTCCTATTTATTTCACAATTTCAACCTATTTTTGAGCTATTTTTAGGCAAAAAAATGTAATAAATATTAAAATATTCAAATCAAAATTCAGGCTACATAGCAATTATATATATATATATATATATTTATTTATCGTACATATTCTACATAAAAATTTTAAGCTAGAAACAACATTATTTGATACATTTATATTGCAAGTCAAATTTCGAATAAATAGTAACTTTCTTAAGCAAGTATATTAAATATTACAATTTTTTCAAAAATAAAAATATCATACGAAAGCATGTTTGAAATAACTTAACTACAATTGTTTTTTTTTTCATAATTTTTTGGATAGATTTGATATTTTTTAGAATTTATTAAAAAAATATGGCAAAATTTTGACCTAACCGTTCTTGAGTGCTCTCATGGCCGTGGGGTGGTGAGGCTTTGTTAGAATACCTAAAGGTCGGGGTTACTCCTTGGTGGTGAAGTGGCTCAACAACAGATCAAAGAGTGCCCTAGGAACTAGTTTAGCTCGGTATGTGCTCTGTTTTTTCCAATTTTTTTAAATTTTTTCCTATTTTACAAAAAAAAATTTCTATTTATTCTAGGTATAAACTTGCTAAACAAATACTAGTATGCCATGGTTCATTATTTATAGGAGCACTTATCGCTTGAATTTTTTTTTTTTTAATCCTTCATTAATGCAAGTAAGAGCTGGCTTCTTCATGTTAATTTGCTCTTGAATAAGCAAATTTCAACCTCCACAACTTGCCACGATTGAAGTCATGATGTTTCTTAATTTTTCTAAAATTTTCCAACTGCAATCTTAGCTTATTGGATAGATTTTCCAATTATTTTAGTATTTTAAGTATGCTTTATTAATATTTAGTTATTTAGTAATATACGAATATATATATCATGTGTATATATCACGCGTAATATACGACTATACTTGTATATTTAAGTTCCTAACATATCTTTTATTTTTAAGATAAATTTCTTAGTTATTTTCATGAATTTAACACATAATATTTATAATTAATTAATTTATGAGTATAATTATTATTTATATCGGGTATACTCATAAAAATATATGTATATTCATATAGTAAATTATACTATATTATCTCATTTTATAGCATAATTTACTTATCTCTAAGTTTCCATCGCATTTCGAGCTCAATTTTAGGAGTTCCAAGTAATTTAGTACTATATTAAATAATTATATTTCTAGGGGTAAAATTAGGATTTTGGATTGCTATTTTCAAAATCTAACTTCACTAAGTCACTTCAACTAACTTTTCTATTTTGGTTGTAAAGTTTGAGCTCAATCAAATAGTTTTCCCTAAATCTAAACTCTGTTGTCATAAACTCAGTTTTAGGGACTCACACCAAGTCTTCAGGATTGCCACAAAAGATGACCCGTTTGCTAGAACTGGGTTCAATGGTAAACCTGGCTTTCAATTTTTCTAATTTATTGTAGTTTTCATTACAACTCTTCAAGGCTTTGTTTACTTTAGCCTTTCTAACCCTTAGGAATCTTAAAAATGCATTTACTAGGTTAACTTCCAAATTTAGAGTGTATATATCCTCCAAGGAAGGGGCTTGAAGTAATTGGGTATACTCTTCAAGCATTGGACTGATTAGGAGAGACCCAACTCGAAAAGCTACCTCTTCAAGTTCCCAAAAGTTAGTTAAGGCTCTAATCAAGTTAATATCAATCTTTACCCTAGGAAGTGATAGAATGAGCCTAATCTTGTTGGTGATGATATCCCGTTTCCTTAGGTTGAAGTATTGAAGCCACTAATCCAAAGCGGGCTTAAGGTTGATGGGCTTGTTGATGAACTTCTCTCTGAAGTGGATGGAGTTGAATGAGCTGGTTATTTTTTAGGTTGGATTATAAAGAAAATGTTGTTACAAGATTGAAAAAAACTGCTATTTACAATAAAGTACGAAATGAAAATGAAAACCTATTTACATCATCTCTATATTTACAACATGATTTACAAGGGAAATTAAAGAAACTCCTAGCTATTACTTCTTTTGTTCTTTTTTTCATCTTGCTTTATTATTTATCGATTTCGATTGTCATGAATGTGTAAAGGGTGGGTTCTAAAGGTCCTTAAGCTTATGTGACATCACTTGTAAAAAAAAAAACACTTTCATTAATCATATGAAGCTTAAGTCGGGGTAGCCTAATAACCTCGAGTGGTGGTTACACCACAACACCTAAAGCCTACATAATGAACCCCTATCCTAAGGTCTTAATACGGTTCAGGTTTGACTGTTTCTACCATACAACCATGATACAAAAAATAAAACCCCCTTTAAATAACTTTAACCCTACAAGAAAGTTAGTATAACTATATACAATTATAGAAAATAATAACAAGCAAATAAATAATAACCAAACAAATAAATAAATTACACTTAATAAGGTGATTTCAAAGAATTAATCTTAAATTTGGAAAGTTGGATGGCTAACTCTCTTGAGGTCTCTAGTAGAGTCGTGATCTTTTCGAGCTTCATTTTTTCCCAGTTTTTATAAGTATTTCCTAAACCGATCAATACTAAACCCTTCCCATTCAATATTGATCATGGACTAATGCTTAAGGAAAACTAAGGTTCTTCTTTTTTGAAATGGAGTTGCCATCCAATCGAGGTTCGGAAATGGTTTAGGTCAAAACTAAACGAGTAAATTTGGTTTTGATCCAAACACTGGTTCATGCGTGAAAAACCGATTTTATAGAAGAAAGGTTTTTTAAAAACTAGAGAAACAGGTCCGGAGATTAGGTTTTTTTAAACCTTTATGGATACCATCAGCTTTCCAAATTTAAACTTAATTCTTTTAATTCACCTTTTAGGATAAAATTTGACATTTAAATAAAGTTATTTTTACCAATTTGAATAATTTAAAAAAAAATGGGAAAAAACTAAATTTTTCGTTTTTTACTTTATCTTGGAGGTGTCTACATACATACTATTCGCAATAAGACATATGTAGTTGTTTCAAAAAACATTAACGGGTTGGTTAATTTTAATTTTGAAATATGGGTCGAGTTTACGTTTTTAACCTGGTTCAAGTTATTTAAGGAAAATTTCTAAAAGGTTCTAATTGAGGTTTTATTTTTGAAAAATTCTAAAGTGGTCCTAATTTGGAAAATGGTTTATTATTTTTTTTTATTTGGAAAAAATTGATTTTCTAAGCGATGAAATGGATTATTTATTTATTTATTTATTATTATTGTTCTTTTATCATTTTGTTCTTTTATTTATTATTTTTTCCTTATTTTAGTTTTTACCAAAAAAATAAATAACAATAATAAAACTAAACTATTCTATCCTTTTTTCTTTCTTTTTTCCTTTTCTTTTTTTTCGCTTTCTTTTCTCTTTTTTTATTTTGGTTATTTTTATTTTACTTTATATTTAAAATAAATTAATTAATTAAAAAAAAAAAGATCGAAGGAAGCGAACTGGGCTAGGTTACACTTGGCCCATGAACCAAGCTAAAAGGCCTAAAGGCCTTTTATGGGCAATAAGGCCTACAATGTAGCCGCTTTGTGCTTGCAGAATTTTGTCTTTGTTTTTTTACAATTACAATAATGATTAAATAAAAAAATAAATGCAAAAAAAAAAAAATTTAAAGAACAACTAAAAAATAAACTAAGGTCGCATCAAAGGAGCACATAGGTTAAAGCAACTCAAACTTGGGTCTTTGAGTAGGGTTACGTTCGATTCAATTGGATCTAAGTTACGGGTTAGGTCGTACAAGGAAGAAGAAGGCGGCAGATGAGTGAGCTTGATTCTGATCAATCCTTACACTAAAATGAATGGTTGAAAGCACTTTTATGAGTTTCTTATTGAAGATAGTGGGTATAGAAAAAATGATTTGGCTTATAGTGGCTGTTTGGTGGTGGTTAGCATCGGACGGCGGCGATAGTGAAGATCAACACATAGAGGTGGTTACTAGGTTTAAAAGGGGAGTAGGGTCTTATGTTATTAAGGACAAGGAAGTGGATGGTGGTGGTGGTGGTTTTTGTTAAAAACCACCGTAAATGTTGTTACTCTTAAAGAGAGAATGAGAAAGACCATGCTAAAGAGAGAAAGAGGTTGGGGCGGTGTTTTTCGAGCTTAAGGATGAGGGCTTCTTGCTTGGAGTGGTGTTTAGGTGGTTTGTTTATACTAATATGGGCATGAACAAACTTGGAAACCTCAATTAATGGAGGATTTGAGCATTTCAGATTTTATGTTTAGGGTGATTTCATTGCTTTTTCTGACTTAGGGTATGAATGAATTTGGACGAAAAATTGGTACTATTCAAAAGTATTTCAAATCCTCTTTTAATTCTTGCATTCAATTTGATAAAAATTTCCCAAGAAAAGAATTAAATTGGGTTAAAAACAAGACATCATGCTATTTTTCTTCTTTTTTCTTTTCTGTGATTGTAGAAATCTAGACTTGGAGGAGGAAATGGGGCATGGGTCACGTGTTGGTTATGTACCATACGACCCTATGCACGCATACATTGCATGCGTACATTGCAAACTAGCACACCCCCTACTGCTTTACCGAACAATCAAGGCCTTAGGCCCTATTTCGTAGTTACATGGACCAGGTTTTAAAACCTAGTCCAATCCTCTCTTCCTTATTTTTTAAAAAAAAAATTTTCTGTAGGCATATATTTTATTTATTATTTTTTATAAAATAAACTAATTACTAAACATTGTCCTAACCTAAAATTAAATCTTAACTAACTAAGTTACGTAAATAAAGTACTATCTTAGCAATTGTACACTAAAACCTAAAAATCTATCATTCCTAAAATTTTTCAATTTTCAATTTTTTGTGATTTTCTAAATTTTTCTGTTTTTCTGTGTTTTTTCTAAAATTTCTTATCTTCATTTTCTAATTATTTATTATTATTATTTTTTTTTTGCGCTTTTTCCCTAAATTAGGACCTTTTACCTTATTCTAAAAATTTTAAAAATAAAGGAAGGCAAAAATGAAATGTCTACATATCTATATATAACTTTCCTTCGCCAGTTATTGATATGTAGAGAAGGGACAAGTTAATAAGTCTTGAAGCATCTCGTTCTTTCATGATACTATAGAAAACCAAGTTGTATTTTAGTCTTTTGATTTTTAGGGATCATGCCCTAAAGGAGCACATCAACATAACTTCATGACAATACTATCTGCATTGGAGTAATTATATAACTGACCATTTATAGCACTCGTTCTTGCAATATTCTTGATAACATTTATCAAAACTCTTATATTTTCTTGTATATACAAATTGTAATTGAACGTATAGAATCAATAATTATGAAGTCCATTTATTGACATTTTGTGTTCTTTTATTTCCTTGGCGCTTCTAATGGCATCATGTAGTAAGGAGAAAAAGCTCAACCTAGTCATACTGGTGTTAAGTGACATGAACTTTAGATTTTTGGATTGATACAACTTCGAGATTACTTAGACTCAATGATCTAAGGGGCCTCTTATAAATATAATGTCAAAATTATCTAGACTCAATGATCTAAGGGATCTCTCATGTCCTTACATATATTAAGGCAAGACTTTTGCTTATTAATGATAGCATCTAAAAGATCCCTTTTCAAGAGATGTTCAATTACACATAAGCAGCAATAGTGGCATTCATTTCTTGAGATCAATAATTCTTTCTTATTAGTCAAGAGGTATTTCTCACTACTCGACTATTTAACATGGCTTATTAAGGTATTGCTTGGGTTTGACTATTAAATGTTAAAGTGTTTATCAATGGGATCATCTCCACTAAATGGCAAGAAATATAGCATTTAGTCAGCATACAAGCTATACATGATCACCATAGTGTGATGTGCGATTAGGAGTTGGTGCTCCTACCAGTCTGTAACATATGAGCTAAGTTTATCATTGTGCGCTTGAGAGACCAAGCTCTAACCAGCCAACAACGATGTGTAGACTATATGTTATATTCATTATTGTTTTCTTTTGATCAATCAAGGGGTTTAATTGCCCCCATTCAAATGTAAACTATTTTGTGAAATTGGTTGTGTGCACTAAGGAGACTAGTCTTTTACTTTGCAGCAACAACAAAAGAAGTATAAACAAACACTTATCACATTCTCATAAGGCAATATCAATGATAGAAAAAGAAAGTCCTTTCATTGGTAAGAACTAGCTATCACCTTGTTTACATATGAAGTATAACAGAAAACCGAAGTATAATTGATGAGGAGATATTCCGGTTGTCAACAGTTCTCATACTTTCTACTTATATGGTACTTTCTATTTTGGTACTTTCACTAGCTCACTTGTGTTTCTTTATACCCCTACAACAACTACACATCATTTTCTTCTTGAATGCTTGAGTATGAGCTTCTTCCCCTATAAGTAGTTGTACCTTAGTAGGTTTCACTAAAGGCATCTTCTCTACATTTACATACTCATTAAAGAATGTTGCTTCAATGAAATGAGACTCAATACATGTGAATGGGTTCTTCGTTGTAGGAATGAGGACATCCTTCTCATTCCAGTGCCTTTTCACACATTGATGCCATGTTGATGGTATCACATTGTGATCATGCGGCCATGTCCTCCCTACGAGGAAGTCGTAAGATACAAGCGCATCAATAACGTGGAACCATGTGGAGGTATGGATAGGTTTAACATTAAAATCTACCTTAACACACCCCATTGTCTTCATAGAAGACTCGTAGAAGCTATTTAGCATGATTAGTTGTTTTACCAAGTGATGAATGTCTATCTTAACAACCTTAAAAGAAAATATAGGCATAAAATTGAGTGAAGATCTATTGTCAACTAATGTCCTTATTATAGAATGACCACTGAGTATGCTTTCTACATATGGAGGGCAATTGTGATTAGGATTCTTTGTGCACATGTCGGCACTAGTAAATGTAATTTCACCATCATTCATTGAGACCATTCCTCGTAAAGGATGTATTATGGCATATTTCTCGCATTGACCTTAGGTAATTCTTGTAAGTATGGTCAAAGTCTTAAATTGAGCATTCTTGTTAAATCCAAGTAGATAAAGAAAATACTTAACGTTAGCAATCTTTAGTAAAGCAAGGACAATGTTATCATCTCTGTTTTCATTAATTTTGAGTCCTTTGCCTCTATCTCTATGTGCTTCAGCTGGCTGGATGTTTATTTCTTTAGTTTTTGTAGAGTCATAGATGATAACATTCACAGCACCACGTTGGGTGTTGTGAGGTAAAAGTGGATTATTCCTAATATAATTGTCTTCGGTGATTAATTCCCCATTCTGAACCTATTTGTTACAATTTTTTCTTCAATGTCTAACAATCTTTTATTAAATTAATCTATACTCTTACAAAACCTGCGAGACTTAGGGTTACTCTTTTCCTCATTTGTTGGTAAGTGCTCAACTTTAGGAAGCCTGATGTTTTCATCAACTAGCCATTGGTCAAGGAGTACAAACACTTTTCCCGTTGAGCATGGGTATTTTAAAGATGGTTTAGTGCTTGCAGGCTTCTCACTTCTGGATTTCTCTGCTATTTTTGGATTCTCTTTTTGGGCTAAGTTCATTGACATTGTGTGCTTGTTAAATCTTAAGTCCTCACCTCTTTGTCATGCTACTAAATTATTAGTCCTTCATACATTCTTAACTAACGCAACGAAAGAAACCGACAAGAGGTTCGCAAGATATACTACATACACAATGAACATCCATTAGATGTAAATCTTGACTAATTCCCTTTCATCAGATACATCTTTTATGTCCAAGGAACACTCCTTAAAGCACTCGATATAGTCTAAGAGATCTTCTTTAGGCTTTTGACGGATCCTTCCCATGTTAGTAAGAGTAACCCTTTCTTTAGTGGAGAAAAATTTTTTTTAGAAACATCTTACACATGCTCCCTTACGAATCCACTGATCCTGGAGGGAGATTAACATAACAGGTGTATTCCTTCTCAATCGAATTAGAAAATTCTTTCAATTTCAAACCTTTGCTTAAGCCATATACCTCTAAGGTCTTAATGAACTTTAGCAAGTGTTATTTGGCATTCCCTTTCTTGTTATTGAACAACATGAACTTTAGACTTACATAGTCCCTAGAATATGGCTTTGTAATGATGCGTAGGTAACATGGGAGTTTCAATTTCAGTACCTTAGCTATGGAATTTACTTGTATCTCCTTCAAGTACATGCCTAGATCTTCTTTAGTCATGAACAATCATCTCTAAGTGGATGCTTGTACCCTCATTAACATCATAGGGGCATAGTGCATAGGTATGAGATTCACAGGTGTAGAGCTTGTAGGTGTAAGGTTCATTAGTGTTGGTTGCATAAAATCAATAATTGTGGCACGTAGTATAGCATGTGAGGATGATGAGCCTTTGATCTAGACTTTGTGGTTCCTTACTTTAGGCAATGAATCTTATGCAGTTATGGGTATCGCTGTAAGAAGTTGCTCCTGAACTTGAGTAACTTGCTCATTGACAATAAGAGGATTCAATGGTTGAGGGGCTTATAGATTAATTATATCTTCTATTTTAGGAAAATATATCTACATAATATGTTAGGGATGGAAACAAGTGGGTCATTATAGGTTGCCCAAATCATGTATCTTGCTAAAAACCCTATCAGGTACTATCTAATAGTGTTTACACAATAAAAATAATAAATTAATAATATAATATTAAATAAAATATCAATTAGAGGAATAATTAATTAAAATTTTTTCATTTATATATATACATACACACACACATATATATTAAAAAAGTAAGGTACCTTAAGTAAATTCCTAATGGGTGAACCCTAACTACTTCATCAATCATACTCCATATCCACCATCCGCGTCTCTTCTATCCTCTCTCATCTGGACTCTGGTCTTTGAGTCTCCTTGATATAACGCATCGAGAGCAAACAAGGGTGACAGTATCGAGATGGGTCTAAGCCTATAAAAAGCGTGAAAAGAAGAGTAGAAACGCATGTGGATAGTAATAGAAGTAAAACAAGAGAATACGATTTGCTTTAAGGATATGACGCACCATGGAATTACCGAGGACTTACGATTCAACTTGATATGATATATAAGCTGGTCCAATGAGGATACTCATCACCTAACCTTACGTAAGGGTTCAGATAAGAGTGAAGTAAGCAATAAGGAGCAATGCTCATGAAAGAGAAGTTTAAATTTAATATTAGAAAATATATGATGATTGTGTAGCCACATGTACAATGGGTATTTATACTTGAAAAGTTAGGGCATCCTACCTAAAATGGAAAAGACTAAAAGAGTAATGGCTAAAATAAGTATGATACAAGGAATTTCCAAAGGGTATAATTAAAAGTACAACATAAAAAGGTATCTTGTATGGAAGATTCTATTACGGGGATCCTCGAATATGTGGTGGATGACTAGTGGTTGTGTACTTAGCAAAAATGGACAAACTTAGGTACTGCCAAGTGATGATGCTAAATCGAGTTGATAGTTCAGTAGTTTGGAGCTGATCATGTGACTTTTTTAAGGTGAATTCAGCTCAAACGTATTGGGTAAAGTTTAGATTTGGGTTGGTTGAGTAGCTGATTGGATGGGCCGAGCTATTATTTAAATATATCTCTGGTCGGCAACTGAAGATTATTGATAAGTATAAGATGGTTCAACTCAACCAAAGCATTAAGTCGGTAGATTAGAGCAGCTCAGATTCCTCAGTTGTGGGCCATAAAGAAAGAACTCATCTAGCTATGCTTTCTAGTCCTTGGGCTCAAGCTCAAGTCAAGGGCCCAGTGATTTGATTCCTATCTTACTCGTCAAGCTAATTGAGACTTGAGATCAAATCCAGTTGGTCTTCACAAGTTCTTTCCAGGTTGGTAAGGGCTGAGGTTGGTAACATTAAACACGTCTGACACTCTGAAGTCTTCTTGTAGCTCTAGTTGGTATGCATTGTCATTTATCATCTAGAGTTTCCTAAATGGTTTTTCAGCTTTGGTAGACAACTTATTCTTCCTCTTGTTAGGAAACCTTTCCTTGCTCAAGTATAACCACACTTGGTCACCAAGCTAAAATTGCTTGGCTTCCTTCCTTTACCTTTTTCTTTTAGTTTGTTAACAACTCAATCAATGTGTTGAGCGACTCATTAGATCTGCTGGAGGGACTAGGCTTTAGTTCTTGCTTCTAGATCTTCTTGGTCAGTGGGCAGCATCGGGGTGTGGTCAAGGGGTAGCTTAGGGTTGAATCCATAAATGACCTCAAATGGGGCATACCCAATGGTGGTATGTACTATCCTGTTGTAAGCAAATTCTACTATTAGTAGGTAGAAATCCCAGTTAGCTAAGTTTTTTCCCATTACAGCTCAAAGCAATGATCTTAAGGTATAGTTGGCAACCTCTGTTTGACCATCGGTTTAAGAGTGACAAGAAGTACTGAACAATAACTTGGTTCCTATTCAACGCTAGAGAGTTCTCTAGAAATGGCTCAAGAATTTTACATCTCTATCTGACACCATACTCCTTGGCACTCCATGCAAGCTAACTATTTCTTATAAAAACAAAAAAGCAATAGTCAAAGCATCATTGGTTTTGGTGCAAGGCACGACATGTGCCATTTTGCTAAACTTATCCACGATAACCATTACAGTATCTTTGCCTCAAGCAGTTTAGGATTGTTTGAGGACAAAATCCATACTCAAGTCAACCCATGGTATGGTCAAAGCAAGTAGAGGCATTGCCTTCCCTTATTCTGCTTGACTGTTTGCTTTCTTGCAGATGGTGCATCCCTCGATCACATAATGTACACCACGTTTCATTCTAAGCAAGAAGAACCTATCATTCAATAGTTCATACATCCTTCGTTCTCTAAAGTGCCTAGAAAGTCCTCTATTATGAGCTTCTCTCACTAGCAGTTCTCTTATTGAATAGGTCAACACACATAATTTACCTCCTTGAAATAGGCAGTCATCCTTTACATGGTATTCGTCCATCATTCCTCCTTCTTCGCATCATCCAAATATAAGACCAAAATGAGAATCATACCGATACTGATCTTAAATGCTTACAAAACAATATGGTCTGTAACTTAGTGAGAAGAACATATCTTCTTGACAAAGCATCAGTAGCTACATTGCTCTTGCCTTAATTGTATTCAATGATGAAATTAAATCCTTCCACAAATTAAATCCATCGAGCTTGGCACTTAGAAAGCTTGGATTGGTTCCATAGATATCTAGGACTCATGGTCTATGTAGATGACAAATTCCTTTGGCAAAAGATAATGTTACCATATACGAAGAGCTCAGATTAATGCCAAGAATTATTTATCATACATAGAATAGTTCAGTTGTGTGCCTCTAAGTTTCTCACTATGATAAGCGATAGGTTAACCTTCTTACATTAGCACAACTTCGACACCAACAACTGATGCATTGCATTCAAGCTCAAATACTTTATCAAAGTTAGGTAGAGCTAAAACTAGGGTAGAGGTCAACCTTGCTTTTACATCAACGAAGCTCTTATCTTCTTTCTCTCCCCATTTGAACTCTACATTCTTCTTTATTAGCATAGTCAGAGATGCTACTATAGTATTGAATCCTTCGATAAAGCTTTGGTAGAATGATGCTAATCTATAGAAACTCCTTAACTCAGCACATCAAGTTAGGGTCAGCTTTAACAATGGCTCTAACTTTCTCTTCATTAACACTCAATCCTCCTTTACTAACTACGTAACCTAGGAAGATCACTTGTTCCTGACAAAAATAACATTTCTTTATGTTTCTAAACAATTTATTTGCTCGAAGGATATCAAAAACAACTCACAGCTGATCAGCATAACTTACTAGGTCAGCACTATAAACAAGGATATCGTCAAAATAGATAATAACAAACTTTCTGATCAAATCTCTCAAGACATGGTTCATTGACATGATAAAAGTGCTTAGGGCAATTGATAATCCAAAAGGCATGACCATCTAGTCGTACAAGCCATGTCAGGTCTTAAAAGTAGTCTTCCATTCATCCCCTTGCCTCATTCGAATCTGGAGGTACATTGACTTTAGATCAATCTTACTAAACACTTTTGCACCACTCAATTTATCCAACATATCATCTAGCCTTGGGATGGGGTATCTATATTTGATCGTAATCTTATTGACAGCTCTACTATCCATACATATATGCCAGGTTTTATCCTTCTTTAGTACTAGCAACGTAGGCATAGCATTAGAGCTAAGACTTTCTCTCACATACCCCTTCTCTAATAGGCCGTTAACTTGTTTCTAGAGTTATGCAGCTTACTCATGATTGATTCTACAAGCTAGTTTGTTTTGTAGGGCAATGCCACGTATCAAGTTAATGCAATGCTCTATGCCTAGAAATGGGGTAATCCCTTTGGCAGTTGTTCTAGAAACAGTTCTGCATACTCATCCAATAGTTCCTTTATCTTTGGGGGTAGTTTTACTTGCTCCTTCAACTCTAATAGTCGCATAATCAATAGAAAGGTCTGCATATCAACCTTAATAACCTCCTAAAGCTCGGCTCGGCTTAGAAGCAAAGCCTTCTTGGATCCTCAAGTCAATTTTGCTTACAACTTACTTACTTAGCTCGGGGTTATGGGGTTCAGGGTAATTTTCCTATCATCTTTCTCAAACACATACATATTCTTGAAATCATCATGAATAACTCTCTAATAAAAAAGCTAAGGTCTGCCTAGCAATACAGGAGATGCACACATAGGTAACACGTCACAAAGAATTTCATTAGAATAGTTTACAACTGAGATCAGTAGCAACACTTGTTGAGTAATATGTAGTGCTCCCTTTTCATTCAACTAATGTAACTTATAGGGATTCAGATGTGAAATGGTTGGAAACATAAGTTTCTTAATCAAGTCTATAGATGCCACATTGGTACAAATGCTATTGTTTACTATGAGTGCATAACCTTGCTCATTCACTTTGCAAGTGATGTGCAATAAGTTCTCTCTGTATTCCTCCTCAGTAGAGGGTTCTATATTCATTGCACATCAAACAACTAAGGTTAGTTTGTCTAGATCTTTTGCAAACACATCCTCTTCGACAAGCTTTTCTTCTTAGGTGGTATTCTCCTTAAGAGTAACCTCCTCCTCCTTAGGCTCCTTCTTTGCACTATCAACATTAAGCTTTAGGATATCTCCCTTGATAATCATGGTTCTTCAATTTGGACACTAAGTAGCCATGTGCCTAAACCCTTAGCATTTAAAGCATTTGATCTAGCTTGTCTTTCTCTTAGATTTTTGTCCCTTCTCATAAGTTCTCGGTGGCACTTTACCATCAATTAATCAGCTCTTCTATTCAACTCTAACTTCTGTTCTTCTACTTGACTTCACACTCTATTGAGCTTGGTAACTTCCTTGAGTAGGTTAACCTGACTAACCAAATCAACTTATTGGAGGTCGACTCGGCCTATTTCTCCTCTATCTTTCCACTCACTAGGCTATTCTTATAACCTTGTCTAATGTTGTAAACTACTAAAGTTCCATGACATCTTAGATGTCACCTCTTAGTCCAGTAAGAAATCTAGGTACTATTCGGGTTGATGGCTCGTCCACTTCACATCATATCATAGGCATTTGGAATTCCCAAACATACTCATCAACAATTTGACTCCCTTGTTGTAGCTCATAAAGTCTAGCAAAAGTATCCTACAGGTATGTATCTGGCATGAACTTATTTCTAAGAATTCTTTTCATATCAGGCCAGGTGTTGACTTCTCTGTATCCTTCTCACCTTCTCTTGGTTTGAAAGTTCTTCCACCATAATCCTTCACCTTTTCATGGTCCTCATATTGATAATAGTTAAAAACATCTTCAACCTTTGCTTCTTAATCTAGATAGTCATCTGCATCCCCAGAACCATTGAAGTTTAGAATCTGAAGCTTCACATGATCGACAACTTAGGGTGCTTGAGCTTGCTCTTCTTCCTCATTGTATTCTTCTCCTTCTTCATCTAAATCTCCTAAGTCAATCCTTCTCTTAACATGCCCTCCTACTCCTCTACCTTAATCTTATCAAGCTAGGTTCTATCCTCTTATAAGTTGAGCAGCTTGAGTAGTATTCTACATAGCTTCAACAGGTCAAAAGGCTAATACATTTACAACCTTAGTAAGGTCGACTGTAAGGTTAGCCATTTCATCAATTCATTCATTTGTACTTATAGGGGTACCCTACAGTTGTTATCCATGGTGAACAATATCTCTATTATCATCTCTAATACCAACATTGACATTAGGATTTATCATTCTCTTTGACAAAACTCAATAACAAGCTCAGAATCTAAGAAACAGTAGATATAGTTCCTCTAAGCTAAACAACACATACACTCTTCCATACGAATGTCTAACTAATTCGTGAACACAACTACTCTAAAGAACAATAAAGCTAATTAAAACTTGCTTTATTTTCACATGTTCAAAACAGGGCAAAACAAAGTATACAACCATAGTAAACTACTACGCCTCTTACTTACTCAAACACTTACAATTAACTTTTATGTAACTATAACACACTACTACAACAAACACTAATCACAAGAAAGCTCAAACACAACTTACCCAAATGAACATCTACTCTGATACCAAGATGATACGATATGCTAATAGCAAACAAGGGCAACAGTATCTAGGTAGGTTTAAGCCTATAAAATGCTTAAAAAGAAGAGTGGAAATGCATGCAAATAGCAATGGAAGTAAAACATGCAAAACTTACAATCCGCTCCGAGGATATGATGCACCATAGAACTACCGAGGATTCATGGTTCAACTTAATAAGACGCATGAGTTGATTCGATGAAAATACTTGTCACCAAGCCTTGGTTAAGGATTAAGATAAGAGTGAAGTAAGCAATAGGGAGCAATGCTCACAAGAGAAGAGTGTATATTCAATATTAGAAAATATATGATGATTATATAACTACATGTATAGTGGGTATTTATACTTGAAAAGTTAGGGTATCTTGCCTAAAATGGAAAAGACTAAAAAGGTAATGGCTAAAATAAGTATGATACAAGAAATATCCAAAGGGTATAATTGAAAATACAATAAAAAAGGTATCTTGTATAGAAGATTCTATCACAAAAGGTCCTTAAACACATGGCGGATGACTAGTGGTTGTGTACCTGGCAAAAATGGATAAGCTGTACGATTAACTTAGGTGCTACCAAGTGATGATGCTGAGCTGACTTGATAGTTCAGCAGTTTCAATTTGATCATGTGACTTTTTCGAGGTGAATTCAGCTTAGATGTGTTAGCTATAGTTTGGATTCCAGTTAGCTAAGCAATTGGTCGGATGGGCCATGCTATTGTTTGGATGTATCTTTAGTTAGCAATTGAAGACTATCAATAAGTACAAAAAGGTTAGGTTCGGCTAGGACATTAGGTCAGTAGACTATAGCAACTCAAATTCCTTAGTTGTAGGGTGTAAAGAAAGAATTAGTTTGGCTATGCTTTCTAATCCTTGGTCTCGGGCTTGGGTCAGGGGCTTAGTGATCTAATTCCTATCACTCCCTCTTCTTTAGTCCTCTCTAGTTTAGTCTACCTCATATCTCTCTCTTGAATCTACTTTCAGTCTCCTCTCTTAGTTTTCACTTCTTTCAGTTGTCACATTTCACGAACTACAGTCATGACGTAAGCATCTCACATCAACAAAGCAACTTCGACTCAGCATCTACGATTGCATTGCATCTGGCATCTCTTACTCAAAATTTTTTTTCCTACTATTTTCCTAGTTATTATTTAAAATATTACAATTTGTTCTATTTTGATTTTATTTATGCATTTACTTTTTTTTTTTTACAAGAATCGATTTTTATGGTGTTATTGGTAGTGAAATAGTTTTGCCTTTTAGTGGATGTCTATAAATTTATTTTTTACAATTATGTCAATGCCATAAAAGGATGAGAGATGTAGGTTTGTTAACATCGTCATAGGGTAATATGGAAAAAGTAATTCTAGTTTGTTTTGATGAATCGAGTAGAATTATGTGATAAAAGACTTTATTTTATTTTATAAATTTTTAGTTGTTATTGTCATATATGTTGCTACTACTACTACTCTTTGACATTTTATGTCTTCTAGCATGTTGGATAATTTTATGTTATCGTCATATATGATGTTAATCAACAAATTTGAGTAGTAGTTACTTTATTATTCAATATACATGCCTAGTTTTACTAAATTATAACATAAATGGGATAATTTTCCTAAGTGAAAAACAAACCTTTGGCTAAAAAAAAAGTAAATAGGTCAGCAGGTCAGTCAAATACCCTATTAAGGTACTAGGAAGGGATCTGGGAGTAGGCTTAAAAACTTATTAAGGTTTTGGGATGGGTCTAGGAACCCCATTAAGATAACGAAACTGGATCTAAGATCCTATAACCTATCCTAGACCTGCCTTACTGCAATCCTTATATCTGAACTCATATGATAAGTATTGAATTTATATAATAATAAGTATTAATATCATAGTAAAGGTTGATGAAGTTAATATTCATATAACTAAAAATTTGCGAATATTTATTAATAGCTAATTTTATCCATAAATATTGCATATATAATAAATTTTTAGTCAATATATATATATATATATAATCCATACATTATGATAATTAAAAGTTCAATATATATACATCTCATTAAGCACAAATTGAATTTTTTTTAAGTGGTACATTATAATAAAAGGTTATAAGTGAAATATTACTACATATTTTATAAAATGATTTAGTTTGGTATTATAGATTGGTTTAATTCATCCTTCAAAACCAACCACAAATTTTCGATTTGATTTGAGTTGGAAAATTTTCAAACCAAATTGTAAGGAAAATCATATTTTTTATTTGGTTTTGTTCAGATTGCTCATTTGATCATCTTTTTACCTACCCCTATCAAATATTTAACTTTCTCCCCAAGATGAGTTTATATAAACTGAAAAATTATACAAATTTGCTCCTATTAAAACATCAACAAACTCCCATCTTTCTCTATAGTAGATCCTTCCATTATGTGTGTTGATTTCTCTTCAATTTAAGTTAGGCTTTCTAAAGGTTAAGGTCTTAAGAATATAGGTTAGGGTTTTGTTGTTTTTATTTAATTTGTTGTATATTTTATTTTGATAAAGGTATTTTAGACACCTCTTTTCTATTCACTTCTTATCCCCAATTAAATTCTATGTAATGAACAATGTAATATCAATTCATTTACATCTAACTAAATATCATAATATCCATTCACCTCTTATTAAACTTCCATTCCATTTCATACTAATTACCATTATATTCCCCTCTTATCTCATTTAGTAAAATGAGCAGCCCTCCATGTTTTGTAAAATATTAATTATCGAAGGGACTAATGATTTGATGTATAATTGTTAGTTAAACTAGAAAAAAAAAAAAAGGAATTTAAGACATTGATAAATTTATAGAAGCTTTACAAAAGAAGGATAAAGAAATCATCAATAATACTATTGACTTACCTTTCTCAATGTATTTCTTTAAATAAAGACTCTATTTTTTTCACTTTTTGGATGGTAAATATTTCCTTGGGATTTAATACCATAGAGATGATAAATCTTTTGCTTGTAAATTCAATGGGATGAATTACACTTCAATGATATGTAACCTTATTCCTAATAAAGTGACTCCAAAATAGCATATCCAAATTATAAGAAAGCCTAAAGAAGCCACAATTACACAATTTACACTTTCCCAATTTTTATTTGTGTCTAACCAAATCCAATTCTCTCTCAATATGTTCCTCAAAATATTTGATTCGTGCGAATTCTTCCCCTAACTTAGACGAGGATATATAGCTTGGAGACATAGAACAGGCAACCATATTTGTTTTGGAAAATATGCTCTTTAGGCACTTGAAAAGGCTTGGATCACATCGAGATAAATTGAATCGGGTTGACAAACCATAAGGGATAGGTACTCATTCCCAGTCGCTTTCAGTTATTGGTCATTGTTAAGTGATCGCTCGGGTTGGAAAAAGTGATCTAGAAGCTTCCTCTCTCCCTACAAGCAAGACAAGAGGATGGTAATAATAAAAACTAGTAATTAATTACTAGTTACTAGAGCCAAACCTAATCTTTTGACCAAAAAAATAAAAAATTATGAAGACGGGATTTGAATCAATGACCTTAAGGTTACAAGCCTTGCGAGCTACCAAGCTATGTCAAATCACAAAAAAAGACAAGCAAAAAACTAATAGAAAAATCTTGTTTTAAACTACTTTTCTTCTTATAGTTGGATCTTCAAGTTTTTGATATGCTCCAAATTCCACTTGAGCTGATCAATAATTATTACTATTCTAAATTGCCTTGAAAAATAAAATAGTTCTCGCAAAGATTATAAATTCTCTATTATTTATAATTTCACATAATTTTTGTAATTTAAACTGGGATTCATAATTTTCCTTAGAATTCATAATTTACTTGCACATTTCCAACCACTGTAATACTTTTTTTATTCTTGTCATAAGATCTTGTAATTTCCCAATTTCTGGTAATTTATTTTGCATCAAAATCATAAATCTTCTCAAAAGTTTTGCAAATTCTTCTTTAAAATTCATAACAATTGGTTACATGATTTTCTTTTTCAAGGGATCATAAGCCGCTTCCAGTGGTCTCTGTCATTTCTTTATGGATGATAACTCTTTGTGGGATCGAAGAAAAGTCAAGTTGTTCACTCGTTCAAGTAAGTGCCTTAATCCCCAACTAAATCGGGTCAAAGTGTGACGCGACATTATCTTTTCTCATTACTATCGCAAATCCATCGTACATTCATTCTGCTAAAACTAGCAAATAAAATCGCCTATCTTCTACAGCTCAACCAAATCCCATAAATTGGGCAGTTATATGTTAAGATTGTGCCAAGAAAGTCTATGTTATGCATTTAATACAACTCCAGCTGCAATAATGCACCACTTGTCAATCCATGAGCATAATCTAGCCACTCAATTACTCAGCTGTTATGATTTCACTTTGGATGAAGTTTTTATTTTTCATATTTTCCATCTTTTGTGTTTCTACTGGAATTTTTACGAATTATGCACAACATTTTATCTATATAATTTATAATAACTTCTTTTAAAAAATTATAGGAAAAAAAAAATCATGAAAATTATAAAAAAAGTAACTTTATTGAAAGAGAAAAAAAAAAGAGAAAAGAAGAAAGTGAAATACAATTTTAGAAAGTGAGAGAGAGAAATTACAAATTAGATATAGGAATTGTAAAAAAAGATAATTTTATCGATGATATAAGTCATATATAATTTCATAATATTATTTTAATACTGATTTTTTTGTTAAATAATATTTGATATTGATTTAAATAATAATTTTAACTATAATGATTATTTAAGTTTTCAAAAGGTTTTAATAATATAGATATATATAATTAAAAAATAAAAGAAAAATCCACATTAGATGTATTTATATATATATTTTATACTTTATGTAACGTGTAATTGAATCGATATTAATCTATTGAATGACTAATTCTCTTCCCGAATATACGTAAGGATATAAAAGTTGGGATATCGTCTATAGAGAACAGAGACAATGACGTAACATGTCTTCTCTCAACTATCTTACACCTGTGTATTTTTAATCCCACAAGATAAAATGACATGTCTCCTACTGTTACTATTTCCTAATACTCTATTAATGTCTCCTGTTCACCCATTTTGAAGGGTCAAATTTGACGGCAGGGTGGTTTTTCCCGAAGCATTTGATATATCAACTCTGACATGACCGAGCTAAGTTTGAATATGATTTGAAATTAATGTAAATTGAGGTACCCAGTAAATGTGTATTTTGGCCCTCGTTCTTGGCAAATTCCAATTAGTTAATAGCTCATCCTTGGATCTTAAAATGCTGCCCAATGGCAGATTTAACAATAGCATATAATTTTTCTTTAAAGAATTAGGGTTTAGGTTTAGTCCTCGCTCTAGATAGTCTTAAATGTGCCACTTAGTTAGATTGGAAAATGCTTCCGAAGTTGATAAGGCCAATAATGTAAACTCAATGCTAAGATTAATTAGAATTTGGACCAGATTAAGGGTTATGCAATAGGTCAAGGCCATCCAACTTGAATCCTTTTTAGGTGCTCTCTCTTGAGCATTTAGTTTGTTTAGTGAAGCCAACTTTTTAAATCTCTATTGAAATAAACAGCCACTTGGTGCACATTTGAAATCAAGTTGTTTCTCTAATAATTAATGTGCTATTCCTCTAGTTGTATTTATTGTTAGGAAATCATCGCTTGTACTATTTTATTTTAGTTTTTTATGTGTGTTAAAATGGAAGCAATAAAATAACACGTTTCAAGATATAAAACAAAAGGACACTAAGATTTTATGTGGAAATCTGAAAATAAAAAAAAATAATAAGAACAAGTTAATTAAATATACATAGTATAGATGACCCAATCGCAACAATTGGTAATCAAAACTTGGTTTGCATGGTTATGTTGGTTTATTATTTGAGTTATGAATGATTGAGTATGTCTTTGTGTGATAAAAATGGAGGAGTTCGAGCAATATCATTATAAAATTGTAATCATCAAATTATTCACTACAAATTAAGATGGATAATTTTTTATGTTGCAAAGATTTATATGCACTATTGGATAGCGATAGTGTGGAGTCAAAAGATATTTATGATGATAATTGGAAAATTATGTATAGATAAATTGTTGGTTGTATGTAATAATGGTGAAAATTACCATGTACCATCATGTCACTTAAGAAATCAAGGTTGATAATTTGATATGGACAAAGGTATAGCTAGTGAATAGTCACATTTCGAGCAAAATTCTATGAATAAGTTTTCTGGGTTCTAGTAAGTAATATCAAATAGCAAAGAAAAGAAAAACAAGTTAAAGCAAAAGATAGGCATACGTAGCTCAAATTAGACAAGACTAAAGGCATAAATAATATACAGTTGATATAACTTCAATTCTTAAGATTTTGGTGTTGGGGG